>LPNX010256205.1:117721-217690 GCA_001517045.1 Pseudotsuga menziesii
TAAAAAGTTGAGGATTTTTGTCATAGTTTCATACAGAAACCTCTTCCCAAATAATTACAAATATTCCAAAATAGAATACTTCTCGACCCAAGAAAAATCAATAAACTCTTGGATGACCAATGTTAAATTTATATGGGAGTGTCATTTAATTTATTTTAAGATTTTAAATAAGAAATGAAGACAGCGTGCTCTAATTTTTGACTAATTTTGATCTTGTATAGATATTGAAATGAGATTCATTAGTTGTGGAAGAATCTGTGTTCACTAAACTTGGAATACTTTAAGCATAAGAATATATCCACATAGTTTATCGAAACAATAAGAGTGTTATTTTACCATATTTTACTACACATGTTGTTACGAAGAGAAATGCCTATGGCTTGGGGTACCACAACAGACAGCTTGACTCCATAAATCAATCATTTCCAATATGCAATAGAAATCAAATATCTAACACTAAAGGATCATACCTCGTACCTTATTCCGGACAGTTTAAGTAGATCCCCGTTGAGCTTTCCAACTTCAGCTTGAATTGATGAATCACTTCCTCAACAACAAGTAAACAAGACAAAAATACTATATATATTGTTGTTAGATCTATTCTAGCATATATAATCAACAATGTATAAGCATTTGAAATCATCCATGGATAAAATATTCATTCAAACATACATTATTGGACAGGAAAAGATATTTCTATTAATATAAAATCAAAGATTAAAATGGATACAACCTCTGTCGGCACATCTACGAATCGAAGAAACTAAATCCCCCACTTGGGCCTCCACCACCTCAATCCTCCGTCTCTCGATAGCAAGCTCACAAGCAAAAGGCAAGCTTGGGAAGAACACAAAAGTGCTCCAAGGGACAAAGGGATGCAGACTCAAGCACAACTTCCTCCAACAATGGACTATAGTTTCTATGCTCTCAATTCTCTTATGCCTTCAATGTATCCAAAGAGTTCCTTATATAGCTTTTCAAAGGGGTAGTGAAAGGTCGAATCCAAGCGATCTCAAGGCATATGGAAGGCCAAGAGTCAAGTGAGTTGGATCCATGTCAAGGAAAACTCCAAAAGGATTTGGATTTTACACACATCCCGATGTACGTGGTTTTAGGGTTCAAACCCGCGTATATACACGATTAGGGGTTTAAAAGTTGCGTGTATCAATTTTCACATGTTTATAGGGATGGTCAAGGAAACATCAAAGAAAAAAAAATGGTCCAAGGGGTCTAAGGAGTCTACAAAGGGACAGGGGAAGGCCATACAAGTGTGATTCACCTGGAGTGGTAAAATCAGCTATAACAGATGCCCCCTAATGTGTGAGGTCAGAGGGGTCATACGATGGCCGAAATACATTATAAGTCCATCCCAGAAGTGGAGTGATGAAGAATCCCAAATGGAATACCAGCCACCCAATAAACATAGTACAATGATACAACTCTACACATAACTACAAATACATACTGCAGTCCCGGATACATAAGAGTACAATGGCCATGAATAGGCATGATACAAAATATCACATAAGTGGTCATCACCACGTACAATATACATAGATCATAATCTCCATGATGAAGATATACAAAGGATCATGATCTCCATAATAGCTAGAAATGTCTGACATATACTGGAATCAAGTCACGAGAGCTGAAAACTCACATTAGAGGAAATTTCAACTCAAAATGGGCCTTTTAACTTTTATTCAAATTCCATGTCATCATGTGTTAGCCAATGAAATTGCTTTAAATTTGAAATACCATATAGGTCTTAAACACTTTTTTAATATAAATTTGGGGATAGGTATCATAAAAAAAACTACTTTTTTTGTTTGTATTTTTGACATATCTCCCTGTGTTTTTACTCAAATTTCGATCGGGAGAGCTCGTTGGATGCCGAGTGGGTACTCGTTGGATGCAGAATTTAATTCCACATCCAACGAGCTCTCCCAATCAAAATTTGAGTAAAAACACAGGGAGATATGTCAAAAATACAAACAAAAAGTAGTTTTTTTCTTTTCTTCCTCCAAAATTAATAAATATTATTTTATTATTTTAACTATTATTTTATTAATTCATTTTAGGAGGCCCATTTTGAGTTGAAATTTCCTCTAATGTGAACACTTGCACGATCAAGGAGGTAGCATATAAGAGATGCCACCAATCTGGAAGGTCTTCTACACAAACCACTATGAGTACATGTCGTACTATGTGAATAGAGGTGCCAAGGTCGAACATAGTAGTCCATAATCTAATTACCAGTCATTGATGTATACCGTTAACAGACGCGAGATCACCCACCGATAATGAAAATGGGAATCAAGGTACTAGAGTGCAAACTAACAAGTGTGAATAAATGTGTTGAGGTCGAACACTTGAGAGGATCCATCGATCAGAGGACATTGATGTATTCCCAAAAACTGTCGATAGCGAGAGAACCTACCACTGATGACTGCAAGTCTCAAGGCACTCAAAAATGACTCTAGATTCCAATCCCAGACTAAATGATCTAGATTCGATGGGATGAAATCCGCTGGAAGGAGGGCATTAAGGCATCCCCCATCATCCAACACGAGGTACTCAGCAAAGTGTATAATGTCGAAGGACTCTATCATAATGTGCATGAACCAGTAACTGTACCAGGAATGGCCGACATGCAAAGTCAAGATAACTGAGGAATGGCCGACTCAGGTTTCAACTTCCTTCGAACAAGAGCATAACGATGAATGGTGACTAAATAAAGGTGGCATAGACTCCATATACAAAACCGGAACATCTATGTGACATAGGAGGCATCGACAAAGGCTCCATAGGGACTGGAAGCTTAACCAGTCGGTGGAGATAAACTCAAATAAATGAGTACATCTCCTAAAGTCAAACTATAAACCCAACCAATGGATGTGATATACAGTGCTTTGTTCGAAGGCAACACGACTCGACAGCTCCCAAAACATAACATCTTTCCTTGTCCGGCTTTTTGGTTTTTTTATTTTTTTGGGATTTTTCAAATATTTAAAAAGCTTGAAAAAGAATAAAACTACTTTATAGTTACAGACTAGGAGGAGACGAGTGTCATATGGGCAAACAAACTAGTTCCAAGTAGTGGAACATACCTATGCTCAATGCAAGGATACATGTGTAAGATAGCGACACTCGGGGGAAAATCCCCTCCCGGTAAAAATAGGGAATCAAGTTGTAATGGATATATAAAATGGCTTTGCATGGCTAGACATGAGACAAGCTCGGGCTATATGGCTGAAACTCAATGTCAGGGAAGCCGACGTAAGGCTCAATAAGGTAGGCAAGCCTCATGATAATGCAATTACAACTTGACATAAGGGAGTCCTGAGGGAAATGGGCTAGCAAAAGATCAAGAGGAGTATGAGGCTCTGGCGAAATGTCATGGAAATACTATACAATGAACTCCCACACCCTAAGGGACAAAATGTCAGCATGGGCACCAAATGAAAATAAGGCGCTAACTAGGGTACCCATGTAATGTCAAGCTCTACCACTCCTATCATGCCACTTCTAAAACAGCAAGAAGGTTCCGTGGCATAATCGAGTGGGTACGTACCTAAGGCTATAATGAAACGACATAATCGAGTGGGTTCATACCTAAGGCTATAATGAAACGATCATAAGGTCATGCAAAATGCAAACAGTGATAAAACCTAAACTATATGCCAGTTTAGACATGATACCTAAAATTGGCATGAACGGGTCAATCCAACGGCTGAAACGACACTCAAAAAGGTCTCCTACATCATAAATTAGTCCAAAAACGGTCCAAAAGGATTAGAAACGGTCCAAACTATAGCAAAGGGGGTAAGAAATTTCAAAAATTTGAAAAATTTCTATAAATAGTAAGAAATTCAAAACATTATAAAACATTTGAAATTTTTACCCATTTGAGCTCAGAACTTCAACAGCGAATTCTAAGATATCCAGCCGGTGGAATCTCGACCCTCTTTTTAAAATTTTTGAGTTATTTAATTTTTTTGTGTTTTCTGATTATGTGGATTCAAAAGACATGTTTTTGGGTGACAACACATAGTGACATCTACCATATTCATGCAGATGTGGGACCACGGCAGCCTGAAGGCTTCCCTCGTCATAGATGGAGGGGAAGAGGAGACGATCTCACGGGTTTGGATGCAGAGCGGACGCTCCAAAGTATTCATACCAACTTCGTGAGGCTGACACACAGAGTACCCATGGTGCAAGTCAAGGACTTGCCTAAGGCCATGCAACGCCAGGTGGTGGGTGTACCACAAGCATGGGTGCGGCTATTTCGATGACTAGCTAGAGCTGTAGTGACATTCCACGATCACAACCCCCCTCCTCCTCCACAGGCTTAGATACCTGGGAGTGATACATTTTGTATTACCGTGTATTATATCTTGGTGGCTCAAGAGCCCCATTTTTGTATTATGACACTATGTATTACCACATTTTGGATGTTTATAAAAACTTTTATGATGATCGGTTTATTTATTTACATGTGTAAAAATTTATGTTTGTGATGAGCTTATTGTGTATGAAACAAATGTCAATCTAAAACATAGTTAGCATATGAGTCAGCAACTTGATTATTAATTCGTGCCACATGTATGTATGTTATATTGTCAAATTGTCATTCTAATAATCTCACACATAAGAATCTTATTAATAATGTCGGGTCTCTAACATGGTACAAACCATTAAGCTGTGACACTACTAACTTCAAATCAAGACGTACCTCAAGAGAGAGAACACCATGTAAAATGGCATCCCGTAGAAGCTCAATAACGGAACTATATTCAGCAACATTGTTTGAAGATGGTTGTAAACATACGCATCCTAAAGACAATACCTGAACCATATGAGTATAAATCACCCAAGCAGCAGAGGCTGAGTGTTTAGTGTGATGGCTCGCACCATCCGTGAATCCTATGAAGGTGGAATATTCCATTGACATCTGCCAAAAGAAATGGAAACTAATCACAAACCTGATCACCACAAAAAAAAACCTACCTATGCAAAGTTGTACAATAATATACAATAACCAGCCTTGGCTGAAAATCATGCATAATACTTTTTGAGATAGAGCCCATTTCTAGGCTCCACTAAAGCCGTTCCCTCACAATCCACTAACTCATAAGCGCCCTTATCTAACACATGTTTGACGACGTAAGGACCATGCCACATGGGGTTAAACTTTACTGCCCCCAAGGGTTCTTTCGGTTGATTCCACAAAAAGACCAAGTCTCCCTCACTAAACCTCCTTGGGCGGACAGACTTGTCATACTGGACCTTTACGCGATGCTTATTTACTTCTAGAGACACCAAGGCATCTTGACACTGCTCATCCAGTTGCTCAAGGTGGACCAAAATCTCCTTCAACGGGGAATTTTCTAGTAAGAGCTCTATGGCTAGCTTCAAAGAAGGAATCTCGTACTCAACCGGAAATACTGACTCCGCTCCATGTACAAGTTGATATGGAGAAAAACCTGTGGAAGTCTTAACAGCGGTTCTATACGCCCACAAAGCCAGATATAACATAATGTGCCAATTATTCTTGCTTTGTGCGATGGTTTGTTGGAGAATGGATTTGAGTGATTTGTTCACTGCTTCTACCTGTCCATTCGCTTGAGGGTAGTAAGAGGAGGAATGCTCTTGTTTGTACCCTAACTTTGATGCCAACTCTTCCATCATACGATTCTGAAAGTGTGACCCATGGTCAATAACAAGCTCTTTTGGAATCCTGAACCGAGTAATAATCTGGTTGAATACGAAGTGCATGGCTATCTCACCATCGAATTTAATTGTAGGCATAGCCTCAGCCCATTTCGTGAAGTAGTCAACAGCCACTATGATATGATGACGCCCCCCAGTTGAAGCTGGGTTGCAATCCATAAAATCTAGCCCCCACTTAGTGAAGGGACCGGCAGTGATGATGGGATGTAACGGGGCAGGTTTTGAGCACATATTACGTGCAAACACCTGGCAAGGGTGGCACCTCTTGACCGCATATACACAATCCTTAAAGATCGATGGCCAGAAATAACCCACTCTTAAGATTTTTTGGGTTGTAGAAAGCCTAGATAAATGACCACCACACACCCCTCCGTGGAAATCATTCAGCACTACCTCAGCCTCTTCATGAGTTAAACAATGTCGTAAAATGGAATCTACCCCACGGCGGTACAAAGTGTTATCCACTATGAGGTAATTCTTAGACACATGACGTAACCGTCATCATTCATCACGTGAAAGGTGAGTAGGGACCTTCAATGTTTGTAAAGATATAATGATATCCCCATACCATGGGTCTAAAGTTGAGATTAAGAAGATGTGCACAAACCAACTCACAAACCAACTCCTCGTCCTCGCTTGGGAAATCCGATATAAGCTCCGCAAAAATTAACGATTTCTTCGATTTTGCCGAAACAAACTCGAGATCTAATTCTTGCAAGATGACAATCCATTTATTATATTTTTTCCCAATCATCCTTCGAGTGAGGATGAATTGAAATGGATTGACATGGGCTACAACCAAGGTCTGGTGAAGGAGAATATAATGTCTCAACCATTGAACCGCATGTACGGTAGCTAAGGCAAGCTTCTCAACATGGTAATAATGGATCTCCGTGTCAATAAGATTTCAGCTCAGATAGTATATGACATGCTCTTGGAGCTCCTCATCCTCTTGAACCAAAACCATACCAATTGTATCGATGGATGCGGCCACATAAAGTAGGAAATCACGGCTATACTCTGGGGGATTAATCACTGGGGCCGATGCTAGGGCTCACTTGAGCGCATCAAAGGACTCCTGGGCTCACTCATCCCAACAAAAGGTGGTGTCCTTCTTCAAAAGACGCATGAAGCCTCTAGTCAAATTGAAAAAATTGATAATGAATCTCTGTAAGAAGTTTGCCATGCCCTGCAAACATTGAAGATGACGAATATTTTTTAGGGGAGACAACTAAAGTATTGCCTCAACCTTCAAAGGGTCGACTCTTATACCCTCTTTAGAAATGATGAATCCTAATAAGCGACCAGACTTCACACAAAAGATGCACTTGTGAGGATTTAACCTGACCAAATAATGGCGGCACCTTTCGAATACCAATCTCAAATTATAGGAATGACGCATTCTCATACGAGAATGAGCAGTAAGGTCATCCAAAAATACTTCGATGATCGATTTGAGATCGTGGAAGATCAAGGTCATGTCCTGCTGAAAAGTAGCTCCAGTGTTCTTAAGGCCAAAAGGCATTTTCCGATATGCAAAAGTTCCCCAAGGACAAATAAATGCAGTCTTATGTTGGTCCTCGGGTTTAATTTGTATCTGATTATATCCAAAAAAGCCATCCATAAAGGAAAAAACCTCGCTACCCGCACACTCATCCAAAATCTGATCAATAAATGGTGTGGGGAAATTGTCCTCAGGATAGGCACGATTCAAATCACGGAAATCAATACATATGCGGATCTCTCCCTGCTTCTTATCAACCGGAATGGGATTTGAAACCCACTCTGTCAAGGGAACGGGATAGATAAAACTAGATTTCAACAGTTTCTCTATCTCTGCCTTAATCATGGGTGCTTTCCTAGGATTCATCGCACGCAAGCGTTGTCGAACAGGCTTAGCATTGGGATAAGTATTGTTGATGTATATGTAACTTCGGAATGTATTCTTCTATGTATTTTATATTATTGTAACCCGATGTTTATTCCGGGATGTTTCTATTATGTATTTGAGTCATGTGGTCGTGCCCCGATGTTCTGATCGGGAGGATTAATAATGTAACCAAGTCATGTCAAGTCATTAGGTAAGTCCCCATAGTTTAGGGGCACTTGAGTTATTATACACTAATTAAGGTGTAGGCTCGAGTATAATAATGTAACCAAGTCATGTCAAGTCATTAGGTAAGTCCCCATAGTTTAGGGGCACTTGAGTTATTATACACTAATTAAGGTGTAGGCTCGAGTAGTAATTATTAGGGTTGAGCCTACGTGTGAAATGGCAACTTAAGTGAATGGACTAATATAAATAGAGAGTGTGTGTCTCTCTATTTATCACTGGTGACTTAGCTCTCTTGCTCTCTCAAGTGTGGCGCACTTTTGGAGAAGGAAATTATTGTGCTTGACAGAAGACAGAAGGCTGCTATTGTGAAGGGAGATCATCTTACTGTTTTGGGTTCACTTCTTGTGGTGATACTATCTTAGAGGAAGTTGAGGGGTTTTCTCCATTTATGGTTTCCCCTCCTAAAATCTTTGTGTCTCTTGTCTCTTGTGATGTGCTTATGTGATTGCTGTGCTTGTTATTCTCTCAGTGAAAATATCTTATCATAATGCTAGCTTAAATGTTGAAAAACTAACAAGTATTAATCTCATGTTCAACAATGCAAGGGTTGATACCTAGCATTTCACCATAAGAACAAGAAAATATATCATGAAATTATTTAAACAACTCGGTGTATTCTTGAATCTCAGCATGGGAACATTCTTCCCCAATATAGACATTCTCTATCCTGCCAGGATCACGAGAGATATTGATAGGAATCGTTGTAGATATATTTGCCATGTTTCCATCATCCATCGAACCAGGAGAGCTTAATGGAACCATGGGACTACCAATTCTCTCGCTAAGAACCTCCCTAAATTCCTCACGCTCCAAGCGGTCAAGCTTGGGAAGAAAGTAAGATCTATGATGAAGCTCTTCCCATGGTGGCTCAACTCCCGACATGGCCTCAATAATTGCTTCGTCTGAAGGAAAAACACTATCAAGACAGTCGTGCACATGAGAAGACTGTACTACCCATGCAGGAAGCACATATGGGTCCTTCTCCTCTATCCGTGAAGAGGAAGGACTAGGCTCTCCAACACACTCAAGATTATCTTGATAAGCTACCATAGTTGCAGGCAACGGCACGTCCATTACAATGGGTTTACTCAAAGTATTTGGTGTAGGAAAAATCCAAGGATCTTCCATATGACTTGTGTGAAAAGACACTGATCTCACATAGATGTCGAAGCCTCACTGGAACTAGACCCTATCATAAGGATAGGTGCAGGGCAACTAAAACTTCCCATAAGTGATGGATACATGCCCACACCCACACTCTCAGTTGCCGGCTAAGAGTGCTTGACAATCGAGATCAAAGCTCCCGAAGATGTGGTAACCGACGGATTCTTGAATGACGTTTGATCAATCATAACTATCTTCCTATTAAATGGAAAGCATACAACGCGAAATAGGGAGGAAGCTACGGCTTGCATACTGTACATCCAATTCCTACCTATCAAGAGATTGTAATCAAGGGGCGCATCAACCACCTCGACCTCTATCGCAATGGTCTTACCTCCCAAATGGACCTTAAGGGAAGGAAGGATCCCATGCGGCCTAAACAATCTCCCATCAAACACAGTTAACATGGCCACAAATTTAGACAACTCAGGGGAACCTAAACCCTTCCAACACGATAAAGACATCACAGAAGCAGCAGCGCCTTCGTCAATCACCGTGCACTTGATGGTCATGTTAAGACATTCTACGTGAATCAAAAGAGACACATAGTAAGGCAAGCAAGGTTGAAGTCCTGCGGTTTCAAATTTAATCACAGAGGAATAATTATCATCATTCACACCAAGGGCAGAAAGCAAATCCTTCCTTTGCGAAGGACAACTCTGAAGTACTTCTAGTGCGGACATCGCACAAAGAGTGTGGCCCAAATCCTCAGCAATAGAATAGTTTTGGGTGGCTCGGGCATTAGGATTGTGCCTTGAACACTTAAGGACTCCCTTAGGAATGCAAAGTGCAGCTTCAGGTTTATCCACAGGTTTTTCAATATGCAAAGGAGTCCTTGGTGGATCAGGTTCCTTTCCTAGGTTGGGTTGTGACAAACCATAGTCCTTCGCACGGGTCACAACTTTCGCAGCACGTACCATGTTAATGCAACCACGACCACTACCCTCCAGCGGATCTTGATCACCACCAGACTAATCCTGGGTCCTCGAGTTCATATTTTTATTTTGAGGTAAAGGGTTAGTCAGCACAGCTGGGCCCTATGCTAAGAATCTCGACGCTTCATCGATACGAGGGCACAAATAAGTGAGGTGATCTTCCTTACACAACTTGCAAGGAAATTTAACCTTACATTTAGCTTGCTTGTCCCCCCCAGCATTACGAGCATTCTTATCATTATTATTAGCATTTTCATTCCTATTCCTACCCTTACAATTATTCTTACCCTTATTTTTATTCCGTTCGGGCTGCTGGTTACCCATCTGGTCCGACGATTGCATCGAAATCACACTCGCCGTTTGGGTGGGTTGAGATGAAGTCATGGCTTGTCCTGAAGCAGATTGGTTGATTGATAATTGACTGACTTGTTTTGCAACCGAATTCATAGGTTTAGCATTCGCACAACCAATAATGCCATCGGCATGTGGTCCAAGTTTAACTTTGGGGTCGAAACTAGAATGTGGAGCATTGGGAATGATCTGATATAACAAACTGGATTGAGCATAAATCAAATCCAGTTCCTGCACCCTAAAAATGGCTTGTTCCTCATTTTGCACTCTGGATGTAGAAACATCCTTCGCTATATAAGGAAATAATGACTTAAGGAACCATTGGAGGAGGAATTATGGTGGTATAAAGGCTTTAATCAACCTCTTCCGTCTACGCCACTCTTGGATATGATCCGAGATATGTGTGGCTTTATCCTGCCGAAATTTCGACAAGAGTTCTATACCAACGTCATAACACACTAGTAGCTAGAAGTGGTTAATAAAATTCATCACTAGGTCATCGAACAAAGCGAATGCCCCCCTAGTTAGCTCTATATACCATTTCACAGTAAGCCCTGTAAGGGTGCGTTGAAACAGTCTTAAATGGATTGAGTCCTGGTGTAAGGAATTCGAAGAGCACCATAGGTGAAAGGTAGTAACATGTTCTCTCAGATCCTCTCTCGGTTTGCCCTTGAATTTGGGTATGTCCGAGGGAAGCTTAGTAGGGATAGCCAACCAAGCCAGTTCATGAGCTACAGGATCGTTCGTCAATCTCGACAAGTTAGGAAGATTCAACGTTGCGAGGAAAGGGAGCCTAGGATGAGTATGTCGATGGATCGCTCCCTGATAGTTTTGATTCACATAGGTCTGATTACCATACCCACCATGGCCTTAGCCATAGTGCCCTCCTCCCGTTTGACCCATATAGGGTGGCATGGAAGCACCATAGTGTGGTGTACCTTGACTATTCAGAGCTACAAAGCCATAATTTGGAGAGTAAGAAAGTTGTTGATACCCACACCCATAAGGTGAAGAACCCTGTCCATACTACATCCCATAATAGGGTCCATAAGTCATCGCATGAGATGTCCCATGAGACACTCCGTAAGTAGGAATATACATTTCGAAAGTAGGAATATACGCTCCGGAAGTAGTAATATGACCTCTAGAAGTATGAACATGACCTCCCGAAACCACGGGTGGTACTTGAACCTGAGACACAATTGGTTGAGTAACCACAGTACGGACATGACTCGTAGCAATGTTCCGGCCTGAAGGACCACGTGAATGAGGTGGAGTGTGAACATTCAAAGAACTAGGGATAGAGGACGAAGGGACCTGTGTAATTATGTACGTGTTATTCCCTATAGTCACTCATCTCGGATCTGGTATCCTAATAGGATCAATAACCCTAGACCTAGGAGGAATACGTGATGTAGCTTCCACCACCGGCATGGAAGGTGCAATGTGACTTGTGCTCCCAAACCTCTCCACATGGTAAGGAACGAGAGTGCCCCCAGGCATAGTGTTAGGGTCAAACTTAGATTCGACATGAAATGCCAAATCATGTGTGGGAAAACCAGACATACCGTAACTACCATAACTGGTGCTCGCGGGTTCAAAATGAGTCTCATCATCTTCTGGCATTCCATACCGGCGATGCGTCAATGGGGGATCAACACTAGAGGAAGTAGGTCTATCATGAAAAGTACCTATCTCAGAAATTACAAGACCTAACTAAGTCAAATCACGTGAAGGATCATAGTTAGGAGTAAACTCCCCATATTCCACTTGAATGGGAGAAGGTGGTTCAAGAATACCTTCTACATGGTCTCCCATCGTGTGTGAATCAAAGTGCAAAGTAGTCCACCTGGGCTGTCTATTTCTCTCTCCCAAAGGAGGAGGAGATGTAGAAGGTGAAAGTCCTGCTAAATGATGAGAACAGCGAGGCACCGCACCCGAATCCACAATGACTCAAAAAATATATAAAATACTCTCTATCTACGTAAACCTTAGGCAAGCTAACGTGCATAAATCAATCACCAAGTAAATCTAAAGCCAAACACAAGCAATCAAGGGTAGGATAAGTGAGCTCTGGAATGAAGCAGGTATGTCTCGCCTAAGAGAGGCTTGAGACTCCCATACACAACAAGTAGAGGTACATAGCCAATTATTGTGGCCCTTAGCCTCAACGTGTAAAGCGACTGTGCTCTCCGACCCCAACCTAGCCGAGACACCCAAAAAATAACCCCTACAGAGTACCCCCTCGAAATCCTAGGTAAGGCCACTAAGGTCACCTCAATATAATCAATGCTCAGGCGGACAGTCGCAAGTGGAATTGACCGTATGGGTAGGGTAGCAAAGATTGAAACTCTCGAAAGATCCCCCAGATACGAATACAGTCCTGGAAATATCTCTGGTGCTACTCAATTATGACTAGGGGTTATCCCAATCAATAATTGCTCACACTGCCTCGTGCTTAACTCCCTTTTGAGAGGAGGATCCTGAGAAACACTGGTTATACCAAGGAATTTCACACACTCACCTGAACAGACACATACATGTTGTTGTTTAGTGGTCTTGGAGAATTTACTCACAATGAGCTATTCCAAGACCCTAAAACCTAATCTTGTTGGTGAACCCTATCAAATAAAATAGTGTAGTTCATTTTAATTAAGCGTTGATTTTAATTGGCTTTATTACTCAAAAGAGGTATATGGTCATGCAACTAATGGCATTATGACGCAACATGAAGCAAAATGCACACCTAAAAATCAATGCAAATGCATTGTGTCCATGAAAAACAGGGTATGCTACTGTGTGAAATGCACAATTTTCTTCGAATGATAAGTGCAATCTTTCCTATATGAAATCCTGACTAATACTCCAAAGCGAATCTAGTGCAAGTACTATGCAAAATGCAAGATGCAATGCATAATGATAAGCAAATATTTTTGGATTTTTTTAAATAAAACTGAGATATTAAAGCAAAAAAATGGTTCTACAACCCCCAAACTCTACAAGCACACTCAAGCAGCACTCAATCAAAGTACTAAGGTAAAAGAAATCTAATCCACTAATCCCAAAACAAAAAATCAAAAATGCAATGACAAGAACATTCTTCAAAAAAGAAATTTTACCCTAAAAAAACGTCTCTGGTCAGAAATAGAAAAGTATACAGACTCTAGCAGTATCAAAGGAGACTCAGCAATCATCAAAATTCACCCAGCAACAATCCATCTTCCTCTAAAAGGCAAAACTAAGGGCATACGCGACTATTCGCAGTAAACCCGCGTGTGTATGCGGAAATAGCAGTGAAACCCGTGCATATACGCGACTGTGAGTTAAAAACTCGCGTACAGGAAGAAAGGTGCATAAAAATAAAGGCAAACAGACAAGCTGAGACAAACTTCACACCAATCAGACACTACAAGGCAAACATGCCCCCAGACCCGACATAGAAACAAGAGAAAAAGAGCAATTCAAAGTCATTGAATGCTAATAGAAAACCCCCAAAGGACAACTACTAGGAACTCCCCAGCGGAGTCTCCAATCCTGTTATGGAGAGAAATTCTTATGGCTTGGGGTACCACAATAAACAACTTGACTCCAGAAATCAATCCTTTCCAATATGCAATAGAAATCAAATATCGAACACTAAAGGATCAAAACCTCGTACCTTATTCCGTACGGTTGAAGTAGATCCCCATTGAGCTTTCCAACTTCAGCTTGAATTGATGAATCACTTCCTCAACAACAAGTAAACAAGACAAGCATACTATATATATTGGTGTTAGATCTATTCTAGCATATATAATCAACAATGTATAAGCATTTGAAATCATCCATGGATAAAATATTCATTCAAACATACATTATTGGACAGGAAAAGATATTTCTATTAATATAAAATCAGAGATTGCAATGGATACAACCTCTATCGGAACGTCTGTAAATCGAAGAAACTCAATTCCCCACTTGGGCCTCCACCACCTCAATCCTCCATCTCTTGATAGCAAGTTCACAAGCAAAAGGCAAGCTTGAGAAGAACACAAAAGTGCTCCACGGGACAAAGGGATGCAGACTCAAGCACAACTTCCGCCAACAATGGACTATAGTTTCTTTGCTCTCAATTCTCTTATGCCTTGTAACACCCCGGTTTTGACCCCATTGCATTAGATGTATATGATGTATATATTGTAAATAATCATGGTGAGGAGCTAAAGTCCAAGGCCCCACCATTGATTGGTTATGCTATGTTTCAGGTTGAAATTGTCACTGATGGTATATCAGGGCATGCGGCATACATATTGAGTTTTGTCATCATGTAAATATGCATCTTTAATTAAATAACCTGACCAGCTACGTTCTCGGCAACTAAATTGAGAAGGGGCATGATTTTCACAAGGATAAGGGTGGGGGATGTCAAACCTTGGCCAATGGGGGGAAAAGCCATGTGTCACGTTCCCTTGTTTTATCCAACCACTACCATTAAAAACTGTTGCTGGTAGTTAAGGCAGTTATGGCTGGGAGTGGAGTGTGGCAGGACTGTCAATCCTTGCCCACACGCACACTCCACCAGCATGGTTGACCTCATGATGGAAAGAAAACCACCGCCACCACTCCAGCGGACATTGCATTCTCTCCACGACGGTGCTGAAGCACTCACGTACTTCTGACTACCGTGCATCCTCTCCATTACATGTTCATTTTCCTCACGCACAGGCTCTTTCCTCTTTGGTCTCACACAGCCAGGAGAGAGGAGCCGTCACCACTGTCATTCACATTTTCCACACAGAGGAATCAAGTGTGTTTTAATTCGTATTTGGGATTGGGTGCGAATCTTCTCTCACACACTGGGTTTTGCGTTGTGGTCACTCACGCAGCAAGATGGGAGCCTTTTGGTCATTGTCACCAATGATTTTTCCTGTAGAAAGCCATTTTTACGCTCAAGGACTATGTGTAAGTTTTCCTCTCTGATTTGTGGCTCGTGCATATGTTTTTCCCTCTGTATTTTGGGGTCTGGTGCAAGTTTCTCTCATGCACAGGCTAGGAGACTGTATTTCTTCCCCAGTGTGGTCTAGGTATGTTTTCCCGGTGACTTCGCGGTCCAGGATGGACTGTTGTTTCCCCATTTCATGAGTTGTGTCTACTAATACGTTTTGGGACTGTTGCAATTCGCTTGGGAGTCATTTCCCTGCCTAAACTATAACTGTTGAGTGATTGCATGCGTGCAATGGTTGGTCTTCGGACTGTGTAGGGAGTATGGATGGGGGCTTGGTTTTCTTGATAAACTTGGTGTGTTTGGAAACCACATAGATAGAGCTAGAGGGATGGCTTTCTTCTCCATAACCCCTGAATAGCACTGGAAGGGAATGCAGTGCCTGAGGGACTGTGTAGCAGAAAAGGGATTGATTCCTTGTGTTGGGTGCGTGTGGGTGTCTTAGAAGCCAGGCTAGTTTTGGTGTAGGTGTTCTTAGCTCTGTAATGAGCTCACCAGCTTAGCATTTAGTTTTTCCCGACTCCTTAATGGCCTAATAAACCTGACCATGTTGGCTTGGTTGTCTTGTTGATGGCCTGATAAACCCAACTGTGTTGGCTTCGCTGTGTTTTGTGTATCCTTGGCTATGTGTAAGCCAGCTTGTTCCTTATTCCTTGGATAATCATGCCCAACTCGAGGGTGGCAGCGTTGCTGAGAGATTAAGGAGCACGCTGGCCTATGGTTGGGTGGAACGTTGCAGCAACGTAGCTGGTTGCGGAACAAGTTCTTCATAAGATAAGTAATCTTATATATTTTACTTCTGCAGTCATGTTTTCTTGTAATGAATGTGATGAACATGTTGAATGCTTGTTTGAACGTATGTGGGCTTCCGCTGTGTATGGAAAATGATCATGTATGCATGTCTAGTTCAAAGCATTTTATTTCATCATTTCAGTGATTTTATGAATGCACATGTTCATGGGGCTGGTAGCCCGGATGGTTAATGCCATGGTAGCATCCTCTTCATCGGTCGGAGGGTCGGGGACTCTACAGAGTGATATCAGAGCTCATGTTGCAGCATGGGCCTGAATGGACCACGAAGATGTAGTGACAGAAGCAGGATTTCTTTCTACCCATCAGAGATCATAAGTTGATGACAGAAAACTTCCACAAATTTGTCTAAGTGTTTGAACTATCGGTTCATCGAAACACTTTACGGGAAAGACTTCCGATGTAGCGGAGAGCTAGAAGGAAGCATACCCGACGGAGCACAGTTGGAAGGAAAATTGTGGAAAATTTTTTAAGTGTTCGACATCCATCGGTGGAACATAGTTGATCGAGCGCCCGCCGTTGCGGATCGATAGACAACTACGTGTCCAACGGGTAAGGCCTCCGACTGCCAACGCCTTAAAGAAAGTTTAAAAAATTTTCTAAGGCCCGAAATCGTCGACCATTGGAAGCAGAAAGGGTTTCGTGTGCCGCCGTTTCGGAATCTTGGAGCACTAGTGTTTCGACCAGAAGACACTGTCGATATCGATTAGGTTATGCCACAGTAGATTGGGTCGCCGATCGGGAGAAGATCGAAGATGATGGGTCGCCGTTGTGGCTATTGATGGAACTATTTAACCGACGAAAAGAAGAGAATTGAGCCAATCAAGCGGCGAAAGGGAAGACTAAGCGGGATGAAAATTTTCAAAAATTTTCTAAGTCCTAGAGTCGTCAGCCATCGGTGATGGTTAGTGGATTGAACGTCCATCATTGCCGCTGCCTAGATGACTAACCACCTGATGCACAAGACACCCGACCGCCGATGCAGCACATAGGATGGTTTCATCACTGATTAGGTTCAGATATTTGGATGCGGATTCGATGCAGCGAAAGAAGTTAGTTGTGTCGACCACCGAAACATCGGACTGATAGTCGGGATGAGACCCGATCCTGTACAAGGAAATTTTGAGTTTCCCGTGGGATTTCTTAGCAGATTTCGACTGTTTTTCAGTGGGATTTTCAGTGGTTTTTTAGTGGATTTTTAGGGCTGAAAAGAAGAAAGTGGCAGCGATCCTATGCACCAAATTGCATGAAAATCAAAGATTTACAACAAAAAAAAAAACAAGGGCGCTATTCTCGACCAGCCCTAAGGGGGCAATCCCCCTTGACCCTCGTCGTTCGCCTGAGACAGACGTTCTTGAGGAAGAAAATTCTATGTTTTGGGAAAACTTGTAATGTTATAATTTTTCCAAGAGAAGGGCAAGTGATTCTAATTTATATCAATATTATGCATCTAACAGTTGTGTTACTAACACGTTTGCAGAATCATAGTCACCTTCAAGGGTTGTATTCTAGGTAGTACAGTTTGGTAAGTAAGTGGTGGTTCAGTTATGCGAACCCATGACGGATATGATGCTCGGGATTCTTATGAGCGTACCTGAAATGCCATAGGAGAAAATGTCCATAACGAAAATAATGACATAGAGTCTAATGGAAGGAGATTCCAGGAGACACCGTCAGATGTTGCAGCCACCATGAGAAGCTTGATCAGAGCCCAGGAAGAGTAGCATTAGTTGAATGTTGCAATGTTGCAGAGTTTGACAGACTTGCAAAGAAGGATAGACTCTGGATGATGTATAGCAAGACCAGAAGGCAGTAAGAGCAGTACTAGGAGAAGGAGAAGAACTTCTAGTGGATCATCTAACTTCGAAGAATCCAGCGGGGATTCAAGTTCTTCTTCTCATAAAAGAAAAAGAAAGAGACACCATAGGGATCGCTCTCGAGATGAATTTAAGAAAGCTAAACCTCCTACATTTGATGGTGAGGTAAAGACTGGACAAGAGCCTAAAGCTTGGATTCTTGGGATAAAGAAGTACTTTCAAGTGCATGATTATTCAGGAAACATGAAGGCGAGAGTTTCCATATTCAATTTGAATGGAAGGGCATCCATTTGGTGGCAACACTTCAAGCAAGTAAAGAGGATTAGTGAAAGGAGAATTAAGTGGAAACAGTTCAAGAAGTATTTCAAGCAAAAATACCTCTCTGACAGGTATTATGATGACAAGATCAACGAGTTCCATGAGTTGAGATTGGGACAACAGACCATGGAAGATTATGCAAATAATTTTTTGGAGCTGTTGAGGTATGTCTGGTACATCAAAGATGAAAAAGTGAAGGTCCAGCGTTTTCTGAGTGGATTACCTTAGTCTTACAAAGATAGAATTGAGTTTTATGAACCTAGAACTCTTGAAGAAGCAATAAGGAAGGCTAAGTATTGTTATGAGCAAAGAAAAGGTAAACCTGATTACCATAAGGCATGGAAGGACAGGAATAATGAGAAGTTTGACCAAAGAAAGAAAGGTTTCAAACCTTCTAACTTCAGGAATCAGTAGAAGCAACGATTCCAAGTTGCGAGTAAACCAGTTGGAGTGACAGGAGAAAAGCCTAAGGATCCACAACATAATAGAGGACCACTTCAATGTTGGAAATGTGGAGGACCCCACATGCGCAGAAATTGTCCACTCGAGAATGAGAGTGCAAGACCAGCTTATAACATTCAAGAAGCAGAAACAATGGGTCAAGTAGCAAGGGCAGTCCCTAGGATTTATGCATCACTAGAGGACCTCCGAGCAAATCACCAGTCAACTATGGTTGAAGTAGTAGGTAAGATTGTTGAGCAATCTGTTTCTATTTTGATTGACCCTGGTTCTACTCACAATTACATTACTCCTAGAGTAGTGGAGGTTTGTGCTTTTAAGAAAGTAAAGCATAGGAAGTCTTGGTTAGTTTAGCTAGCCACTGGAACTAAGAGAAAGGTCAGTGAGGTGGTAGAGAAATGTCCATTGGTCATGGATGGATTGGTCACTTGTGTAGATCTGAATGTTTTACCGCTTGGTTCCTATGATGTTCTCATTGGAATGGATTGGTTAGAAGCTCACAGGGTAAAGCTTGACGGTTACAATAAGACTTTCAAATGCATGAATGAAGAAGGAAACCCAGTAGTTGTGAAAGGTATTCCAAAGGTGATTTCAGTAAGGTAGGTTTCAGCAATGCAGTTAAAGAAGTTCTGTAGGAAGGGTTTCCAGTTGTATGCAGCTCATATTTTGGAGACATCAGGAGATGAAACTCCGAGGTTGGAGGACTATCAGGTGTTACAGGAATTCAGGGATGTGTTTCCTGATGAGATTCCAGGGCTTCCTTCCAAGAGGGACATTGATTTCACAATTGAACTTGTGCCAGGAATAGCACCAGTGTCCAAGGCACCCTACAGGATGAGTACACCGGAGATGCTAGAGTTGAAGATGCAACTGCAAGAATTGTTGGAAAAGAATTATATCCGGCCGAGTGTGTCTCCTTGGGGAGCACCGGCTCTATTTGTAAAGAAGAAAGATGGTACACTCAGGTTGTGTATTGATTACAGACAATTGAACAAGGTTACGGTGAAGAATAAATATCCTTTGCCTAGGATTGATGACCTCTTTGATCAAATGCGAGGAGCAAGGATATTTTCCAAGATTGACTTGAGATCTGGTTACCATCAGGTGAGAATCAAGGATGAAGACATTCATAAGACAGCCTTTAGGACAAGGTATGGACATTATGAGTTTGTAGTGGTACCATTTGGTCTCACAAATGCCCCAGCTATATTTATGTGCCTTATGAATAGTGTCTTCGGTGGGTATTTGGACAAGTTTGTTCTTGTTTTCCTTGATGACATTCTTATTTATTCTAAGAATGAGAAAGAACATGAAGAGCATTTGAGATTCACATTGCAATTGCTCAGGGAGCATCAGTTGTATGCAAAACTGAGCAAGTGTGACTTCTACAGAGATAGAATTCAGTATTTGGGTCACATTATCTCAGAGGAGGGTATATCTGTGGACCCTGAAAAGATTGAAGCCATTATGAATTGGCCTACTCCAAGAAATGTGACAGATGTAAGATCTTTTATGGGACTTGCAGGATACTACAAGAGATTCATTGAGGGATTCTCCAAAGTTGCACATGCCATCACTTCTTTACAAAAGAAGGGGATGAATTTTGAATGGACATTGAGGTGTGAAGAAAGTTTCCAGCAATTGAAGAGTCTTCTCACCAGTGCACCAGTATTGAAAGTTGCAGATCCAGAGAAATATTTTGTGGTGTGTACCGATGCATGCGGACAAGGGCTTGGAGGAGTCCTTATGCAAGACAACCACATGATATGATATGAGTCAAGAAAGCTAAAGGAGCATGAGAATAACTATGCCACTCATGATCTAGAGCTTGCAACCATAGTACATGCCCTCAAGATGTGGAGGCATTACTTGGTGGGTAGGAGATTTGAGCTCAGAACATATCACTATGGGCTGAAGTATCTATTTGATCAGCCTACTCTGAATGCTAGGCAAGCGAGATAGCTAGAGTTTTTATGTGAGTTTGATTTCAAAATCAAGCACATAAAAGGGAAGGAAAACAAGGTAGCGGATGCACTCAGTAGGAAGATGCAAGGAATGCATGTGGCATCCCTTAGTATTTTCCAATCAGATTTGAGGCAGCAGATTGTTAGTCATGATGCTGGAGATGAATTGTATGAGTAGGTAAAAGACAAATTGCAACAGCAAAGTCTTGAGAAGAGGTATGAGGGATATAAATTGGAAGAAGATGGACTTATGACTTATAAAGGTAGAATTTATATTCCAGATGTAGCAGATTTGAGGAGAGTTGTTATGGATGAAATCCATCAAACTCCGTATTCTGGTCACCCAGGATATCAAAAGACAATTGCTACAGCTAGAAAGCAGTACTTTTGGCTAGGAATGAAAAAGGATATGGCTGAGGACATTTCGAGGTGTATGAAATGTCAACAGGTAAAGGTTGAACATCAACACACTGCAGGTTTGTTGCAGCCCTTTCCAGTTCCGGAATGGAAATGGGAAGTTATTTCCATGGATTTTATTACAGGATTACTGATGACTTGGAGACAACATGATTCCATCATGGTTGTGGTAGACAAGTTGACAAAGGCAGCGCATTTTATACCAGTTAATTCTACGCATAAGACTGATGACATTGCAAGGATCTTCATGAAGGAGATTTTCAGATTGCATGGATTGCCGAAGGCAATAGTCTCTGACAGAGATGTCAAGTTCACTTCCAACTTTTGGAAGGGGTTGTTTGCATATTTGGGTACAAAGCTAAACTTCAGCACTGCATACCATCCTCAGACAGATGGTCAGACAGAGAGATTTAATCGGGTGCTTGAAGATATGCTTCGCATGTACGTGATGGACAAACCAACCAAGTGGGAAGATTACTTACACTTGGTAGAGTTTGCTTATAACAATGGACAACAGACATCCTTGGGGATGACTCCATATGAATCTTTGTATGGAAGAAGGTGTAGGACACCAGTGACTTGGGATAATCCAGTGAACAGGATTGTGCTTGGACCCGAATTGCTCAAGGAAATGGAGCAAGAGGTTATAAAGATCAGGTAGAATCTGAAATCAGCATAGGACAGGTAGAAAAGCTATGCAGATAAGCATAGGGTGAACAGGGAGTTCAATGTTGGCGATCATGTCTACCTCAGAGTGAGGGCAAGGAAAAGTTCCTTGAAGCTTGAAAGTTGTGCCAAGTTGTCACCTAGATACTATGGGCTGTTTGAAGTGCTTGAAAGAATAGGGCCAATTCCATTGCCTACTAGCACTAGGGCTCATAATGTTTTTCATGTTTCTTTGCTTAAGAGATATGTACATGATCCTAACCATGTGATAAATTGGGATGTGATTCAGGTGGAACCCGAGGGAGAGTTCTGAATCGAACCAATGCGCATCCTCGACAGGAAGGTCACAATGCTCTGGAGCTGGGCCATAGGGTAGGTAAAGGTGCCATAGGGTAGGTAAAGGTGCAATGGGAGCACTACGGACCTGAAGAGGCTACATGGGAGCTAGAGGATGCCATGCGATTGGCACATCCATTTTTGTTCAATTTTGTAAAGCACTGAGGATAGTGCTATTGAAGTGGGAGGGGAATGTAACACCCTGGTTTTGACCCCATTGCATTAGATGTATATGATGTATATATTGTAAATAATCATGGTGAGGAGCTAAAGTCCAAGGCCCCACCATTGATTGGTTATACTATGTTTCGGGTTGAAATTGTCACCGATGGTATATCGGGGCATGCGGCATACATATTGAGTTTTGTCATCATGTAAATATGCATCTTTAATTAAATAACCCAACCAGCTACGTTCGTGGCAACTAAATTGAGAAGGGGAATGGTTTTCACAAGGATAAGGGTGGGGAATGTCAAACCTTGGCCAATGGGGGGAAAATCCATGTGTCACCTTCCCTTGTTTTATCCAACCACTACCATTCAAAATTGCTGCTAGTAGTTGGGGAAATTATGGCTGGGAGTGGAGTGTGGTAGGACTGCCAGTCCTTGTCCACACGCACAATCCACCAGTGTGGTTGACCTCACGATGGCCAGCAAACCACCGCCACCACTCCAGCGGACACTGCATTCTCTCCACGACGATGCTGAAACACTCACGCACTTTTGACTACCATGCATCCTCTCCATTTCTTGTTCATTTTCCTCACGCACAGGATCTTTCTTGTTTGGTCTCACGCAGCCAGGAGAGAGGATTCATCCCCACTGTCATTCACATTTTCCACACAGAGGAATCGAGTGTGTTTCAATCCGTATTTGGGATTGGGTGCGAATCTTCTCTCACGCACTGGGTACCGCATTGTGGTCACTCACGCAGCAAGCTGGGAGCTGTTTGGTCATTGTCACCCATGATTTTTCCTCTAGAGAGCCATTTTTACGCTCAGAGACTGTGTGTAAGTTTTCCTCACTGATTTGTGGCTCGTGCATATGTTTTTCCCTCTGTATTTTGGGGTCTGGTGCAATTTTCTCTCACGCACGAGCTGGGAGACTATATTTCTTCCCCAGTGTGGTCTAGATATGTTTTCCCGGTGACTTCATGGTCCAGGATGGACTGTTGTTTCCCCATGTCGTGAGCTATGTGTACTGATACGTTTTGGGACTGTTGCAATTTGCTTGGGAGTCGTTTCCCTGCCTAAACTATAACTGTTGAGTGATTGCATGCGTGCAATGGTTGGTCTTCGAACTGTGTAGGGAGCAGGGATGGGGACTTGGTTTGCTTGTTAAACCTGGTGTGTTTGGAAACCACACAGACAGAGCTAGAGGGCTGGCTTTCTTATCCACAACCCCTGAATAGCACTGGAAGGGAATGCAAGGCCCGAGGGACTGTGTTGCAGAGAAGGGACTGATTCCTTGTGTTGGGTGTGTGTGGGTGTCTTAAAATCCAGGCTAGTTCTGGTGTAGGTGTTCTTAGCTCTGTAATGAGCTCACCATCTTAGCATTTATTCTTTCCCAACTCCTTAATGGCCTGATAAACCTAACCATGTTGGCTTGGTTGTCTTGTTGATGGCCTGATAAAACCAACTGTGTTGTCTTGGCTGTGTTTTGTGTATCCTTGGCTATGTGTAAACCTGCTTGTTCCTTATTCCTTGGAGAATCATGCCCAGCTCGGAGGTGGCAGCGTTGCTGAGAGATTAAGGAGCACGCTGACCTATGGTTGGGTGGAACGTTGCAGCGACGTAGCTGGTTGCGGAACGAGTTCTTCATAAGATAAGTAATCTTGTCTATTTTACTTCTGCAATCATGTTTTCTTGTAATGAATGTGATGAACATGTTGAATGCTTGTTTGAACATATGTTGGCTTCCGCTGTGTATGGAAAATGATCATGTATGCATGTCTAGTTCAAAGCATTTTATTTCAGCATTTTAGCGATTTTATGATTGCACATGTTCATGGGGTTGGTATCCCGGATGGTTAACGCCATGGTAGCGTCCTCTTCATCGGTCGGAGGGTCGGGGACGCTACATGCCTTCGATGTATCCAAAGAGTTCCTTATATAGCTTTTCAAAGGGGTAATGAAAGGTCGAATCCGAGCAATCTCAAGGCATATGGAAGGCCAAGAGTCAAGTGAGTCGGATCCATGTCAAGGAAAACTCCAAAAGGATTTGGATTTTGCACACATCCCGATGTACACGGTTTTAGGGGTCAAACCCGCGTATATACGCGATTAGGGGTTTAAAAGTCGCGTGTATCAATTTTCACATGTTATAGGGATGGTCAAGGAAACATCAAAGGACAAAAAATGGTCCAAGGGGTCTAAGGAGTCTGCAGAGGGACAGGGGAAGGCCATACAAGTGTGATTCACTTGGAGTGGTAAAATCATCTATAACACATGTATTGAAAATCGCATACAAATAGCCTAAAAAAAAAGAACAGAAAACATTTATTAAGATTATTAAAAATATTTTATGGAGTTAAATTTATTAAGATTATAGAAAACATGAGATATCTATGGCTATACTTGTAGTTACATGATATAAAAGTGGTAAATTAATAGGTTTTGGTGTGAAACATGTGCAATTCTCATATTTTCTAGGCATTGCACTCACTATTGGACTATCAATATTTTACATTCTTTGTTACATTTATCTCTTGAATGGGTTTCCTTTTACGTGTTTTTCCTTTCCCGTTACTATTCTGGTGGGTCTTCCACTATCCAACGCTACAAATGAATCAATCACCCTTGCAATCCTGTCGGGATCATTACTAGAATTATACTATATTTTATTTATCATCTTGTTTGCTTATACTAAGATGCGTTAGGGATCTTGTTGTTACAACTTTAAAATATGATATAAAGGGGGTGTTAAAATGGGTTGATAAAATGGATACCTACAATATCTGGTGAAACTACGGGTTTTCTTAATTGGAAATGTATGTTGTGAGGGGGGTTCAACAATACAATTTTAGGAAGCATTTTCCAATATTTAGTGAAATTAGGGATATTATTTAATGTCCTACGAACGAACGTGCTATGTAACAAGTTTACTGAGTGAACCCCCCATGGTGTAACTGTGTTCTTTTAACACAGTAAAAGTAACTATCTCTAAGTCTTAACCTAATATATATACATATAACTATTAACTAATACATAATAGGAAAATAATGCAAATGGAGCAACATAAGACTATATAAATAGTATAATCAAATTGTAGTAATAATTTAGGTATTACAAATAATAATTATGTTAACTGTAGTAATACTGTAAAAATATCAAATATTAAATAATAAACAGTAAAAACAATAAACAATGCAGAATCTAAATTGAAATGAAAATACTAAAATTTACTTTGGGTTAAAACCCTAAATAAGAAAACCTGTCTAACCAAGTTTTTCTTTTCCATTCTTCCATCAAGTATAAAGTATTTCTCATTTTATTCCAAACCCTTACTGTTCCAAATCTTTCAACAGATAAATATTATAGCCAATTTATAATTCCCTAAATTAAATTGAAGTTATACACAAATAGGAAAAAATTTGTTTAGTATATATAAAATAAACAGAATAAAAAAAAAAATTAAATTATTCTAAATCTTTTTATACAATTTTTCATATGTCATAAGATCGAACCTCTCGACCAAGAAGACTTTCTTTTTCTTCTATTTCTAAAACATTTGTTTATAGTAAAAACCCTACAATTTTATTATAACAAAATACAAATTAAATCAAATTCATGGTGTTCTTAACAAAAATCGTTAACACACAAGTACGGGTAAAAACAGCAAAAGGACCATTAATTTTTTTTTAGTATCAATTTTCCCTTAACTCCGAACTGTAGAGTATAAAAACTAAAGTCCAAGTTATTATAATTTATTCTTTTCCTTCCACAAAAATTTCAGAACCAAAATCCTCAATACTATCGAAACTGTAAAATATATTAAAACAAAACAAGTTTTAAACCCAAAATTTTCTATCCATTAACAGTCTTTAAACAACCGAAATTGTTGATCCATACAGCATATAAATTTTTATCCAACACATACAAGTCTGCAAAACCCTAGCATACATAATCGCAACCTATAATAATAGAGCCACAACCATACAGATCTTTACAAATAATTCTTTATACCAAACAACCGCCATCGCTAGCAGAACCCTACTCATCGCCAAAGGAGAAACCCCAGGTGGTAAGGCTGAGGCTTACCAAGTCTTTTGCGTAGTGAAATTTTAGCTCAAAAACTTGTAGTTTTTCCAAGCCACCTCTCTCATTCCGCTTTGGAAGGACAAATCTCATCCATAGCCATGCCTACACAAACCAAAGCTTTTTCTTTAAAAATCTTTTAAACCTTCTTACTATAAAAAGAAGTAGAAATTACAGAAATGAAAGAAGTTACCTTCCAATAAAAAAAAATTATGGTCACAGCCGCAGTATGGATTCCTTTGAACCCACTCAAACCATGGCAAAGGAACCATATCATCGATCCACCATTTGAGAGAACTCTCAGTTTACAACCACAGTACTAAAAATGCCACAAATAGAAGCCAATATTTTTTAATTGATAACTCGAAACAGGAAGACCATTGATGAGAGATGTCTCAGTAGCCACTTTACGAAGGAAAACGAGTATTAACTCAATTGTAAAAAAAAAAATTGCACTCTCAAACTTCAACTATGGCCACGCAGGCCCATGCGACCGTGAGCCTGTCGGCTCTGCCCTCAAGGAACAAAAAATATGGAGAATAAGCGAGATTTTAGGTTTTAGACGAATATATAGCTAGGGTTTACACTTTTAAAAACCTTAGCCAACAAGCTCATCACACGTGGATTCCACTTCCTCAACTTTTGTTTTAGGGTTTGATCTATAGTTTCCAAATGGTATAGTTAAGCCTGCATGTTGTGCAAAAACAACTGTTAATACCTTGACATAGTTTAAATTTTCGATATTATGACCTTAATTAGTTATGTCATAACAATACATATGAGATTATGGTACTATGGTACCCAAATATAAGGTTAATATAATATTTAGAAATAAAATATGTATAGTGTAGGTTTAAGCATTATATAAATTGCTTGTATTTCAAAATCATTTATGCCTTTAAATGAAACTAGGCAAATCTAGTATGTCATCAAGCCCAGATTTTGGATAATAGTATTTTTTCCCAATGACTGCTTAAATATAACAAACTCAAGTATAGAAAGGAACAGGTTTTACAATACATGCATTACTCAAATCTTTAATCTATATAAAGTACTCTAGCATTTTTTTTTTACTTTTGCAGTCAAAATAACTAGTCTCGATCGAAACTGGAACAAAATGATTTACCTATAAGAAGACCTGTAACAAGAACCATCATTACACTGCATTAGCTTCAATAAGCTATGTAAGCCTTGGCATGACCAGAAGTTCCTTCATTTAAGCAAGAGACAAACTTTAGTACCTTGTACTCCCTAGAAAATAAACAGTTGTTTTCAGTTCTTACTACTTCGGATCTTTTACATTCTAAATCGATCTTTCATTACTTAATTTTGAAGGCAGATAGAAAGAATGTAATTATAGAAATTAATAAAGGAATTTGTTTTAGTTTCTAGATTAGATATTTAGAATGTTAACTGTTAGTAGTTAAGTTACTCTCTTAAGTGATAATTTTCAACATTAATTGTCGCAAAAAAAGTTTTAAATTTTTATGAAATTTTGAGGGTTTTACATATGGTATCAGAGCACAAGTTCAGACACTAGGCCTAAATGCGGCTCAACTCACGTAAACAAACAGTAAATAAAATTCAGATGTACTGATTTATTATTTTTTAAAATTTTGTTATACCAAAAACTTTTCTGAACTAGAATTGCAAGTATGGAAGGACTTCAAGAGTATGTAGATGAAGGGTCCCCATTAAACAAACAAATTAATTCTAGAAAAGAACCTATTAAAGAAGAAATAACTAACAATTTCTCTGAACTATTATAAACTGTTAAAGAATTAAAAACTAAAATGGAAATAGTTAAAAAGAGAACGAAAGAATTCTAAGAGCTCAAGAGGAGTTGAACCAGATATTGATGGACAAATTCCAGAGTGAAGGGAAGGAAAAATCGAAAGGATCTAAAAATACGTCCTACCAACATAAAATTGAAAAGTCCAAACATTCTAAAATTGAAAGTAGTTCGTCCTCTAAAATGTATGGTGACTCACACAGGAATAATCGCCAGTACTATAGTGATAGTAGTGAGGATAATTACCATTCTAAAAAAAGTAAATATAATCCTTATGAGAAAATTTCTAGAGAATTTAAGAAAATTAAACCACCAACTTTCAATGATGAAACAGAGAAAGGGGAGGAAGCTGAAGCATGGTTATTCATAATGAAGAAGTATTTCCAAATTTATAATTACTCCAATCAGTTAAAAGCTAGAATGGCCATTTACAACTTAACTGAAAAGGAAGATATCTGGTGGCAGGATTTAAAACGAGTAAACTTTATTAAGGAAAAGAATATTAATTGGATTACCTTTAAAAAAATACTTTAAAAAGAAGTTTATGTCAGAGCAATATTATGAAGAGAGAGCTAAAGAGTTCTACGAACTGAAGTTGGGAACTACGAATATGAAGGAATTAAACAGTAATTTTTTAAGTTTACTATGTTACGTGCCTTACATTGTGGATGAGAAGCCCAAGGTGCAGCATTTTCTGAGATGTTTGCCTCTTCACATTAAAGATATAATTGAATACGATAATCCTAAAACCCTTGAAGAGGCTCTGTGAAAGGCAATTGTTTGCTATCAACAAAACCGAAAAAGGGAAAACATGTCAAACTGAAAGGCCAAGCAGTCTAATAATTCTGAACATAAGAAGAAGGGTTTCACACCTAACCACAATTTTGGGAATAATAATGCACGTCATTTTCCTAATAAGAATTTTCAAGGAAATAAAGATAACTCACAGCCAAACCCTGATGGCCTTAGAAATAAAGAACCTACTAATAATCACAACAACTACGTTAAGAATAATGAACGTAAGGAACCAATAAAGTGTTGGGATTGCACTAGACCTCACTATGCATCAGTCTTCCCTAAAAGAAAGAAGATCATCAGCAACATTCATATAGTGCAGGAGGAAATGACGGTTGGAGACTTAGCAAGAGGAATGCCCAGGATTAATGCGGCACTGGAAAAGAGGCAGGCTTATTATCAAACTTCCATGGTGGAAGTAGAAGGTAAGCTGAATCAAACACCCATTTCTATCTTAATTGACCCAGGGGCTAGCCTGAGTTATGTTTCTCCTAGTTTAGTAGAAAAATGCAAACTACCAGTAGAAAATTTTATAAATTCATGGTTAGTTCAACAGGCTACAGGAGCAAAAAGAAAAGTGATTAATTTTGTAAAAGACTATACTTTATTTATGAATCAGTTTTAAACTTATGTGAAGCTAAATGTACTTTCGTTAGGCTCTTATGACATGTTAATTGGTATGGAATGGTTAGAAAAACATAGAGTAGTTTTTAATTGTTTCGATAAAACTTTTACATGCGTAAATAATGAAGGAGAAACAGTAACCGTAACAAGAATTCCTAGGAAAACAACAATCAAACAAATTTATTCCTTGCAGTTAAAGAGAGTTGTTCAGAAAGGATGTAAAACGTTTGTTGTAACTGTAACTGATGAAGAACAAATTAATAATGCAATAAACTAAAACTAGAAGATATTCCAATCCTGAGGGGGTATTCAAATGTATTTCCGGAAGAAATTTTGGGGCTGCCTCCGAAAAGGGAACTAGATTTCACTATGGAGTTGGTACCTAGTGCAGTACCCAACTTAAAATCTCCTTATCAGATGAATATATTGGAACTTAACAAATTAAAATCACAATTAAAGGAACTTATTGGTAAAAAGTATATAAGTCCAAGCGTGTCTCCTTGGGGAGCACCTATCATTTTCATTAAAAAGAAGGATAGTACTCTATGCTTATGCATTGATTACCGTCAACTTAATAAAATGAGCATTAAAAATAGATACACGTTGCCCCGCATAGATGATCTGTTTGATCAGCTGCGCGGAGTAACAATATTTTCAAAGATTGATTTACGATCTGGTTATCATCAAGTCTAGATCAAATATGAATACATTTTTAAAACAACTTTTAGGACCAAATATGGTCACTACGAGTTTGTTGTCATGCCATTTGGGATCACTAATGCCCTAACTGTCTTCATGTGTTTAATGAATAATGTATTGCATAAGTATCTCGATAAATTCCTAGTTGTTTTCATTGATGATTTTTTAATTTATTCTAAGTCTAAAGAAGAACACAAGGAGCACTTAAAAATTGTCTTACAAGTGTTAAGGGAACATCAGCTTTATGTAAAATTCAGTAAGTGCGACTTCTTTAAAGATAAAATACAATACTTAGGTCATGTGATAACTAAAGAGGGGATCTTGGTTGATCCAAAAAAGATAAAAGAAATTGAAAAATGGTCAATCCCAAAGGATTTGACTAACGTGAGAGCATTCATGGGGATCACCGGTTACTATCAAAGATTCATTGAGGGATTCTCGAGAATCGCAAATCCCATAACTTCTTTACAGAAGAAAGGAAAGAAATTCGAGTGGAATAAAAAATGTGAAGAACGTTTTAAGAAATTAAAAACATTATTAACTACTGCACCAATCTTAAGAATTGTTGATCATAATAAGGACTTTGTTGTATGCGCTGATGCATGCAGCGATGGTCTAGGTGGGGTCTTAACTCAAGAAGGACATGTAATTGCATACGAGTCTAGGAAATTTAATATTCATGAAAAAAATTACGCTACCTACAATTTAGAGTTGGTTGCTGCCATACATGCTTTGAATATGTGGCACCATCACTTAATCGGAAGAAAATTTATGTTAATGATGGATAATAAGGGTTTAAAATATTTGTTGGATCAACCAAATTTAAACACAAGGCAAGTTAGGTGGCTAGTTTTCCTTAGCGAATAGGATTTCGAGATTCAACATATTAAGGGAAAATAAAATAAACTCGCTGATGCTCTAAGTAGAAATGCAAGACTGAACTTTGTGGCAGCAATCATCACTTATAAAATAGATTTAGATGATTAGTTGGAGGAAGGAGTAAAATTGGATGAAAATTATCAAAAACTACAAGCTAAAGTGATAGAAAATTTAACTAAAAGCTTAAGTACATGATATAGTCTAAATGATAAAGGATTAATACTTTATAAAAACAGGTTGTATATACCTAATGTACCTAAAACTAAGCTGCTGATTTTAAATGAAATACATAAGACTCCTTACTCAGGACATCCTGGCTATCAAAAGACCATAACCATGTTGCAGAAATATTATTTTTGGTCAAATATGAAAAATGAGTTAGCAGAGTATATTGCCAAGTGTTTTGAATGTCAACAGGTTAAGACTGAACACCGGCATCCAGCCGATTTGTTACATCCATTACCAATCCCTAGTTGAAAATGAGAAATAATCAGTCTTGATTTTATTACAGGTTTACCTAGAAATCAGAATCAAAATGATTCGATTATGGTAATCATTGATAAACTCAGTAAAGCAGTGCATTTTATACCAGTAAAGACCACCCACAAGGATGCTAATATTGCTGAAATATTTATGAAACAAATATTTCTTTTACATGGGATACCGAAAGTTATAATTTCTGACAGGGACCCTAAGTTTACAGTAAATTTATGGAATTCTCCATTTAAAGGTCTAAATACTACTTTAAATTTCAGTACATTTTTTCACCCTCACACAGATGGACAAACTGAAAGGGTGAATCAAATATTGGAAGATATGATAAGGATGTATGTTAGAGAACATCCAGGTAAATGGGAGGATTACTTACACTTGGTAGAGTTTGCATATAACAACCACTACCAAGCTTCAGCAAAATACAACCCATTTGAAATTCTATATGGCAGAAAGTGCAATACTCCCATCTCATGGAGTAACCCAGTTGAGAGGTTAGTACTAGGACCTAAGCTATTAAAGGAGATGGAGTTAATTGTAAAAAAAGTGCAAAGTAATTTGAATATTGCACAAGATAAGCAGAAAATTCAAGCAGGTCTTAAGACGAACTCAGAAAGAGTTCCAGGTGGGTGAACATGTTTTCATAAAGGTAAGGACTAAAAAGAGTTATTTAAAGTTAGGAAGTTGTGCTAAGTTGGCACCCAGATATTGTGGGCCTTTCGAAATATTGTCCAGAATGGGACAGGTGGCATACCAACTCGCTTTACCGTCGAATTTAAAGCTTCATAATGTTTTTCATATCTCTTTTTTGAAAAGATATGTACATGATGCTACTCATGTTATAAATTGGAATGATGTGCAGGTGGAACCCGAACGATATTTTCTGGTGGAATCGGATTGTATCCTCGATAGGAGGGAGATCTTGCTTCGGAATCACACCATTGGACAGGGGAAGGTGCAATGGAAGAACCTTAGTCCAGAGGAAGCAACCTAGGAATTGGAGAGTCATATGTGGGAAGCATGTCCAATTCTGTTACAGGAAAGCTCTAAGGACAATGAATAAAAATAACATTGAGGACGATGTTATATTTAAGGGTGTGTGTATGTCACATACCCCAGATTGCAAAAACATTTTATGTTTGAGAAGACAATATGCTTTAATTTTATTGTAAAGTTTGTAATTATTGACCAAGTAGGGTCAAGTATGATTGTATTTAATTGTTGAATATTGTATTAATTAATAAATAAAAGATTATACAACAGCTTAAGGAGGTTGTTAAATGAGTTTCTACTCGCTACTTGGTGGAATGGGCTGGGTTGAGAGCAGATTGACACTTTGCAGCATCCTCAAACCGCTTCTAGTTGTTGTAGGAGTCAACTTCCCTATTTTTGTGGTCATGTTCCCCAAGAAAGTGGAACAAGAACAGGTGGCTCATTAAGTGAAAAAATTGACCCAAAAGACCTAGGCATGCTTATAAACTACCCAATAAATTCAGCTAAGGCTATTCAATCTTTACTTGTGAAATTTTTGCACAAGAGGTTCGATGGAGGGGAAAGGCAGAAGTGTTAGAGTGTGAAAGTGTTGAATTACTAAACTAGTGCAGCCATTTTGGATGAGTTCTTACTAATATAGGTAGAAGTTTTACTGTTGATTCCTATATGGAGTTGTAGGGGTTTCTTAACCCATTCTCTCATCCAATGCTTTCAACCAAGTGGACCAGTGGATAGGCTCGGGGGTCCTAAGCCTAGCTACTAAGCATTCTTCAAGAATTTGGTTGGGTGGAACGGGTTTTTTAAACTGTTGTCTCCTCTGCTATATTACCAGGTTCTAAATGTTATTTAATTTTCTCTATGCAATAATAGTAACTGGACTGTATGAATTCAGGAGTTAATGTTCATATATGACTGACTCATTTGTTTTTAAAACTAGATAGTTTGAATCTCTTATTGTTCAAAGATAAATAAATTCTAGTCGAATATGTATTCGAATGATTGAATTAAGGTTTTAAATATTTTGTTTAAAGAATGAAAGAAAACTCATTGTTGTATTTTTCCATAAGAATGATGAATATATCAATTTAAGACGTGAGTGAATCTGATCTTTTATCTTTTACTGTTAATCTGTTCTAGAACTATTTAACAGAAAACTTCCTCAACTCTAGAAGTTTATGTTAACTAATACATCTATTTAATTATAACCACAAAAGTACCTTAAAAGAATGTTTTATTTAAAGCCATTATACAGTTTGTGTAATTGTGTTCTTTTAACACAGTAAAAGTAACTATCTCTAAGGCTTAACCTAATTTATATATATACATATAACTATTAACTAATACATAACATGAAAATAATGCAAATGGAGCAACATAAGACTATAAAAACATTATAATGAAATTGTATTAATAATTTAGGTATTACAAATAATAATTATGTTAATTGCAGTAATACTATAAAAATATCAAATATTAAATAATAAACTGTAAAAACATTAAACAATGCAGAATCTAAATTAAAATGAAAATACTAAAATTTACTTTGGGTTAAAACCCTAAATAAGAAATTCTATCTAACCAAGTTTTTCTTTTCCTTTCTTCCTTCAAGGATAAAGTATTTCTCAATTTATTCCAAACCCTTACTCTTCCAAATCTTTCAATATATAAATATTATAGCCAATTTATAATTGTCTAAATTAAATTGAAGATATACACAAACAGGATAAAATCTGTTTAGTATATATAAAATAAACAGTATAAAAGAAATAAAATTAAATTATTCTAAATCTTTTTATACAGTTTTTCACAAGTCACAAGATCGAACCTCTCAACCAAGAAGACTTTCTTTTTCTGTTATTTCTCAAACATTTGTTTATAGTAAAAACCCTACAATTTTATTATAACAAAATACAAATTAAATCAAATTCATGGTGTTCTTAATAAAAATCATTAACACACAGGTACGGGTAAAAACAGCAAAAGGACCGTTGATTTTTTTCAGTATCGATTTTCCCTTATCTCCGAACTGTAGAGTATAAAAACCAAAGTCCAAGTTCTTATAAGTTCTTCTTTTCCTTCCACAAAAATTTCAGAACCGAAATCCTTAATGCTATCGAAACTGTAAAATCTATTAAAACAAAACAAGTTTTAAACCCAAAATTTTCTATCCATTAACAATCTTTAAACAACCGAAATTGTTGAGCCATACGGCTTATAAATTTTTATCCAACACATACAAATCTGCAAAACCCTAGCATACATAATCGCAATCTATCATAATGGAGCTACGGCCATATGGCTCTTTACAAATAATTCTTTAAACCAAACAAGTCACGGCCACCATCGCTAGCAAAACCCTACTCATCCTCGAAGGAGAAACCCCAGCTACTAAGGCCGAGGCTTACAATCCTTTTGTGTAGTGAACTTTCAGCTCGAAAACTTGTAGTTTTTCCAATCCATCTCTCTCATTCAGCTTTGGAAGGACAACTCTCAGTCGTAGCCATGCCTGCACAAACCAAATATTTTGCTTTAAAATTCTTTTAAAACCTTCTTACTGTGAAAAGAAGTAAAATTATAGAAATGAAAGAAGTTACCTTCCAGTAAAAAAAATTATGGTCACAGCCGCAGTATGGATTCCTTTGAACCCACTAAAACCCTGGCAAATGAACCGTGGCATTGAGCCACCATTTGAGAGAACTCTCAGTCTACAACCATGACATGAAGTAAGAAAGCAGTACTGAAAATTCCACAAACATAAGACAATATTTTTTTATTAATAACTCGAAACAGGAAGACCATTGAATAAATTGCTTGTAAATTGCTTGTATTTTAAAATCATTTATGCCTTTAAATGAAACTAGGCAAATATAGTATGTCATCAAGCCTAGATTTAGGATAATAGTATTTTCCCCAATGACTGCTTAAATATAACAAACTCAAGTATAGAAAGGAACAGGTTTTGCAATACCTGCATTACTCAAATCTTTAATTTATATAAAGTACTCTAGCATTTTTTTTTTTACTTTTGCATTCAAAATAACTAATCTCGATCGAAACTAGAAACAAAATTATTTACCTGTAAGAAGACATGTAACAAGAACCATCATTGCACTGCATTAGCTTCAATAAGCTAAATAAGCCTCGGCATGACCAGAAGTTCCTTCATTTAAGCAAGAGACAAACTTTAGTACCTTGTACTCCCTAGAAAATAAAAAATTGTTTTCAATTCTTACTACTTCAGATCTTTTACATTCTAAATCGATCTTTCATTACTTAATTTTGAACGAAGATAGAAAGAATGTAATTATAGAAATTAATAAAGGAATTTATTTTAGTTTCTAGATTAGATCTTTAGAATGTTAACTGTTAGCAGTTAAGTTACTCTCTTAAGCGGTGATTTTTAACATTAATTGTTGCAAGAAAAATTTTAAATTTTTATGAAATTTTGGGGGTTTTACATTAAATCTATGGTTTATGACACATTTGATAAAGTCACATGGAGCTCATATTAGCTTTTTCTATTTTCTTGGAGTGATTTGTTTATTGTCATTACTTTGGTGAATACCCTTTCTGAAAGATTGGGTCCAATTTCATAATGTTCAATGCAGTAAATCTACAATTTGACCACCTTATAATAAATTGGATCGCCATTGAAATCTTAGTGTCTGCTGGATGGGTGCATGATTGGAAGGTGTGCAAGTATGTTTATGTTGACTTCAATCTAAATCATAGAAATGATAGAAAATATATTACATAATAGCCGCTATGATGTTGTGTCCATTGTGTTACAATCATTAAAACCTCGTTTTGACCATATAATATTTTGATCCATGCAATCAATGTCCAGACCCCACGGGTACATGTAATTCTTGTAATTTAGTTTCTTCCTTATTTTAATGTCCAAGATGCTAGTGCATATGTTGTCAACTTTTAATTGTCTGATTCATGTGGTAGGAAATCCATGCAGTGGATGGAGTCAGCTAGATTTTCTAAGACTATTCTAATAAAATATTGCATCCAAGTAACTAATCATGCTTAACCTTTACATAAATTCTTTGGGAACATGCCCTTTTTTTACTAATTTAGTTGGCTTCTTTGAAAGTATTAGTGAGTTGTGACTAATCGCTTGAGATATTAGCAATGCTCCATGGGGACTTGTCGCCAAGGGTTGGGAACGTTTTTCCTGTGTTTCCTGCATCCCCGGGATAGAGGAATGATGAGAGAAACATTTATTTGTTAATATTTTCCCTATCCCCAATTCTTAAAGGGTTCTAGCTCAATGGTGGAGCTGCTTCTTTACAAGCAGGAGGTTGAAGGTTCAATTCCTTCGTGCCCTAATTATATTGCAATATCGATGTTTTAAATAAAATATATTTTATTATGATTTATTTTTTTCATTATATATTGTACGTGGCGATGACCACACATGACATTTGTATAGCATGCCTATTCATGGCCATTGTACTCTTATGTATCTGAGACTGGTATATGTATATTTGCAGTCATATGTGAAGATTTATCATTGTATTGTAATAATTAGTGGTTGGTTCTTCCACCTAGGTCTTCATTACTCGACTTATGGGAGGGATATAATGTATTTCAGCCATCATGTAACCCCTTTGACCTCACACATTAGGGGGCATATGTTATATGTGATTTTACCACACTTGGTAGATCACATCTTTATGGCCTTCCATGTCCCTCTACAGACTCCTTGGACCCCCTTTTCTCAAATTATAATTTTATGTCCCAAGAAAGTCCCCAAAAAACACATGTTTATGTGTATACACAACTTTTAAATCAATATTCGCGTGTAAATGTAGCTTTCGAGCCAAAACCCGCATATATCAGGAAATGTGCATGAAGACAAAAAAAATTGGAATTTTCCTCATAGAGTCTCAAATAACTGAACTCTTGGCCTTCCATATGCCTTGAGAACGCTCAGGCTCCACCATTCATTGCCCATTTGGAGGGATATATATTGAGCCTTTTTGATACATTGAAGGAGGAGAACTTGAAGAGCAAGGAAACAATAGTTCATTGTTGCCTCACTTGTTTATTCTTGAGTATGCATCCCTTTGTCCATTTTGGGCACACATTGTTTATCTTCCCAAGCTTTCCTTTTATTTGTAAGCTTTCCAGTGTGATGGAGGATTGAAGTGGTGTAGGCCCAGGTGGAGGACTTGGTTTCTTCGGTTTGAAGAAGTGCTGACAGAGTTTGTCACTATTATATCTCTCTTTTATTAATAGAAATATCCATTTCCTATCCAATACATGTGCATAAATATGAATATTGTATCCATGGATGTAGCTATTTTTCTTATACATGATTGTTTATATATGCTAGAGTAGGCCTAACACTTTGATATATAGCATGCTTGTCTTGTTTGTTGTCTTAGAGATCGAATTGTGAATGCAAGAGTGTTGGAAAATCTCAACGGGGATCTACATCAATCATCTAGAATAAGGTACGCTTCATATCCCTTAGTGTTAGATGTCTTTCTTTCTATTGCATATTAGAATGGATTGATTTCTGGTGTCATTCAGTCTGTTTCGGTACACCCGAATCCATAGGATGTTTCTCTTTGTAACATGTAGTACAAGCACTGATTGCATGCATACAGGAGTGTAATCCACAAATGGTTGATATCTCATTCGGATGCCTTTCTAACCTTGTCACTCGCATCTTTCCCATTTGCAGTGATGACATTAGTGCTCGAGTCTAGATCACTGACTATTCACACACACCAAAGAGGCTTATTTGGGAAATGCACCCATACTGGATCCGTTCCTATCAATGGATCCATCCCTATCGACACCAACTCATCATATAGGAAATGGATATAGGAACCTCAGTGAGTACCTTGGATATTGCAATCATTAGTGGCAGGTTTCCTCACAAATGATAGTGGTTATACATCAATGACCCCTAATTTTTTGATTCTATAAGTGTTCTACTTAATAAAATCTATTCCCACTTGTCATCTTGTACTCAAGTACCTTGGAGTCCATCATCATTATCAGTGCGCCTCCTCACATCTGTTAACGGTATGGATCAATGACCGTTAATTAGATGATGTTTAATTATGCTTGACATGGGCTCATTTATTCACATGATATAAAATCGTACTATTGTTCATTTGTTTGAATACCTTAAGAAAAATAGTTGTATCACTCATCGATGTGTTGCCCGAGTTGCACAAGATTACACATCCATGTGAAAGTACCATGAGGATATTTTGCACTCATCAAAGTGCATGTATATATTTTTGTAATATTTTCGTTTGACATGGATCCACTGTGTATTTTTCGCGGCCATTCTTTTTTACTACTGAGCATGGGTATACCCATCTCTGGAAGATATTGTATATTTGGGTTATTTCCTTGTTTGACATGTAGGTGCTTTTCAAACTCTTGTGCTCAAGATCCTACTCCTTTACCATCCTACCTTCGTCATCGAAGAGTATCAAAATGAAATCAATGCATTTCATCCCTCAACATGGATTCGGACCTCACACATTAGGGTCATCTATTAACAATAAAATTAACACCCTTAAGAGTCTTAGTCTAAAAACATATTGTAAGCAGGAATATTTCACCTTCTGTGGATAGAAGTTGTTCCTCTGGTCTGAATGGTTCAGATCAAGAACAAATGAGTGAACGACAAAGGATGAAGACCCTCCCTGGATGTTGTAGACACTTGGAATGTCGCTTCGATAGTGAACCTGTGTACCTGCAATCAGATCAAACATACAAACACATCAAAGCTACCAGAACATCATCTACTTATCCATGTTAGTGACTAAGGAATCTAACAACATTTACATGTGAAATCAAAACAAAAGTAATGTGGGATGGAAATCAGCTTTGCATTAAGATGTATGGAGAAGTTTACAACCAATTAAGCCTTAGTGTCGACATGCATCTCCATGAAACCAACACTTTCATCCCCATAAGCTCCAACTTTTCTCTCTACGCTCTCAAATGGCTTGGGCCAAGTGGTCAATCCAATAGCATAACAATACCTCTATAGTTCTCTCCCTCAACCATGGACATGAGCTTGTATTTATAAGGCTCAATGGATAGGGATGGTTGAGAGATTTGTGGGTGAGGTGGCCTCTAAGATCCTATGATGGGGGATCTCGAGCTCAACTGACCCACTATGATAGGGATAATGGAGGACACGAGGCTCATGCTCTAGAAGCCTCGAGAAACTTCTCTTTTTCCCATTTTACCTAGGATACTTCTTTTCTCCTCTTATGACAGAGCGGTTTAGGTTAGAAACGCTTATGGACCAAATGCCATAAGCGGTGGCACCGCTTATGGCAAACCAGATACAGGCGGTGCGAGCAAGGTATCGCTCATGGTTAACGGGGAAAGCACGGTGTTGAGTATTTTTATGTAAGATTGACAAACAACATGGGTTTCCACTCCAAGTGTTGGGATTAAGGGAAAATATGTAAGTCAAAGGTCTTATCACATGGTGGTGACAGAATTTGGGTATAACAAGACTCCCCCCAAAGCATGAGTCTTAGAGAGATATGATAAACGAGAGCTTTGAGAGAACAAGTTGTCACTTCGAGGTGAAAATGTCAGCTTGATTGGAGCATGTCGTCAAGTAGGCATCTGTAGTACATCAGTATTTTTGACTCATAGACACAAGTAACCAACTCATGGTTGTAGACCAATACAAGGAAGATCCATGGGAGGAATAAACAAGCATGGCTACTAGAATACAGCGTAGATCCATGTGATAGAGGACTCAAACTTGGACATAGCTAATAGACATACAATGTAGATCTATGTCATACAAACGTAAATTTGAGCATATCCATGACCATACAAATGTGGATCCATGCTAGATATACAAAACTCCATTGCAACCTGGGGAAAAGTAATGAGCACTACAAACAAATACCCAAGGTATTTGTCTCGTCTTTCGCAAAGTACGATTCTATCCATGTGATTACAATGATCTGAATTCTAACATGGTAGAAACCACTTGATTTCCAGCCAATGATGTGAACCATTAACAAGTGCGAGGGAGATCGCCATTGATGTCAACGATTCCCAAGGTACCTTAGTACAATATATTGAGTGTAAATAGATGTCCTGATGTCAAAAACCCAGTCGTTTCTATCAATCAAAGGTCAATGATGTAAACCTATGTCGAGAGCGAGAGAATCTGTCATTAAGGCATACATATCTCAAGCTACTAAGTTTTTGTTTCTAAGACTATTTCCTGGATGATGAGATGATGTCGACGGGAATAGTCTCGTCGAAGGAGGACCATGATGATTCCCACATCGACGACACGAAACTCAGAGCATAGTTCTGGAATGATGCGAATGTAGTAACCATAGGACTGACTCAAAATTACTGACACAGAGACTGTTCTAACTGCAAAGGAAAAAATTCTTCAATTCCCCTTTGAACATGGGGCGGCACAACAAAAGACTTGGCAGCATGAACGAACGAGACAAACTCACGATGCAACAGTGGACAATGCATTCTTTTGAAAGACTCAAAGGAGTTGCATGACTCATGAAAGTGGATCATCACGGAGATCAGCTGAATACCCAATTGACTAACATGATATGCAGATAAGTGCCATGTTCAAAGGTAACGACAAACTACTGCCATTTATTTGCAAAATGATTCCCTTCCCATTTCCCCCATCGTTATTGATGAGTGCCTCTTTTCGATTTTACGAGTTCAAAGAGGGTAACAAACACTCGGTATAGCTCATCCGAAGATAAGTCCAAACTCATATGTTTTACGAACCTGAGAGAGAAGGGGTTCGTTCCCAAAAATGGATCTCTCAATGTTTAATTTAGCGAGTCCAATGAAAGAAAACTCAGTATCGTTCATGTTTAGAGAGTCTGAATGACCAAGGAAGAAGACTCCAAAGAGTCCTTTTTCATATGATTTAGTCCCTAAGCCCAAAAAAGTGTAAAATCATACCTTAGAGAACTCTTCCAGTCATGATTGGTTGGAGTGTTCCTTTTTTGTAAATAGTCTATCCGAACCGAAAAAGAGATAACCTACCGTCAAAGAGACGACTCTTCAAATGCTTTAACGAGCGTGAAGAAGACAAGATCGCTCGACAATCTTTTCATATTTATGGAGCCTAAAAAGAGTTTAAAGAGGACTCCATTAACCTTTTTCATGTTTGAATCCAGCCCACGAAAAAGTAATAAACTAAGCTCAAACCACTTTTCATGTTTTAACCAGAGCATGAAAAATGAAAATTAAGCTCAACACCATCTTACTGTTTTTAACGAGCTCGAAGATCAGTTGAAAGAATGCTCGAATATTGGTTTCATTTTTACGCAAGCTCGAAACCAATGGGTAAAGTATGCTTGAAAAAATCCCATTAACATGATATACAGAGGTTGGAAGCTTGCCCCCAACATGATTTCTAGCAAAGCTTACCCCTAGCATGGTTGCTAGGGGCTCGACATGCCCCCCAAGCTTCGTTTCGTCTGACGATTCTTCTTCCATACCCAACCTAAAAACCTGGTTACTAATGTGAAAATGTTCACCAAGGGGGTAGGAAGAACGAGAATCGGGCAGGTGAAAAGAAGGTTCAAGTTCTAACACTAAAGGGAAGACTCAAATCAAGGGAAGGGGATCTGTTTCATTTTTACACAAGCTTGAAACGGAAGGTAACTTTGCTTGGAACAGGGTTTCATTTTATGCAAGCTTGAAACCAAAAGGTAAACTATGCTTAAGGAAACCTACTTCATTTTTTAACGCGCTTGAAATAGAAAATGAACTATGCTCAAGAATGATTTCATTTTTATGCAAGCTTGAAACCAAAAGGTAAACTATGCTTGAGGAGATCCATTTCATTTTTTAACGAGCTTAACATAGAATGGGAACTTTGCTAATAGGCATCTGTTTCATTTTTTAATGAGTTTTAGTTCATTCTCTATTGGAAGAGAAGAACAAGACGAAGATTTGGTCAAAGCGACTACTTCAGTCTTAACACTCTCTGATAAAAGAGTGGGATCGGGTGGAGATGACATTGACTCGACCACTTTAACTTCACTCTTCAAAGGAAGAATGGGATCAATCACGGATGAATTCAGATTAAGCACTTGGTCAACAAGCAAGGAATCGGGGGATAACTTACTATCACTTGTTGGAATCACCTGTTGATGATTAGTAATATTTTCCAACCAATGCGAAGCTTCATCCATGCTTGGACAAAGAAAAGTACGATGCATAGCCTTGCATATCAAACAAGGATACAAGACTTTACCCTTACGACCTTTTACCAATGGGTTACTGGTTGAGGTAGTATCGTCAACATGATGATCAAAGGTTGATGACACAGATGGTTTGGATCTTTTAGACCACTCTTCAAGTACACGGGAGAGACCGAGACACTCCTTAAGAAGGTGGTCCCCCTTGCAAAGCTTACAAGGGAACTTGGGTTTTTCGAGTGTTCTCTTAGAATGAGCACCATCAAAATCAAATAGTTGCTACTTTTTCTCTTTCTTATCCTTCTTCTTTTTACCCTTCCATTTCTTCTTCTTGTCACCATGACTACTAACCATAGAGATTTGGTCAAGAGAAGAAGAAGAAGAAAGAGATGAAGCCACAACTGGCGAAGAAGGAGAGGGATTAGGCTCAGGTCGATCCTCTCCCAGAGCAGAGGTGACATTTGAGACATTAGGTGTAACAGGAATTACCGGATTAAAAATCTAGACTGGTAATCCTATAGTTAATCCAGGAATATTTAGAGTGGCAATAAAGGGAGGACCAATACCTTCACTTGGAGGGAATACAAAAGGTACACCAAGGAAAGGGACCTCTTGAGTGATAGTCCCATATTGGGATGCCATCTCTAAACTCTCTAAAAACCTTCTAACTACCATGCACAAGCAAGTACTACTCAAACTAAAAGCAACAAGAAAACATGTGAAAGGAGTGGATAAGAGTCAGAAACCTCACAAGACAGGCCAAAAGGATCACCCAGATGGTTTTAGGATTCCTAAAAGGGTCTCTCGATATACGCTAGGTACGTGGGAGCTCAAATTGGTAGTAGTATTGTTTAATGCATAACCTTTCACAAGGGGCCTTCCTATATACAATCGAGTACGTGAAGTACCTTTCTATATACCTCAAGGGTATGTGAAAGGTCGTTCGATATACCGACAGTACATGGAAGAACCGCGCGAGTCTCCAAATGTAATGCAGACGAGTAACGATAGCTCCTACGCTTAACGACGCCCGAACACGTCTCTAACTTATCACTCAAATTGCTAAAATTTTTAACCTAGTGCTACCGTTAATTTTATCTTGTGCGTTTAGGTGGAACCATGGAGTGAAAACTTGAAATTAAAGAAGATGCACACTGATCTATATGATAATGCAAGTTTTCCTCTTCAATGAAATTCTACCTAAGAGAGGGAGAGAGATTTACTTTTCTTCCCAAAAATGCACACCAAATCCAAATGCAATTCTATCTTTCCAAACGAAAAGGGAAATATCAATGCACCCCAACAATATTCAAAGAAAATAAGAAAGAGATCTAGAGAACATATAACATAAAACAAAATGTTTCATATCTTTTCATGCTTGAAAAAGACGCATAAAAACTCAATGTAAAGATGATTTCACTAGCGTTTCCAAACAAATCTAACTCTAATGCACGCAAAGCTGAAAACAGATATTTCTTCTTCATGAAAGTAAGATCTAGAATTTCAAACAATCATGCACAAAACCATAAGAAAATCAATTAACAACGCTTGCGAATAAAGCAAAGGAGAGAGAAAACTAAAACTTCTCTTTGAAACAGACAAGGAAACGAAGCACCAATCTTTCCTCCCAAGCTCTGAAAAAATCAGCATGCAAAAGGAAACAAGAATCACCCCAAGCAAAGAAAGACCCAAAACAACATGGATCACTCATGCATTCCAAGTCCAAAAAAAACCAAAGCATACTCAAGAAAATGAAATGTATATTTCCAATTCCAATGAATAATATCTACAAGAAACAGCAAGAGGTTTCAAGCAAAGAAAATAATGTAGAATCTAAAGCAAGAAACACAAACTCTCTTTGAATGCAGAAAGAATACAACAATCAAAGCGACTGCAGAATATACAATTAATGGCCCCTCCCGGCTGTGAGGGAGCATTTTTTTTCAAAAATACACTTCATTTTCATCAAAAAGTAGGCCAAAAAACACACAAAAAATCAAAATGCAAAGTCTGGAATATGGCCTACCTGGCACCGCGTAGATGCAGCTGTTGACGAGAGTTTTTGAGGAAGAACCGATTCTTGCTCGCTGGATTCAGGTGGTGGCACCACTTATTGCTAACTTGACTCGAGCGGTGGCACCGCTTCTTGCCAACAGAACATGTGTGGTTCCCTGAAAAGATCCAAAACACAAAGGAGAATGAAAGATCAAGTCAGAAATTGATCAGATCAAGGAAAAAATTAATGGATTGACAGTAAAAAAGAGCATAAAAGGTCGAAATAATTCAGATCTAGACAGATATGAGAGTTTCAAACCAAAATTCACTGAGTCAGATAGCAGATCTGACTAAAGAGAGTTGGAGATGGATCCTGGATTCTAACAAGAGTTGAAGAATTGAGGAATATCAGATCAATTGATACATATATCTAGTCCCCAGCGGAGTCGTTAGATTTGTAAGAAGGAATATTTCACCTTCTGCGGACAGAAGCTATTCCTCTGGTCTGAATGGTTCAAATCCAGAACAAATGAGTGAACGACAAAGGATGAATACCCTCCCTGGATGTTGTAGACACCTGGAATGTCGCTTTGATAGTGAACCTATGTACCTGCAATCAGATCAAACATACAAACACATCAAAGCTACCAGAACATCATCTACTTATCCATGTTAGTGACTAAGGAATCTAACAACATTTACATGTGAAATCAAAACAACAGTAATGTGGGACGGAAATTAGCTTTGCATTAAGATGTATGGAGAATTTTACAACCAATTAAGCCTTAGTGTCGACATGCATCTCCATGAAACCAACACTTTCATCCCCATAAGCTCCAACTTTGCTCTCTACGCTCTCAAATGGCTTGGGCCAAGTGGTCAATCCAACAGCATAACAATACCTCTATAGTTCTCTCCCTCAACCATGGACATGAGCTTGTATTTATAAGGCTCAATGGATAGGGATGGTTGAGAGATTTGTGGGTGAGGTGGCCTCTAAGATCCTATGATGGGGGATCTCGAGCTCAACTGACCCACTATGATAGGGATAATGGAGGACACGAGGCTCATGCTCTAGAAGCCTCGAGAAACTTCTCTTTTTCCCATTTTACCTAGGATACTGCTTTTCTCCTCTTATGACAAAGCGGTTTAGGTTAGAAACGCTTATGGACCAAATGCCATAAGCGGTGGCACCGCTTATGGCAAACCAGATACAGGCGGTGCGAGCAAGGTATCGCTCATGGTTAATGGGGAAAGCACGGTGTTGAGTATTTTTATGTAAGATTGACAAACAACATGGGTTTCCACTCCAAGTATTGGGATTAAGGGAAAATATGTAAGTCAAAGGTCTTATCACATGGTGGTGACAGAATTTGGGTATAACACATATTTCTATTTCTCCCGCAACATGAAGATCATAATTTTGGAACAATTGAGAGCTTCAATCTCTTATTTAACCGTTGCTTCCAAAAAATAAGAAATGTTTAAAGACAAAGGTGGCTCTAAAGAGGCCAATTCCATGAAAAATTAAGGGTCAAAACCCAGTTCTTATAACTCATACATTGGGAAAATGCCTAACATGGCTATTAATTGTGCTAGATATACTGAAAATCAACTTCAATGGCTAAAAACTAGGTTAAGTGGGATTTTTGAAGAAAATAATCAAAAATGTTCAAAAATAGTAACCCACATTCATGTTTAAGTGATTGGGTGCACAAAACCCAATGCTATATAAAGAAGGAATATGAGGTGAATTAGGGGAGACAAAAATTCAGAGAAAAGGCATGCTAGAGGAATTGAGGGCTATAAATCACTTTTCTATTACAATTTTTTGGGCATCAAAGGCATGGATGGTAGAGGAGTAGCTATAGGATATGGAGAAGGAAGGAACCTTCAAGGGTTGTAAGTATTTCTCCATGTCCATCTATTATGAATCAATTCAATTTTATTCCTAATTCTTGTTTAATGTTTTCCCTTCAAGTTTTATGTTGATGTAGAATTGTTAGGCAATTAGATATAACCTATATTTCTTAAAGACAGTTTGGTAGAATATCAGGAAGAATTTTTGTGGTGATATTTGCAAGTGCGAAGGAGATTCAATGAGCTTCAATATCAAATATCAAGAAACTCCATCAAAATTCAAGGATACAAGAGGTTTACTCCTCCCTTTATTCCCTTCTCAAACCTGTGAAAGAAGGTTTAATATCTTAGGATTATTGTGACAATTGGTTTGATTTATGTCGATTGGACTTCAACCACCACATAGAAATAGGAGAGTAGGATATAGCTTCAACTTTATAATACTCCACTAACACATAGTGGGTGGCATAGAATTTGGTTGAGGGGGAGTTTTCCCTGCTAGGAAATCGACCCAATAATCATGTTTTTTGAGTGTGATGAACCCACATGGAGGGGATCCAAAGAGTTATGATGAGGGAAATCGAGTAGGATAGTGTGCAGGTGCCTTGATTGTGTCTAATTAATATCAAAGTGTTGGGCCATAAATATGGCCTCTTCCCTAGTTTATGGAAAAGAGGTTTCCACAACGTTTGCTATTATGGGTTGGAGATATTTAATAAACCAATCCAATAGGAACTAAGGTTGGATATCAATATTTCACAATGTATGTCGTCTATGATGCTTGTGGATGTGGTATGCTATGTGGGTAGAGGTATTGTAGCAAAATATTGTGAGTATATCGAGTAACATGGCATATGGGAAGATGGAAGTAAGTGAGAAATGTAGTGGCAATAGTCCCAAAGGTGGGATGGGTTTCCCTATGTAAACTCACATACCATTTTGTAATTGTTATTGTAAGGGTTCAATGGAAGAGGAAAATACTAATTGAATTGCCTACTATGACATTAAAGGAACATCATAAGTGGAATGACATGACATGGTTTGTGGGATCATCTTCTTGTTTCCCCTCAAACTTAGGGATTTTGGAGGGGATCTTATCGAGCATATTGGGCCATGATGGGTCATGATCTATGGGTTCATTGATCAACTTAGCTATGTCAAGAAGATTCAAGCAAACCATGATAGGCAGGTTTGTATTAGTTTCCTCCATCGTATGTTGTGCATTGTTTCCTCAAGGAGGAGAATGGGGGGTATTTGGTGGTGATATATGTATAATATGTGAAGAATAGGATGATGTGTGTCCTCCACCGGAATATAGAGAATAAGGGGGGGTATTTCCTTCACAGGGTGGAAGTAAAGGGATGCCTCTTCCTTAAAATAACTAAGCAAAATGATCTAAATTCACTCCAAGGGGAGAAAATGAATAAAAAAAGGAGTAGCCTCAGCCAGAGGATCCAATTAATGGTTCATGGGAGCTGTCCCGGCTAGAGTATCTTGCTCAGGAACCATGGGGAGAGAGTGAGAAAACACCATGTTAGTATAAGTAATTTTTGAGGCTCATAGGCCCTCAAAATCCATACTATATGACCCAAGGATCAACCCATAGTTAATGAACCACAAAATACTTGAGTGGATAGGCCATAATAGATGACTGAATAAATAATCCATGAGTTAAGTTGAAGTAGGGGATCCACCATCGATATTAATTATATCAGATGACTAAGACGAATAATGCTAGGAAAAGATACATGCCAAATACAAGGAAATAATATTGAGTATATCTACAAAGACAAAGGATCAAACCAATGTCCAATATTAAAGGAAACAAGGTGAAATGACAGGAGATTTAATAAATAAAAGCAGTGATTAGTTTGTGGATGGTCAGATAAGATCTAATGGTTGGGGTGCATTTCCCATAAACAACATGCAATTACTTTAGAGGGTCCCAAGGGCACGTTATGTGATAAACCACCCAAAAAACAAGGTCAATTATTGCTGGTCATTCCTCCTTGAGGACCTTTTGTTAAACCGCTTAGTAAGTGAGTGTTACAACCTTGGGAAACTGGGGTGGTTTCCTCTCATAAAAAAATTTATGTGGTCCTAGTGTCATCCTCCACATCATCTCGTTCGGTCACATCATTCTATCAATGGTCCTGGTGTCAAAATCCATGTCATCTCCCCTTAGCCATTAATATCCCATCATTTATCAAATTTTGAATTACAAATCCATTAAAACTATTTTTACTCGTTTGTTTGAGTCATTGTTGTCCAAGCCATCCACAACTCTAATCGATCAAACTCTTATGCACATGTATTTCGCATCTAGTCTATTCACTAAATCGAGCAACAAATTAGTCTCCATGCCTACAAATCGAGTAATTTATCCATTTACTCAGCTATTTTTTCCATTTATTGTGTAAAGCTAAATTTTACCCTATCTTGCAGTCTAAACGTTTTTCTCCCTAAACCAGTAAATCCCATCATCATGATGTCCTAATACACCACTGAGTCGGCCCTAAACCCAAATCCTCTAGTAATGAAGTCATATACAACCACCAAGCATACATTAAATACATATAGGTAACCCATTCTTACCTAATTTTAACCCTCAATGAAGCCCAAATCCTAGATTTTCAAAACCAAGACCTCGACAAACTGTGGAATTCAAGGTTATCCCAAGTTATGTGCCTTCAAGTTGTTTATTTTCTATAATTCAGTAGCTCGTGTTTGTCCTTCTACTCCCCAAGACTAAATTTTATCATGTCCTTAGCCACTTTTAGGATTGTTTAACAAATAAATGATCATAGTGTTATAAATATGTTGTGTATCTACGAGGAAGAATGCCTATAACTAGTAGAAGGAATAATGGCACTTAATTACAAAACCATGAGCCCTAATGATAAAACCCTATTCCTAACCCAACAAATGGAGCCTAGGCTGATAAAAAAACACTCAAACACCCCTTTTAAAATTATGTTCTTCAAACCTAAATCCAGAAAATCCATATCACTCCTATGCACCATCCTACGTAAGAAGAACAATGAATAAGTCGATGGAGCTCTACTAGATTTCTTAGCATACTTGCACCCTATAGCTAAGGAAATCTCTATGTGGGATATTTGTGGCATTATAACCCACTCCATTAACCAACAGTTGGTAGAGTTCCCTTCTTTAGAAATCTTCAGATACCCGTCTTCCCTATTATTTTTGTTCTTGTACCAAAACTTAATCACTTTGAAAATATAAGATTAAAAATGACTAATGAAATAGGAAGAGAGATTCTAGTCTATGAGTGGAATACCTTGTTTATAAGACAAGCAAACAACTCTAATTCCATAGAGTTTACCAAAATAGTAATGAGGGTGGCCTATACCATTATCCATGCAACTCACCTACCAAGAATTCCTAAGGAAGGCATAGAGTGGTTACAATTCACCCCAAAAACATGAGTGGAGGACTGGTTTTTGTTTAAAAAACCACACAGTTATTGGAGTGTATGGGTTTTGAAGGGAAACCATACAAATTTCCTAATTTTCTTATTGTTAGATTATTTGTAATGGAATATGTCATGGATAGGTTGTTGTTAGGTGAGTTACATTTCATAGGTTTCAAAAAAGATCGATCTTTCCAAATTCCCAAAGATATTGGCCCATTCCAAGTCAAATATTTGAGTGCTCTTCAATACATGGAGGGTTTTCTGGAACATTTGAATTTGGAAAATTTCAAACCAACAACATATGATCCACACAAGGTAATATCAAAGTAAGCATTGTATAGCAAGAATTTATCCTATGAACGCACTCTCAGACTACAATTGGAAATTATTGCCAACAAAAAAAGCAGGGAGGAAGTTGAAAAAGATCATGAAAACCCTAACAAATCCCATTGAACCTGAGAAGAGCATATGGCGTAAAATAGGATATGAAGATATGGGAATATATCAGGAAGCATAGACTCCTTATATTAATAGAGAAAGTCCAGAGTCAATAGAGACCTCCCAAGATTTTATGGAGAGGGATATTGAAACAGAAGTGCCTAAGGAAGTCGTTGAATTGGGAAAACAAGAAATAATAATAGGGAAAACAAGAACTATATTTGTGCCATATTGTTATTTGTAATTTACATTTCCATAGAAAGAAAAGGATCTCACTCAAACAGGGCCTGTCGTAATCCAAACATATTTACAATCCATCTATAGGGATATAAGAAAGGACAATGTGCAAGTCATAAATAATGACAGGAAACAAGTTATGCCTTCTCAGGAAAGGTTGTTAGCAATGGTAGATAGTATTGATTATAGTTTAAGTATGAAATAATTGACCCCATGGTGCCAATACCAACCATTTTGAGTGATTATAGAGATGAAGAGCACATTATAAACTTGATTTAGTTTGGCATATTAGATACAGTGGACTTCTTCAAGCAATCCAGTGATGTGATATGTGCTAAGGTAGTAAAAGCCACCAAAAGAAAAAGAAGACCGAAATAATCCTTGAACAAGGTAGGGGACTTGGTGAAGGAATAAAAATGGACAAATAGAGCTAAACAAGTTATAATAAAAGAGTTAGAAGATAAAATATTTTCCTTGAGTTCCAATCCAGATGATGGGTTACAATTTAAACTTTTGATTGTAACCAAGGATAATGCGATAGAAAATATTAAGAAGAAGCTCAATATACCTAATGTGCACCCAGATCAAATAGTCAAGATCCAATGGGTTGAAATGGAAAAGGAGGATTTTAAAGACAGCATGGTGAAATACAAAGGCTTCGCATAAGAGAATGGAAAAAAATCAGTGAGTTGTCAGTACAATTAGAAACTCTTAAAACGCAGAGTGTTGTTAGTTCATAGACTACCCCATTATCAACAATTGCATCATAGGTGACGAGACAAGCCCACCTTCAAATAGGGGTAGAACAAATGGACCAAGACTTGCAAATCAGTCACCTGCCAAGCAAGTATTGGACCTAGATTCCATGGAAGAGGATGAAACTCGAGCTGAACCAACAACAATTGAGGAATATGTATAGAATAATATCAAAGGCCTAAAAGATGACGTCACTCAAAAAAATGATAGGATTGTACAACTGGAAAATCATGTCAGCTAGGGAGATGATGACATCTCTGATGTTAAAAGCGAAGTAAATGATTTGAAAAGTAAGGTGTAGGGATAATTTTAAGAACACCCCCAAAATTTATATGTATAATAAATGGGCCAATCTTCTTAACATATAGAAACATTTGAAGGCTATTTTATCAATAATATAATATGTATATATAATTTTTTGGATAATCTTTCATTCTATTATAGAATATTGGAAACTCTTGGTGAATATTTCACTAAATTTTAAGATTTTGTAAAATCATGGTGAATATTTCACTGAATTATAAAATATTGTAAAACTTGGTGAATCTTTCATCAAATTATAAAACCTTGTGATATCTTGGTGAATATTTTGGTAGGAAAACTCATCTCTTGATTATGTAGATTACCGAGGTAGTGCAATAGAAGAACATATACTGGAGCTCAACTCTCTCCACTCGTAGGCCCTCAAGTGAAAAAATACATGAATGAGGAGTGGAGGGATTTATTTATACATTGCACAAGCAGTATTGGGTCACTCACAACTGGAAATAGAGGGATCAAAGAAGGTATCACATGAAATTGAATATAAATACAGGTGAATGAAACCATATGCCTAAATTACAAGGGGAAAGGAGGGAGAAATAACGCTTGGAAGCCTCCATTACTAAAAATTGGGGGCGAATGAATGATTTCACTAGAATTTCTCTAGAAATTGGGAGTGAAAGATAGATTGGAGGGAGATTTTGCTAGGGAAAAAATAGTAATTTTCATTTTCCTCATTGATATATGGGAGGCTATTCATTTTGGATTTCTTTTTTTTCTAATAAATATTGGGCGAACATATTTTAGCTAAAAAATCCCTTTCCATATAAGAAAATAGCCCACTAAATTTTTTTACCCCCTTAATATAGTCCATGGGCTATATACAGCCTAAAATTATCCATGGTCAGGTGTCATCATTAGAGATGGATGAACAAGGATAGGATCCATTAAGAAGAACAATTCAGGAATAATGGGACAAAATAGCTTAGTTATTCAATGAGAAATGGGACTTTCTAGAGTTGATAACTACGGAAAAAGACATATAAATCAACAATGACAAAGATGAAGAATTGAGTGGTAATTACATTGGGATACAATCCCAACTAGGCTAGATAAACAATTGACTATCTAAATAGCAGGAGCAACAAAGAGTTTGAAGATCTGCAATTAACCAACAAAACTCGGGTAATCAAAATTGCTAAGAAAATGATTTTGAAGCATATTTATACATAGTGATGCAAAAAAATATAGTAGATGACATTGCATCCTTCAAAATCATGTTCAGTGGACTAACTAAGTTGGGATTACCTTTATTATGGGATTGGAACATAGAGATCTATTCAAAATATGAATACCAAAAGAGGTTAAGGAAAAAGAGAAATGGAGAACATGAATAAGTGATAGAAGGAGTAATAAGTGGATACCAATATGTCGAAATATTGAATCCTACTTTTCAGATTTGGATAATACTCAAAACAATTTTCAAATAAATGGGACCTTTGACATTGGAAAGACATTTTGAAGCTAAACTAGCTTTAGAAAATATAAGAAATCATAGCATCCCAATGGGAAAGGATTGGAAGCTGGTTAGAAGATATCATAAGATAGATCTGCATACTCAACCAAAGTATACACAAAAATCCATTGGATAATCTTCTCAACAACCACAGTCTGCACAAAAAGCATCTGGTTCATCATCTCAATAACAAAATGTTCAACAAACATCTCCTGTGACACAAAAATACACTAGAGACACTTCTCCACATACATTCATGCCACTTGGAAGTCCATTTCATCCTGGAAACCTATAAGTACGCCAATATTTCTCATTTCATCTTGGAAATCCAATATTGGCATACCTATAGGCTTTTCACCAGTTCCACCTCAACAAACCATGCATGTGAAACAATCACCAGTTCAAGGAAAAAAATAGGTGAGGGTAGAAAAAAAACTGAAACACAGTTTTGTGTAAAAAAATAATATATCAATTTAGAAAGGTAACTAGTGAAAAACTATTACTTTTCTGTTATGAGTCAAATAAAAAACAAACTGAATTTTAGTCACCCTAATTCCTATATAATGTAAATGGAGCCAAGAGATAAAGGTTGGAAATTTTACAACTAGAAGTGTTCTTTATGAATATGTTGAGTTGGGTGCACAATTTTTCTTTGTAATGACCTTGTCATAGATTAATGAAATGAAAGTTGCATAGAGTTTCTTCCATGTTTATATTTTTTCTTTATATTTTCTATATGAGAGGATTCGTGAGAAAATTAATACAATGTATGCAATATTATTTGATCTGAATTAAGGATCGTCACTACTCTGTTTAGAATAAAATGGTAGATATTATCTCAGATGTTCAAAGTTCATTTGATTATGTCGTAATCTTTTATACATCATGTTGTTTCCTTGCATATGGATATTTTATGTCTGTATTGCACTCATGAAATGTAATATTGCTTAATAATCATAAATATCTCATGTTAACCCTCTCATATGTAAAGAATTATTGAATTCTATCTAATACAGGTCAATATGTTCAAAACCTGTCTTTATTTAGGAAATTCACCTACCGATGCTTCCTAATTTTCAATATTTGTTTTCACCATTCCTCTTCGTCCCATTTTCCTATTTGTTTTGCCATATTTCATGAAATTCCTTTGCCATCCATCTTTACACCTACACTTTTGTTCATGAACCTATTAAATAGCTATAACATTCATAGAATGAGTCAAATTCCATTCTCATTAATGATATGTCTCTAATATCATTAAAATTTGAGCCTCGGGGGATTTTCAAGTTTGGAGCCACTACGACGGACGACTTTTCATTTTCATGCTGCAATGGCGGGTGCTTATCACATTCGGAGCCGCTACTGTGGGCATCTTTTTGGTTTCGTGCCGCAACAGCAAATGAAGTTCCAGTTTGATTGTCGGGTAGACTCCCAATGTCTTTTGTTCCGCTAATGCGGACGATTTCTCAAGTCCACGACCGCTACGGCAATTGATCTTTTTGTTCGCATTGTGTTTGATTTATCAATTCCGCTACGGCGGAGGCTTTTTATACTTCATGCCACAACGGCGGGTGATGGTCAAGTTCGTAGCCACTACAGCGAAAGTTTCCTGGGGTTCTGCCACAACGGCGAGCGTGTTTGCAAGTTTGTTATCGGGACCTCCTCCAATTTTTGAGATCTGCCTTAGCGGATGTCGTTACTTTTGTGCTGCCGCTATGGCGGAGAAGTTTCCTTGTTGATGACCGAATCCTCACCAGGCCCGCTTCATTGGATGCGTTTCAGTCTTGGAGCCACTACGGCGGCTGTTGTCCATGCTTCCTTTCAGATATTGTTTTGACCGTCGAGCCACAAAAGGAATGCGAGCACATTACTGAGTCTTAAGCCAATGGTTGCAGCTGTGATGGGATGTTAGAGCCGCCGTTGTCGAGGTTGTTTGGTGATTTAGGGTGTTTTGAACTAACAGTTGTTGATACGTCGCGTTAGAGGTGGGTAGGTTTTTGTTTTAGGTTAAAAGAGGCTCTCCCCTTGCATTTTTAGGTTTCGCCATTGGCTTTTAGGTTTTGGGTACGGTAGTATTTCCTCGTTGCGAGATGTTGAGTTTGATGTTTGGGGCCTGGGTAGAGCCGCCCGCAAACTGTAAGTCGTGAAGAGTGTGTCTGTGGGCAGAGGAGTTGCACATGTCTAGGGTTATTTAGCGTTTCAATTTGCAAAGCTAGTAACGTCCTAGTTAGGCTCATCGTGTCTAGAGATCTATGTTACCAAAGATTGACCTCACTGAACTGAAGGTTGTTGTCTTGCCCCAATGGCCAAGGACAATAGGGTAATGGATAAAATGATGGTTTGTTTCTGAAATGGTTTGCTCAACATATAATAGCCATTTTATTTTATTCAAATACGGGACTTGTTTAATGATGTAAATACTAAGATGTTTTTACGTTATTCCAGCCACCGATCATGCCAGACATCATGACAACAGACTGGGTGAAGAGCTTGAAGCTCGATTACATAGCCACAACAAAAATGATGGTGGTTGAAGGAAAGGTTTTCAGACACAAGTAATCGGGGGAGTACAAGACAGCTCATCTACGGACCCCATACAAATTGATAGTGCTAATGTTGAATAAGATTTACGGCAGATCCTCCAGAGAACGCACCAACCAAGGATGTAGAGAGACCACAGCTCGAATATAAACTGATAGTTTTCAGCAATAAAACTGCTGAGAAATTGATGGAGGCAGTCAAGAAAACAAAGGACCCGCCCATGAAGAACACTTGAAACCATTGCATGCTAGACTACAGGAGGATGAACTTGGGATATAGTTGATTAAAAGCTTAGATGAAAAGGTGATCAAAAGTGTGATTGCTCAAGCTGCAGTAAGTAACTGTCCTTTGGAAGACCAGCTTCGAGTACTTCCAGCCAAAATGGCTGACATAAAGGCTCAAGCTTCCAAGCATGAAGTGACAGTCAGATTCTTGGAGCCAGCTGAGTTTGAGACAATTGCCCCAGATGCTTCAGCTTGGAAACAATTCGTAGATAGTTTGACTAGGTCCACTTAAGTGTTTTGTCTTTTTGACACATGGAAATGTAATTGTAATATTTTTTGTATTTATCTCTTGATTAGTGACTACACTAAAAGACAAATCTTTGTAACCGAAAATTGAAGAAGCCCAAGGGGCAAGCAAACCAAGAGTCATTTTAAAATATATAAATATAGGTGAAGTTGAATAGAGAAGAACTTTTCGCTGGCATAGTTACTGAAGCTTGTTGTAAGAAGAACTATTTCATTTTATAATAAAGAAGACGAAAAATTTGCTGGAGAGAGTATTGCATAAGCCTCAACGCATGTTGTGTAAAGCTGAATAGAGAACTATTTCTTTCTTTAGTGCGATATACAATCTGTGAGATCGTTCCTAACCCTCTGAACTATTTATGAGTTATGACTGATTTTATGTTATGAAATGAATCTTATGCAATAATGAATGATGAATGTTTTAATGTCACTGAGCTATCTCTGTGTTAACTTTTTGTTGTATGTATGTATCTTGGATTTATCAGTTATATGTAGAGTTCTTTATGCAAACAATACAGTACATCATTCATTCTTATTTAATATCAATCTTGCTCCCTGGAGATAGGCTAGAATAGATTTATATTAGTTGTTATGTTTCTATTACTTGCATTTAATCTAGGCACTTGCATTTCATACATAAAAAACAAAATATATTAACAATGGATCGAGCCGCAACCGGTAAAAGAGATCTAAAATACACTTTAACTCTACGGTAGCCAGACTGCAAACCGGACGGGTTCCCCATACCAAACAATAAACGATCTATTTGGGAACGGTTATTGGGGAGAATCCCTACTGTCGGTACCTAGGATTTTTCCAGGCATCAACAAATGGTAAAGTCATTATATTATTGTGATAGAGTATGTGTCATGTATTTGCATTTATGGTTTAATGTTATAATACAATCACTTTCTTGCACAATAATTAAGTTTGCATGGAAATAGTATAATAAGAAAATTACAAAGATCTATATCAGTGAATCTAAAAAGCCATAGGTTGTTCCATTACAGCTCAATGGCCCAACGTTGATGTGATGCAACATGACAGAGTACACTGCTCAATCTAGCTTTTATTTCCTACGCAATATTATTGGATTTATGTAGCTCTGTGGATGTTTTCCTCTTTGAAAGTTTTGTCCCATAAATCTTTATATCTTGACATTTTATGTTTTAGTTCTTTTTCTTTTGTTCATTTTCTCTAGCTTTTATTTCCTAGACAATATTATTGGATTTAATTATTGGATTTATGTAGCTCTGTGGATGGTTTCCTCTTTGAAAGTTTTATCCCATAAATCTTTATATCTTGACATTTTATGTTTTAGTTCTTTTTCTTTTGTTCATTTTCTCTATATTTAACATGTCATGACAAATCGAAAAATACTTAAATTAAGATGAGAACTCAAATGAGAGATCATGTATGGTTGTTTTTGTTGTTTTTACTAATTGGGTTTAATTAAATAAGAAAATAAATGAGATATATGTAATCATTTGTTTCACGTCTATTGCATTGGGTTATTAACTTATTTTTTGTTTTTTCCCTGTTACAACTTATTTATCACTTGCTCCACTTTGTAGGCTCCGTAATTTTCTAGTTCGTTCATGTTATTTCAGCCTAGTTAAACAAATATCTTATTATTAATTGCAGCATTTTGTAGTATCCATAATTTTCTCTCTCAAATTTCAAGGTATTTTAGTCTATGTAGTTAAACATATATTCCATATATAAACAGGGAAACTTCTAAACTTCTAAGACAAGATAAAACACAGATCATATACTGTGCTTAAAATGCAAAAATTCTATACTTGTTTGGACGTCAATCTTGAGAAAACTGTAACTAGTTGTTGATAGTAATACATACAAGTACAACCTGTAGCTAGTTATTAAAAATGAGTTGTAATACCGAAAATGTTATATGCATCAGACTTTTTACAATTTTTTACATTTGAGGTGATAACATAAACCAGAAAGTGCTTGTTGAACATGTTCCATACAACCAAAAGACTACTACCTGAAACGCTTGGGAGAATAACAAGTAAATTATAAATTGCCAGCCAACCATTTTTTATCAACAGGCCGATCCTACATTGAGAATGTCTGTAGGTCAGATAGTAGCAATTTCCATCATATCCATGAATTTAGTAACTTATGATGCTAGTATATGAATAAACTACATATCATCACACATGGGATCGTATGGAGAAATTATAGTTTCAAAAAGAACAATGTCGTTAAACCCAAGTGACTTCTAGTGAATATGGAACAAGATTCAGATTAATAGTTCCTATCACGTAACTTTTACTACAGCTTGAGAAAAGTTGGGCTACATAGGGAACTGATTCTTTATATTCCTTGTGTGAAGCGTGTGGCATTAAAGTGAAGCAATTGAAATAGATAATGAGATCAATTAGATAATCCAAATTAAAAGCAATCATTCTGGTGACCAAATATTCAAAGATGGAAAACTTTGGCACCAAAATGACCCTTGCGTCAAAGATACACCAGAAGACCAATCCCCCATCCAATATAGTGCATTTAGTCTCAGTTTCTTTGAATTTTGACTTTTAAAGATATTTGTGGCTTTCCACCAGGTAACGGAAGTGATTTTGGTAACCGCAGCGGTATTTCGTATTTTCCACACATTGTTATATCGGATGGCATGACTAAATTTTCTGGTTCTAAAATTACTCCTAGCTGTCTTTGTACCTGTTCTCATCCAGAAGAAACCAACCATGTTATTAACATAGCCATAGCCACAACATACATATATACCAAAATCAAAAGTAAGACAAAATAAGAAAACTAACATAGCACGTATATAAAATAATGAAGTAAAACCCAGAAACGAAATTAAGATATTTTATAGACAGCATATATTTGTTAGCTTTGTATGAAATTGACTACTTCAATAAAAGTGAAAAATTATGTGAATGTTCAACACTCGAGAACAGAGTTGACATTCAAAACTTGGATATTTTGTCAGCCCTACTTAATAATTGATTCCATTCATTTTCCCTAGCCTAGCTGAGAGATCTTGGGAGAATCACTAGAGATCATGCGAAAATCACTACCCTTTTTTGACGAAATGAAAATTGAACTACGAACAGTTTTTCAATTTTTGGATTAATACAGTGTCCATGCAAATTATGGAATATGAACTCCTCCTGTAGAGAACTGGTTGTATCGTGTAGCTAATGGTTATGACTATCCTGAATTGTAGCGGTCGCCTCATTTATTTCTGGTCTACCCTATCCCCAACTTTTGTAGCTCCAATAAGCTATAAAAACAGTGGCATCAAAGCAAAGCATGTAAATTAATGCCAATTCTACCGTGAGGAAATCTTTCACCTTCTGATGTTATTATTGATCCAATAGCTTATGATAATGTTTGTATCAGTCAACCTGGACTCTTGCTGGCTAATTCATCAATAAATGCCGCCAGACTCCAGAGTCTTCACCAAAAGCTTAGACGAGGAAAAACTGGGTAATATAACAATGGTAAGTCTACTCCATTAAAAATCAAACCGATGATTTCTTGAGTTTCGCTTTAAGAACAAAATACAAGAAGCTAGTGCTGGCTCATCATTTTTCGTGTGTCAGCACTGCCTTGCCAATGGGATAATGAGTTTTCCATGGAAAAGTCAGCTTGCCTAGATTGGATATAGTTTCCCTTTGCCCCCACACACACCCTGTGTCCACTTCTAGTATTCTTTAGAATTACTTGTCAAACTCTAGGTCATTTTGATTCAATCAATATGCTTACTTGAAACTAAATAAGCAGGTTTGTATCCAATTCAAACACTCCCAAGACCTCAAGGAACAATTTGAGACCAGAATAAGTGACACTACAAGGGAGGAAAGTCAGCATACCTGAACATTCTCGCTACCTACTGCAAAGCCCATGAGTTGACCAGAAGGTCATACTCCGAAGAATGTTATGGCCCCTCCTCTACCTGAGGGGCTTGGGTCTCAATGGCTTGCTAAAGAAGAGGGCCACAATAAAACAAATTACTTCAATAGAAAACCAGATCAATTGTAAAAGCTACAGAGGGCAAAGAAGCAAGCAGTTGAGCAAATAACCTTGACCAGAATGATTCCTTTGACTAGGATTGACAAAGAGTTGAGTCAATCCTATATAGCCTTGTCAGCAAAAAGGAACATTGCCATAATGGCATAAAAACTGCAACAAAGTTGCCAAGAAAGCTAGAGAAATACCATATCACGTCTTCTTGTAAGCCTATTGGTCTCTATGAGCTAACAAAAGGCTTGACAGTGATGATTGAGTGAAAAATCATCAAGTCTTGATAGTTTTCCATGTGAATTTTACACAGTGAATTGGAGGTTTACAACTATTTCCTTCCATAGAATTCTCAGCAAAGTGACGCCTTAGGGAGTCCAGTAAAGAGAATATCAGGGTTGTCCGAAACCTGGAGCCTTAAGATTATGTAAGAGCAGGCCAATTACCTACTCTTGCATCTTAGATTCTACCTGAAGCCGTGATTTTAAATATTATGTCTCCTCACTCAGAACCCAAGAATTAGACCTGGACAGGTATGCTTCATTAAAGGTATATGTAGACCACTTTGTAGTTTGTAAAGATAAAGAAAGGGCTGGACTATTTAATTAATTTCTCAAAGTTAATTTGAAAAAGATTATAACAGAATGGTCATTTACTACAATTATGCTGCAAGGTCTTTGACTTTTCAATTATTGCGCCGAGAGGCGCTCTACAGACCAGTGTGGGGGAGATCTTGTAACGTTCCTCATGTAAATGTCGGCTATTATTATTATGAGGAAGATGTTGTAAGGTTATGTAACGTTCCTCATGTAAATGTTGGCTATAAATATTATGAGGGAGATGTTGTAACGTTATGTAACGTTCCTCATGTAAATGTTGGCTATAAATATTTACTTCTATTTACTTATGATGTAACAACAATATATAAATAAGACATCCACGTAGAGCTCTTTGTTTAGAATTCAACTTTGGATCTCCCACCAACTCTCATCCATGGTGCTCTTCTATACTGAAAGTGAGATGCTTAAACAGAAAGAAGAGATATATGTTAAGTACATGGCATATGATCTCCAATAGTAGATCAAGCTGTAATGTAAATTGAACAGAAACTGAATACTGTGTGAGAAATGTCATATCTATATCATGGAGGATAAGAATTCCATCTCCCAAATCATCTGCAACGTCCAAGCACTTGTGTATGTACTGTTTTGGTTTGATACGGGAAAATAAAACAAAAATAATAAATATGAAAAACATGGCTTTACATAATAAAAACAATGAACGTGAAATATAAACTAAAACTCCAATTATTTATATCAGAGTTTAGTTTCATGCGAGACCGGATGAAACAAGTGAAATAATCTAGAATAAAATGGCCTTTTCTACGACCTATGACGTCTATGTTATAATCCAAGAATGAACCCACATTCTCCAAGAAGTTGTTCATTGGATAATTGGGTAGAGGCACATAAACGTTCTCTTTCATGTCAAGAGCATACAAGCTTTGGGTTGTAACACTGTTACTTCACCATGCTTTCAAAATGTTCCTTCGTCGCTATTACTGCTGCAGACGATGTCCGGGAACTAGATTCAAGATCCCGAGGACTGTCTGTCATTACATTCTCATCACTTATTCCCTCAGCATATCCCTCGTCCGGATCATTCTCAACATCATCTCTGCATATATTAAGAAGGCAAGACATACAGATTCCCATGATATTACATATGGCTTCTGCCTCTTAGGGTTTGCAGCGGATTTAGGACAACTTGCCTCGACTCATTCTCATGTATATCTAATGTATATCTAATGAACAAAACAAACTATCCATTGAAAACGGTTTAAAATTCAAAATATATTCGGTGTAATGTTCGTTCTTGAAGAGCTTTCTTTCCGCTGTCATAAAAAAAATATCTACGAACTTTGAATTATGCGATGAGCAACACCGTTTTATTCGCTACTGCAACCAAGAGAAGAGAAGGTAGGTGCTGTGTGTGTGTATGTGCTTAATAATTTCTTTTTTTTCTGAATTATTACGTATTATTTATTTTATTTTTCATATAAGAATCCCATCTCCCAAATCATCTGCAACGTCCAATCACTTGTCATATGTACGGTTTTGGTTAGATACGAGCAAATAAAACAAAATAATAAATATGAAAAACATGGCCTTACATAATAAAAACAATGAACGTTAAATACAAACTTCAACTGAATTTGTTTTTAAAACATATAATAATTTGTTTTTAAACATATAATAAAATTCAACTAATATAATAAATTGGTTTTTAAAACATGTGCTCATTAATAAATAAACATTTTTCCTTTCTTTCGTAAAGAATTTGTTTTTATTTCCAAGCTTTAAACTATGTGAAGTTTGTATTTCACGCTCATTGTTTTTGTTATTATGTAAAGCTATGTTTTTCATATTTATTATTTTGTTTTATTTGCCCGTAGCAAACCAAAGCAGTACATACGACAAGTGCTTGGACGTTGCAGATCATTTGGGAGATGGGATTCTTATCCTCCATGATATGGATATGAAATTTCTCACACAGTATTCAGTTTTTTGTTCAATTTGCATTACACTTTGATTTACTATGCAAGACGAGATTATGCAGTGTATTTAAGATATATCACTCTTTCTTGAGTGTAAATCTCTTTTCAGGTATTGAATTCAAGGAAGTTTGCACCTTAAGAGATTTGATCCCTCTCAGCACTTCATAGAGCCTAGGATTTGGATCTACACTGGTTTTATTCTAGTTGCAGAAACTCTCTCGTCCATTGTTTGGCTTTTACACTTAAATTGTTGACTTTGGGATTTAATTCTTCTCTACAGACTATAGCTAGCTCCTAGTCTATTATGTTTTCCCAGTAGTCAGCTTTAGGCTATTTCCTAGCTCAGAGTGTGGAGCAATGCAAGACTTAGTATCATGCTGCTTTCCAAGTAGTGACAACTATTAGCAAGGAAGATGCACTTAGCCAATGATTCCTTTTTGACATAGTTAAGGAGCAAGATGTATAGCATGCCATAGATTTTAATTCTTAAAAATCTAAAATAACCTTGTGCTAAAGGCAAAGCATGAAGCCCTAACCATCGTGGTTAACAAGTTTGGATGGTGCTAGATCCAACCACGGACAGTTTATAGATTGCTGGTGATCCAAATTGCCTCAATCATAATCTATAAATATGTGGCAGTATGCCTTGGACAAGTTGGGCAGAAAGATCAGAACAAAGATTCCTGGCCCATGTACTTGTAATAAGAGCAGGGCTGAGAACTGACAAACATAACTCCTAGGACATGAATGAATCCTACAACTTGCTCAGGAGAAATAGTATTCTATTCACAACTATAGGAGTAAAGCACCCTTAAGTAGAAATGATAAAAATTGTTGAGAGTACCATGTGTGCTTTTCTCAGATATGCTCATTGATGCAAGAGCATCTCGCATCATATTTCCATTCCAGTTTTCAGTTTGGTCAGTTCCAATAATAGTTACTAGTGATTCACCTAACTTTCGGCCTGATCCTCTCCCTAATGTTGTTAGTCTTCTCCTCCGTCAACCAGGAGGGCGAACAATGGGTGAAAATGCCACAACAACGTGGCACTCCGAGAAGAGGTAGCTCTAGTCGGAGCGGAGCCAGGCGGAAGGTTAACCTGGGTGCTACGGATGGCTGCGCATCTCAGATATCTATGCTGGTAAGGTGCATGATCGACGACTGGGAGTCTCACGTTGTCTCTGAACATCTGGCTTCAGGGAGAAATGGTGGAAAGATCAACCACTACTAGATGATCAAGAACATGATGGGGATGTTTATGGAAGATTTGACAAACAAATGGAGTGGAGCAAGAGACATGGTGCAGAGCATACGGACTTGTCTCAACCAGACCGATGAGCACTTGAACAACCTAGAGGCAAATTTCAATTGGCAGCATTATACCATTATCCGCAACAATGAAGAAATGGCTGGTGGTAGGAATGTGGAGCATCATGGCACGGGTGGGGAGACATCCGCAGCAACAGAAAGATCCACTGCACCAGTGCAAGAGCACCAGGACAACACTCAGCTAACGATGTCAGTGAAACGTGTCTGCGAGGCCTCCAACAGTGTCATAGCAGCACAACCGCTTCAGGAGCTACAACCTTCCAGCCAGCCAACGCGTGATGACGAATATGGACCATGTCCCATCCTAGAGGAAGCGTTGGAAGCAACAGTTGGGGAGGCCACATCCTAAACTCTCCACCGCCATCCCTGGTTCTATCTGTGACTTTCAATTTTTCTGGATATCTCTGATTTACAAATGTTTTGTTTTCATGTCAGTTCACAGTCTTAATTATATTCTAATATTCTATGTAATATGTCGGTTGTGGGACATAGCTCTAAGAAGGGTCGTCTGTTATTTTTTTTAAATTAACAGGAACTACAGCTTTTTTGAAAGACAGGTCAGGTGGCCAAACAGTCTCAGGCCCCCATAGCATGAATACGATACTCTGTACTCTGGTTTTTTCCCTCTGTTAGTATGAATTTTACTGTTGCTTATAAAAAAAATGGGAAAAGGAACCATTGAATAGACCCAGACATAAATCCATGAGGCTATTAGTGATAGTGTGGACTCAGTTGACATGTTCAACTATCGCTAGAGATGATGCGGACCCATATGACATGTTCAACTTCAATTAGTGAACTTCCAAGAAGTCCATGGTCTATAAAAGGAGCATCTGAATTCATTCACGCAATTCACGCATAGCTTTGAGTAGCTCAACAGTAGGCAACTTTGAATAGCTCAAGGAGGAAGGTGATCCAAGCATATGGAAGGGGATCGCAAGGGGATGTGAAATAGAGAGAGATATTTGCTACCAAAGGAGATTGGAAAAGATCTCAGGTTCAGATGTAGCCAAGAGTTTAGAGAGCTCTAAAGGATCGTATGTTCAATCATGGATATCAAGATTAGTGTTGGAAGAAAAGTAGATGTTGAAAGGATCTAGAGCATGAATACAATACTCTATACTCTGTTTTTTTCCCTCTGTTAGTATGAATTTTACTGTTGCTTATAAAAAAAATGCAAAAAGGGACCATTGAATAGACCCAGACATAAATCCATGAGGCTATTAGTGATAGTGTGGACTCGGTTGACAAGTTCAACTATCGCTAGTGATGATGCGAACCCATATGACATGTTCAACTTCAATTAGTGAACTTCCAAGAAGTCCATGGTCTATAAAAGGAGCATCTGAATTCATTCACACATAGCTTTGAGTAGCTCAACAATAGGCAGCTTTGAATAGCTCAAGGAGGAAGGTGATCCAAGCATATGGAAGGGGATCGCAAGCGGATGTGAAATAGAGAGAGATATTTGCTACCAAAGGAGATTGGAAAAGATCTCAGGTTCAGATGTAGCCAAGAGTTTAGAGAGCTCTAAAGGATCGTAGGTTCAATCATGGATATCAAGATTAGTGTTGGAAGAAAAGTAGAAGTTGAAAGGATCTAGAGCATGTAGTTTGTCATGATAGAACTGAAAAACCTAAGCTTGTGTGCCAATGTATGACATTTATGAGCTTGTGATGTAATGAGCCAAATAGCTCTGTTTTGGTTTTTGGTTTTAATCACTTCAATAATAAAAAAAACTATGTTATGCTTCCTTGAGATGTTTGTTGCCTTCCATAGTTTATTGTTATGCACTCTGAGATAAGAAGCATGCAATTGCATCATATAGTATTATAGTAAGAAGAACCTGTTGTAAGTACAGCTCCAACAAGGAGAGTGTTGGGTAGTCATAGGAAGAGGCAACTCCAATAAAAAAAAGCACTGGGTAGAGTTGTCTAAGAGAGAGCTCCACCATGCTAACTCGATAGATGTTGCCTGGATCTGTAAGGAAAGTGAAGAATACAACACAAAAAGGAATTGCGTTAGTTAGAGGAGGTGGAAGCAAACCTCAAAAAAATGAGGATGAGTTTAGGAGGTGCAAAAATTATTTGCACACTTGGAAACCTTGGAAGGGGCTCTGCAGAGAGGAAAGCCAAAGAAGATAGCTTATGAGAGTGAAGATGAGTGGGAGGGGCGTAGCTTTATAAGGTCGACCACTGCATGAGAAGTGCCATTAGCCCTTTAAGCCATAAAATGCACTAAACATTCTTCTTAAAAACTAAATATTGATTGTTCCCCACGAGTTTCCCCTTAGCAACTTGCAGGGCCCCACATAAAGCAACACACGGGGGCATTTACAAAATAGCAAAAAATAAATAAATATGCATTAATTGCATTCTCCTGAGTGGGTTTCCCATTGGTCGTACACCTGGACACAGTTAAGGCCCATACCAACTGCCTAAATCACTTTCTCTATGTATAAATTGAGGCATTATGATACACAGTTAAGTCCCATACCAACTACCTAAATCACTTTCTCTAAGTATAAATTGAGGCATTAGGGTTAGGAAGGGGCACCACATCATTATTATACCCTCAAGCTAGAGGAATCATGCAACAAGTGCTTAGGGATTTAATATTCCTGTTATGATCACAGAACCCCTATTTCTAATATCTTGCCTCTTCAAGCTTGAGTTAAGACCCTAATTCCTAGAATTGTCCTTTTCCTTCAAGATGGAGAAGCAGCAGCAAATTGGTTGTTTGTCAGTGAAGGAGGTATTGCAACAAAGACTCAAGTATATCAATTGTTTTTGTTATCATCTCTTATAAATTATAATACATAGAATATCTCTCTTCTTCTCACCCACCCCCTCCACTTCCCCCCCCCCCCCCCCCCCCCCCACCCACAAAAAAAAAAACACTTGTGTTGAATATTGCATGCATTGACTAGTGTATTTGATCGAGGCCTAATTTTGCATGAAAGTTAGTTATTTAGGTAGTTATGAATTTGGCATTATTGTTATTCATTTCAAATATGAGTTAAAATGGTTTGAGGAAGTTTTTTTGTTGACTTGTGTGTAGATGATCTCATGTGGAAATGACTTGGAGCAAGGATCAAAACTTGGATTAGTGAATTCTAACAAGAAGGCTAGCCATCTATCCAAACGTACCTTTCAATAATCTCTCTTGCTAAATTCTCAATTTTACTAGGTTAAAAAAGAAAAGTAGCGTTGCTATCTTCAATTCGATTTGTTGGTGGCCTGAGCCTAGCCATTTAGGAATAATTTCCTCAAACAGAACTGGACACCATACTAGGGAGGAACTCTTAGAGTTACTCATTGTAGGATTTTTTTCCTAGTTAATAAATTGTCCGTTCTTTTCATCTCTGTCAGCTAGCCCCTAGAAACTAGAAAAAAGTTTAATCCTTTAAGCATTTTCCTTTGCCCTGCAGCCTACCCACACAAGTTGTAATTAAGCACTCACAAGGACCGTGTGTTTATTTCCTATCAATTGTGGGGCCCCACTACTTTCCTTCATGGAAATCACAGGTTCATGAAGATTGTTCTTTAGGGATCCACGGGGGTCTTCTTTGGGGGTAAAACTTGTTGTTTGAGAAGTTTTTCTGGGAATTTCCTTGGATTCCCTAAAGCTAAGGAGGGTTCTTGGTTGCATGTTTGATTGATTTGACTTACAGTTTCCTTGTTTTTCTTGCATTTCCATTGAATTAAAAAGAAAAATATTTTGCATTCTTGCATGTTTTAGCCTTTAGGTGTATTATTGCATTCATGCATGTTTTAGCCTTTAGGTGTATTGTTGCATTCATTTAAAAATCACATTCTTAGCAAGTAGTATTTTGGTTTTGCATCATCGATTGGAAAAAGAAAAAGATCATTGCATCATATAGGTATTTAGGACATAAATCTCTTCATTCTTCTATGGTTTGCAAATTGGTTGGGGGCATAGTTTCTGTGAAAGATGCAGTACAATTTGTTTCATTGAATAGTGAATATCTTTATCAATGTAGTGTTTTTATTTGAGTCTAAACATCATCAAGTCTCATATATGCTTCCTTGTCTTGACTAATCAATAACCTTTTAACAGAAACAATAACTAAAATGAACTAAACTTGTTTTTCTTTGATAGAAAACCTACAATAGTCTAGGTTCTAGGGCTTTGGTTGTAAGATTGGAGAGGAAATTTTCTAAGCCACGTAAAACAAAACTAGGAGTTGATTAGTTGGGTGTAAAATCCATTAGTAGCAGGAAACACTAGTTAGGAAAGCATGCCTCACACATGGGTTAAGAACAAGGTCAAGCCGAGTAAGTGATTGAGATTATCCCCTCGTTACTTGCATAGTGGGCTATGTGTGTACAGGAACTTTAGGTGAAGCGGCAAGTCCTCAAGGTGACATCACTTTTCTCTGGATTTTTGGGCTCAAGATTCAGTCCTATATTTTGTTCCTATATGTAGACACCTGACCCACGACTATTCTTCCCAATTGTCAACTGTGATGCGATGATTATAGTTGCCTCTCCTATGTTTTCCACCTGGATGACTACAAGTGTGAAGTGCTCGTGGTACATGAGACAGACGCATAACATCTAACTCATCTTCACAAGGGTACTTGCACCTTGGGTGATTGTTGCAAGAGGGTTACCATAGCTATCTATTTTTCCTTCGTTGGTTGAACTTGGGCCCCAATCATCCTAGGATGAACTTCAGAAGGTTTTATTGATCTTCTCTTCACTAACTTGGTATTTGGGACCTCATCACCTAAGAAAGAGGCTTTGAGAGAGTTTGTTAAATGTTGAAATTTCTTAGGAGTTTTTGTAGTGGACTACTTGTTTGAGGCAGCCTGCCTAGGTTATGTTGTTTGAGTTTATTAGTTCAAAGTGGTTTATCAACTGCTCTGTCGTTCTCAAAGGACCATGGGCCTTTCCCTAGAAAGCACAGAGCCACCTCTTATGAGGCAAAGACTCAACCCCAACACACCTACTAGTGTGTCGGGAGAAGATAATCAAGAAATTGTAAACAATCCTCAAAGATAAGTTTGGTCTGAAGAAGGTGTTACAGCTTGAACTTGCAAGTGTGATTAAAACCCCAAAGAACAAGCTATCCTAGCTACAACCTAGAGTTATTACCCATTATCACCTCAATAACTACCTCTTTGCATTTCCACTTGGCTCTTCTCCAACTCGAGGGGGGCTTCCTTAGAATAAGATTGCTAGGTTGTGGCAAATCATGGCACAAAGGTGATTTAAATTGAAAGCATTAGCAAAACTTGAGTTCTTTGTAGTAGTATAGGTGATGGAAGGGTATCAAAGACTAGCGATGGAATCAAATAGAACAAGAGCAATGAAAGAGGGAACAAGTTCATGAAAAGATTAGGGAGAGTTAGTGCCCTTGTCGTGCTAATCAGCCAGCCTTGACATATTGCGTCATGAATCATGGAAATCACTAGGAGCTTCCTCACGATGCCAACTCCAAACTTTGTTAACAGGGTGTGCCTTATACAATGAATTTGTTACAAGTTCTCACTCTAATAATGATTGGGAACCATGTAATACTCATGCATAAAACAAGAAGGAATGGAGGAAAACTCTCTTACAATCCTTCCAATGATACAAAATTGTCATTCTATGGCCCTAATAACAAGTTCTAGATAATCCAACATATCGTTAGCAACATTGAAAGATGGGAACCAAAAACAACTTACAAAAGGTGAAGAAAACCCTTGTACTTCAATTGCTCCATAAGATATAACATTTAGGCTTCAAAAAGAGAAATTCTCTCATAAACCAACCATGAAGAATGAGTGAGAGAGCCAACCCTTATATAGGTTGCAACTCAACTCTACTCTTACAATAGAATAATATTATTTACCTAGATATAACCTAGGGTGGAGGGAATAAGAACTAACCTCCACTGATTCCCCTAACAAATTTCTAACAAACTTTTGATAGAAATTATGGTCAAAGCCACTATTACAATGTCAACAAGATACATGAGGTCCCTTTTTGCTCTTTATAAGAAATAATAAAATATCAAAAACTCTTTGTCCACATTCTAACCAAAAGTGGTTAGACCCACTATATACTTTCATTAAAACCCCTTTAGCCACTTTTCCAAAAAGACCAGGTCCACTTTAAAACAAAATTATGCTAACCATTCTTAAGGACCTCATTGAACTCCCAAAGACCAAACAAAAAAAGATTTAAACTCCCATGTGCAGCTTATCCCTCAATGATGGTCCAATCTGTATGCATGAACCCTCAAGACCAAATAGCCTGCTCAAAAAGGTGTGCCAACAGCTCCATGGTGGACAACTCTAACAGATTTGGCATGTGCTAATCAACTTTTAAGCAGCATGCTATATGACATAAGGCAAGCAAAAGGTCAAAAAGTCCTCCATGAAATGGGCATCAACCAACTCTTGTGATGTCTTCAACATAATTAATTAAATAATGGTGCCACATCCTCCTTTATTTTATTTACAACAAACTAGAGACACCCGACCTATTGCTTTCGGGTCCACAGAATCAAAGTCATCAAGATTAAAAGTCTTAGAAGCATGATAGAATGACATGGTGCAGATCCTAGTCACTCAATTTTGACTTCATTTCCATGTTAAAATTATGAACCCCGACTTTCAACACACATTCGTGGCACACTCTATACAAAATTCAAAGTTTAGCTGGTAAAATTTATTCCACAAGGACACATTATCTGCAGATCGACTATCGAATCTTCTACTCTTACCCTTGCATCAATGAACACTCAACTCCTTTGCCTGAAATGCCCTCCAATTGAAACTAGTTTGGGGCAACGGAATGACAAATTCAAACATACATGCCCAAATACTTTCGTTTTGTTTCTGCATGAAGGTGATATTGTGCACAAATTTGCCCTCCGTAAGCACCATCTTGATTTCAGTAAGGGAGTGAAACCCGACTAAATTCTGTTGCACAGCCATACTCTGAATTAGTAAAATGTCAATCCATAATTCGTCATTCAAGTGAACTGAGGCTCTATCATTCCATTTTCGTCAATAATTATCTTGTCTCTGCTTCCATGCTAAGTTGCACGAAAAGGCGAAGCAGGGATGAAACAGGGAAACGAGAAAATGTTGGAAACGCAACCCCCCCCCCCGCCAAATTTTGGAAACGGGGAAACACGACATATATATATATATGAGCAAGGACAAAATTATTATAAAACATAAACCATAGATTATTAATTACATTTAGTTGCAAGCAACATTGCCAATGATAAATGATAAATGATACAGCTAAAATTTAAATCACACATGATACGGCTAAAATTTAAATCACACATGTAACATCACATTTTACTCATGGACCCAAGTTGATATAATTTCGTTCATGCAAGTAGTAAAATCGAAAAACTGCCTTTGTAAACGAGGCTATGTAGTATATATCCAAAATTAGCCTTTATGTATGAGGCTACAAGTACAATGTATCAAACTATGAACAATGAACATACTAACATAGAAATAAAAGGAAAACATGAGCTTAGACTAATAGTCATCCTTATCTTCACAGTCTTCCTCAAAAATAGAACAAGAAGCATGCTCAACAACATAATGTAAAGTGGAAGAAGTATTTTCAATTCCACTTCTAGGTTCCTCAATATTTAGCACAGCAAGAGAGACGCCCAAGTCAGTAGATTCTGGCTCGACATCCCAATCTGCACAAGGCCCACTGCTATATTCGGGGCCCTGAGTGCTCAAGTCACTTGTGCGAGGAGAGAATGAAGTGATGTTCTCCTCTATAACTTTCTTCAACCTAATTTAAAGCATCTAGAATTAAATTTTATCTTAAAATTTAATGTATTCACCCTTAATTTCTGAAATCTATGGGCCGAAAGAGACTTTATGGGCTGGTTTTTAAAGTGGTGGGCTTTTATTTGATGGGAAACATGTCATACAAGAGAGGAAACGTGACCGAAAAGCGTTTTCGTCCATACAGATGTGTTTCTCGTATGTGAAACATGTTTCGTACAGACGAAAACGAGTTTCTGAGTTTCAGCGAGTTCCCAGGGGTGAAACAGGTGACAGATCCGAGTTTCCTACAACTTAGCTTCCATGCTATAATATTCTCATTGGGCCTGCTCTGGAATGCTCTGCCTATTCTGCAATTTATAAGTGTTTTCTTTTATATTGTACACCACGACTCAGGCTGTGGACTTCAAAGACGCCTCAATTCTGGTAAACATTGCCTCTCATCCAGTTTCAACGGGTCAATTAGTTGCACAAATCAGAATCACTGTCATCTTTAGAGAGTACATTTCAACATTTGTGTTGTCTGCATCTCCATTCAACTGTGATTTTCGCTCAGGATCATTGTTTGCACACTTTCCTGAAGCAAAGACCAATTGGAGCCCATTATCTCTTGCTATTGCTCAAGCAAGAAGTGTCTTTCCATATGCTTAAGATGCTTGAAATGAAAAGCCATTGAGAGACTGGCAGTCGTCGCATTTTGATCATTTATGTATCTTTCAAAAAAAGACTAAGAAATTCTTCAATGCGAGCGGCATCCATGATTTCTAGGCAAACAAGATGTTGAAATGAATTCCCTCTTAATCGAGCAACAACACGCTCTTTTGATCAAGCAAGCTACCCTTCACACAAACATGATAGCCAATGTTACCGCCTTCGGTTGTGCCAGCTTCAAAATACAACAGAATCCCACTGTTCTCAGGATTGATTTTTTCAAAGAATTAAACCCCATGCCCAGACTGAAATGGCTGATCTGGAAGCACAGAGTCTGCTACTCACATGTTACATAAATCTGTGAACCGTTTTATTTGAAGATTTACCATGGGTCTGCAAACAATGATGAGAGTTACAGCATTCTACAAATACAATCTCCAGGTGTCATCATATGAGTATCCACAGAAAAGAGTGACCCTCCAAATTTTATGATATGCCTTCAATAATATATTAGGGCGCTTCTCATGGGAATACAAATTCTGGCTTGGTGTTCAGAATACCTTACAACTGCAGCTCTTCTCTGATTTTCTTGTCTTCTGACTACACAGATTTGCACAAAACTCGGGGACAAATCCTCCTCGGTATTGCTCCTGTATGCTGTATATAGTCGACTTTAAATGGACCTCAAAATGTCACTCAGAAATTGTCTAAAATATTGTCAGAAGGCAGTGATGATAGTAACCACTGCACAATTACTATTTTCCTTTGTTTTCAACATCTTGTTGGCAGCATACTTTAAAGTGCATGCATACTCCCTTTAGAATCCACCTTCATGTTCATCTTCTTCAGATATGGAATTCCCTTTGAATCAGGTCCATTTCCTGTAGTTTTATGGTTGCGCATATACAATATTATGCTGTCAAATAATACGCCCAGAAGTCTGGAAACAATGTGTTTTACTGCTACAAGAAGAATCAAATAGGACCCAACAAACTCAGTAGTCAGTCCAGAAAAATCCCAAGTAACCACCCTTGCAAATAGGGGGGTAACAGAAGGCCAAGCCTCTGAAGGACAGAACAATCAAGGGGATTCAACAGGACCTGAAAGGGCTTCTACCCTCTTCCTAGTGACAATTTAAGGCCTCATGAGATTGAGGATAATCACGGGCCATCTATGTTGGAATATTGGGCAATACTGAGAGAGAGGGGTGAATCAGTATCGATAACTTTTTAACAATTTAAACCACTTTTAATTTAATCATTAACACACATGATCAACAAGATACACAGAAAACAAATTTATCGTGGAATCCCAATTGGGAAAACCACCAATACTTCCTATTACTGCAAAATTATATTTACATTGTACAAATAGTTTATGCCTGCTACTACAGACAAGGATGGTACTACACCCTATTTACCAGCAACTACTGGAAGGAGGCTACGACCCCATGTTTTATCAGTTGCTGCTGAAAGGATGCTTCTACACCCTATTTACCAGCTACTATTGGAAGGAGGCTACAACCCTCTGTTTTATCAGCTGTTGCTGAAAGGATGCTTTTACACCCTATTTACCAGCTACTACTGGAAGGAGGCTAAGACCCCCTGGTTTATCAACTGTTGTTGAAAGGATGTTGCGACACCCTATTTACCAGCTACCACTGGAAGCAAGTTACGACCCCCTTGCAGGCATATAGCCTGCCCTAGCACCACCCTACCACCCTAGTAGGTCTTTATCAAACTTCCAGATCTGCTTATGTGTCCCTTGGTCTCTATTTTACTTGTTGCTACATCGATATGAACTCCAGAGACACCTTACTATCAAATCAATCATATGTTTAAAGTGTTGATTAAGTTGTCATTCATGCCAACAGTGTATAGTCATTGATGCCAACATGTCTTGGTGCCCCTTGAGGAGCCCTTGAGGTTTAAGTAAGTTTCAGTGTCTAAGGAGACCTTTTGCTCTTGTCCAAGCCCAAGTTTGAAGCCCTTGGAGCCCTTGGGACAATGGAAAAAGCCCTGAACACCCTGTAGAGTGTTTAAGTACCCCAAAGATGTTTTACGGTTCCCCAGTTGTTTCTTTGGTTCCCTAGTACCACAACTTATGCCCCAGTACCCTACAAAAGTGTCCTTGGTGGGTTGAAGAAGTTGCAAGAGTCCAAATGACCCTTTCAGTGGTCATTTGTGTTTTATTGAGGTCATGGTACCCTAGGAGAAGGTCTAGCAACCCCACAGGTGATGTCATGATGGATCTTGACCCTAGGTCTCCTAGTGTGGTTGAGGTGGTTGAAGAAGCCTATGAAGCCCCTTGCTTGATGAAGAAAACCTGAAAAAGCCCTTGGACCCACATTTGATGGCTTAATGGTCCTTGTCCCCTTAAAGGTGATGATGTGGTCATTAATGACTTGATGAAAACTTGGAACCCTTGATGAAGATCTTGATGCCCGAGTAGCTCTTGTTGTGATCATGGAACCCTTGGAGATGGTCATTATGCATGAGAAGGTCTAGCACCCACATAAATGGAGGCATGATGACCCTTGGACACTATATGATCATTGATGGTGCATTTGGAAATGATTTGGGTCTTGGAATCCATACATATGGTGGTTTGTAAGCCCATGATTGTTGGAGCCTTTGATATGATGAAATCTTTGGTCATGATGCCCTCATCACTTGGAGATGGAGTCCTATGTGATGAGCTTGTCACATAGAATCATCGTGGTATCCAACTCCAAGACAAATAGACCTGACATCAATTTTCAAAGCCATATGGCTTCACAACTAGCAAAACAAGCTGCTATATACTCTGGTTCAGCTATGCTTAGAGCAACACTGGACTGCTTCCTACTAAACCACGAGATCATGGCAGATCCCTGACAATAACATCCACCTGAGGTGCTCTTCTTGTCTGAGACACTTCCTGCCCAATCTGCATATGTATAACCATACAATCTATAGTCATGATCTCCAACATAGTATAGACCAAAGTCTATCGTACCTTTTAGGTACCTCATCACATGCTTTGCAGCTACCAAGTTAACACGTGTAGGCTCAACTAGATACTGACTCAGGGTGTTCACAGCAAAGCATATATCTAGCATGGTATTCATCAGATACATCAACAACCCAATAATTTGTTTGTACTGAGTCACATCCACGAACTCTGACGATTCATCAGCTAACAACTTCAGGTTGGTATCCATGGGTGTGGCCATGGCTTTACATTCCAACATATCAAATCTTTTTAAGATTTCCACAGCATACCTTCCCTGGTTGAGAAAGATTCCTTCTAGGTTCTGCCATACTTCCAGACCTCCAGACCTAGAAAATAGTGCATCAATCCAAGGTCTTTCATCTCAAATTCTTCAGCGAGCTTCTTCTTGCACTCTACAATCTGTTTCTCATTTCCTGTCGGAAATAAATCATCCACATCCAGCAATAATATGACAGGTTCCTCATCCATAACCTTCAAGTAAAGGTTAGGGTTAGCTTTACTTTTGGTAAATCCTAAGCTCGTAAAAAAACTATATATCCTTCCATACCAAGCTCTAGGAGCTTGCTTCAATCCATACAGAGCCTTCTTCAACTTGCATAGGTGAGTCTGTTTGTCTTCAATTTCAAATCCCTATGGTTGTTCTATGTACGCTTCTTCCACAATAACACCATTCACGAAGGTTGTCTTCACATCCATCTGGTGTAAACTCCACTTCATCATGGATGCAAGTGCCACAATGGTTCTAATAGAAGTGTACCTTGCTAGTGGTGCAAATGTCTCTTCATAATCAATTCCCTCTTTCTGAAAGAATGTAACACCCCGGTTTTGACCCTGTTTGCATTTAAATAATATGATGTAAATAATCATGGTGTGGAGCTAGGCAAAAGCCCCACCATTGATTTAGTGTTTATGTTTCAGCAACTAAGGTTGAGCCGATGGAATTTTATGCTAGCTAAACATTAAAAAGCTGGACATCATGTTAAATTTGCAACTTTTAATTAAAAACTCACAGCCAGCTATGTCAATGCAACTGAATGAGATGGGAGTATGATTTTTCCTAAGGATAGTGTGGGGGGGGGGGGGAATTGGAAGAGTGGAAAGAAAATTCAAAATGGGCAAAGCACCATTTCTGGAAAAACGTTTTTTAAATTTTCTTGAAGAAAACGTCTATTTTTTTCCCTCATGCGGCAACGTTTCACCTTCCCTCACGATTTGGAAGGGGAAAACGTTTTTGGAAACCCAATTGGGCATTCACGCAACAGCAAGCAAGCAAAAAACGATTCTGAGTCTAGACCCTTGGGGATTTTCTCCTGTTTGGCGTTTTTGGTTTTTGTTTTTACGATTTTCCCTTGTTTGGCAATTTGTTTCTTTTCACGTTTTCTCCAATCTGCTAGTCGTTTTCCTGAACATGAATGCCCTGAATCCGATTTTGTGTCTTTGATTTGAAAGACCAGCAACGTTTTTCGTTTTGGTATTTTGCAGCAGTCGGTCTGGCACCGACAATGTTCAGAAATTCATAAATTTCTATGTGTGTATGTAATCCCTAGTGTCTGCTATGTTTTGATAAATCCCAGGACTGAGATCACTGTGTGTGCATCCACGTTTTGCATCTGAATTGATTGAAGGAATGGAAATAGAGTCTAGACTTGCTTGATAAACCTAGTGTGTGAAAGAACCTCACAGACCAATCTAGAAGGCTGGTTTTCTTCTTTGCATGCCCTGAATAGCACTGGAAGGGAAGGCATGGCCCAAGGGACTGTGTAGCAAAGAAGGGAATGCTTCCTTGTGTTGGGTGTGTAATTGTTTAGAAATCAGGTTAGATTCAGTGTGGGTGTTCATAGCTCTGGGGTTGAGCTCACTAGCTTAGCAGTCAGTCTTTCCACCTCCTTGGCAGCCTGATAAACCCAACTGGAAGGATGGCTTGGCTGGTAGCCTGATAAACCCATCTGTTGGCTTGGCTATGTATCATGTGAATTTGGCTAAGTGTAAATCACTTCCTATGTAAGTCTGATAAACCCAATTGTGTTGGCTTGACTGAGTTTTATTGTATCCTTGGCTATGGGGAAAGTCTGCTAGTGTTCCTTATTCCTTGGGGAAAATCATGCCCAGCTCGGGGGTGGCAGTGTTGCTGAGAGATTAAAGAGCACACTGGCCTATGGTTGGGTGGAACGTTGCAATGACATAGCTGGTTGCGGGACAAGCTTCTTCAGAGATAAGTATTCTTGTGTATTTAAGTTCTGCAATTGTATTTGTTTATGAATTATTATGAAATTATCATGAACATGTTGAATGCATGAAGTTGTTGAATGAACGATTTGCTTCCGTTGTATATAGCATGTACATTCCATTATGCATCTGTTTATACTTATGAATGTTTTATTTCAAAGCAATTTTTTATATTATGTTCATGGGGCTTAGATTGCCCAAGTTGATAGATGTTGTCGCGTCCTCTCCGCCGAGTAAGGGTTGGGGACGTGACAAAGAATCCTCTAGCCACAAACCTTGCCTTGTATTTCTCAATACTTCCATCAGCTGCATGCTTTATCTTGTAGATCCACTTGGAAGATACCACAATTTTTCCTTCTGGTTTGGGAACTATATCCCAAACATCATTCTTAATTATTGATTGGTATTCTTCCGTCATTGCTTCTACCCATTCTTTCTTCTGTATAGCTTCTTCATAACTGGTAGGTTCTTGATCTACAAGATCACACATCAAAGCTACATAACTAGAGAATGGCTTTGACTTCTTGCTTACTCTTGTGGAGCCTTCTGGAGCTCCATACTTCTCTGCTTCTTGTATAATTTCTCTTACCCAAGCAAGATTTCTCTTTCATGACATATTCATAGCGGGAGGTTCTTGAGGTTCTAGCATATCATGGTCTTCTAGTGTTGCTTCTTCGAGGGAGGGTGCAGCTCCTACATTTCTGGGAGGTACATCTTCTTCATATACTTCTTCATGCTGGCATTTTCTGGATCTCTTGAGAGTTGTTTCTTCGCAAATGTTACACATCTCTACTAATCTCCATGTGATGGAATCTTGCAATGTATATTTTGAAGGCTTTGGAGACTTCAGAGTATCCAACAAATACTCCCTTCTTTCCGGAAGGGTCCAACTTGGTTCTCTTTTCTTTTGGTATGTGAATATATACTAGGAAACCAAACATATTGAGGTTGATCACTTCAGGCTTCTTTCTTGTGAACATTTCTTCTCAAGTCTTGAATCCAAGGGCACTATGGGATAATCTATTATGTACATAAGTTGTCATCCTTGCTGCTTCAACCCATAGATACATAGGAAGATCTTGATCATGTATCATTGTCTTCACTGTTTCCATAATGGTCCTATTCTTTCTTTTTGCAACACCATTCTGTTGAGAATTGTAGGGAGTAGTTAGTTCCCTCTTGATTCCAGCTTCTTTACAAAAGGCTTCAAAATATTTTGAAGTATATTCTCCACCATTGTTTGTTCTTAGTGTCTTGATTCTTCTTTCTAAATGGTTCTCTATCAAGGCTTTGAATTCCTTGAAGTTTCCAAATACTTCATCCTTTGCTTTCAAGAAATATATCCATGTCTTTCTTGAATGGTCATCAATAAATGTAGCATAATATTCATAACCACTCAAAGATGTGGAGGGCATTGGACCACATACATCTGAATGGATTAATTCCAGCGTACCTTTAGTCTTTGTCTCTCTTCGAAAATGGATTCTTGATATTCTTTCCTTTTGCACATCCTTTGCAAATGCCTTCATGATCGATCTTCAAATCTAGTAATCTCGTCACTACTTTGCTCACATGGGGTAGAGCTTTGTAGTTGATGTGAGCAAGCCTCCTATGCCATAATTCACTTGGGCTAGTGGTCTCATGAACAAGGGTTATTTCTGAATGTCCCTTGAGTTTATATCAGCCTCCTTCTTCTTCACCAATGACAACTGCATCTTTAATTGATTTTCCTTTGGGCCACATCAGTACTTGTCCATCTATGAATCCAACCCTATATCCCTTCTTATCTAATGTTGAGATAGAAAGTAAGTTCTTCTTCAAACTTGGTACATATAAGACTTCCTTCATCTTCATGGGTGTTCCAAAATCAAGCTTGTAGCTTGCTTCACAAATTTCTTTGATAGGATATTGATAGTCATCACCTAATGATACCTTATGAGGAGAGTTCTTCTCTTCAAGTTTTGACAGAGTTTTCTTTTGTCCCATCATGTGCTTTGAAGCACCACTATGAATAAGCCATGTATCTTCTCCAGGTGTTACAGACCCAGAGAGGGCAGAGAATAATACATACTCTTTTGCATCTTCCTCTTTTGCTTGTTTTCTTCGAGGTCCTTCTTCCTCTTCTTCTTCATCTTCATCTTCAGCTAGGTGTGCATGATGTCTTTTGTTGTTGTTCCTCTTCTTGTATTCTTCTTTCTTCAATGGACAATTTCTGGCAATGTGTCCTAGCTTGTCACAATTGAAACATTGAAAGTTCGAGTAGTTTCTTCTTGGATTGTTTCCTCTTGTCCTTTAGAACTTCTTGGGAGGTTGAGACTCCTTGTGGCTTTCCTTCTTGAAGTTAGATTGACTTCTTCCTCTCTTGGTATGGGTGGCTAGGGCTTGATAATCTTCTTTAAGTAGAGCTTCTCTATTGGCTACTCTAGGCTCCTCTTGGATGCAATCTTCCCACCCAATGTTGAATTTCATGCTTTCCTTTCTGGCACACATAGTCTAAATGAATGAATCCCAAGGTCTAGTGAGACCATTGAGAGCAGTCATAACTAGCTCATCTTCATCAAGGGAGTCTCCAATGGCTTCTAGTTGCTCCTTGAACTGGGAGACCCTTGTGAAGTAGTCTTGGATGGATTCTCCTTGGCACATCTTGGTACTCTTCAATTGAGTTCTCATATTCATCTTTCTATTGATGTTCCTTCCTTCATACATTCTAGCTAAGGCATCATACATCTCCTTCGGGGTCTTCTTGGATGACACTTGAGGAGTCAAGTTTTCTTTGATAGAATCAGCAATGATCCTTTGTGCCCTAATTAGGTCCTTCTTGTGCTTCTCCTTAGCTTCATCCTCTTCAGGTTTTGCAACTTCTGCCTTGATGTATTTGGCAAGATCATTCTCTTCAAGAATGAGGCCAATCCTATATTTCCATGCTCGAAAATTCTCTATGCCTTCTAGATAATCCTCAAGCTTAGTGCTTGGGGCCATCTTATCCAGGAGGTCACCAAAAAATGAAATTTTTCAAAATGCAAAACTAACCTTACCAGGAGATGCGCTTGACTGAGGCGAATTGACTGGTGTACTTGTATTCTAGAGATTCCAAATTTTCACCTCTCAAAACTCACTTGCAAAATTTTGATCTGCAGTTTTTTGGTCCAAAGTCAAACTAGGGTTTGACTTTCTCAGAGATCTACCAACTCAAAAATTCTGATCTAGGTCGCAATAGATGCGCCCTAGGGAGGCGCAACTTTCTATGTAATTAGATTTCCAAAATTCCAACTTTGACAGAAACCCTAATTTCTTGCCTGAGGGAAAAGAGAGTTTCACCTTGTGAAAGTTGTCCTATTCAGGCTAGCTCTGATACCATGTTAACATTCTGTATGCCAAGATAGATAAATTTAGTATTCAATTCAATTTCACAACAATAGCATATACAGGTCACTGAAAGAAACACAATCACAAGAGAGAAACAGATTTATCTTGGGAAACCCTCTAGGGGAAAAAAACCCAACAAAACTTCCTCAATATAGATGATCAAAAGTACAAAGACAAAACCCCAAACATGTGCTCATTCTCCTTGCAGATATCTCTCTCTCTCTCCTATGCAAATTACACAAGTGAGTGTGTGTGTCCAAATGAGGAGCACATCACTCCTATTTATACTTTATCTTCCACTTGACTTTTTCAATAACTAGGTCGACTCCAACAAACTTAATTAGGCCGACTTACCTAGGAAGACTCAAAACAATATAATATTACTTTTTGGAGGGTTCTATCGACTCGACTTACAAAGGAGGTTTTACCTCATGACTCTATGATGACCAAATACAATAATAACATTTCGACGGAGGAATAAAACATCTCCGAGTAAATTACAATAATAAAATACAATAGAATATTCTTCGAAGTTACACTATTTCAACAGGAGAGAGTGGCACGCAAACCAAGGAGCATCTTCAACAATGTTAGCAAGGTCATACATTGAGCATTTAGCAGGGTCATACATCAAAGATTTGTTAGGTTGTACAGCAGGAGTTAGTGCATGCATATCGAGAAAGATTGGGTGCAATAAATGTTGGAGTAAATTTTGTATTGGGGCGTACTATACTTGTAGCCTACCTAGCACACAATTTGAGGACCGTACAGTGTTGTGTTTACTGTTGTACTAGGTTGTACAACCACAGAATAGTGACAACCTGTTGGCACAATTTTCGAGGAGTTTGGGGTGATTGAGTGAGATAAGTTCAGTGATATTTTATGTTGAAAATGACTTGTAAATTCTGAGAATTTTTCCTTCATGAGCTAATGAAATTTCTCTCTTGTGGACTGATTTTCCCCTTTGCAGTTTTTCCAGGGTCCTTAAACCAAAATATCATCAGTGTCAAATGTGTATTTACAGTCTGTTGTTCCTAAGTTAATTTTCCACTCCAAATGTCTTCTTAACATGTGTGTCTCAACTTACTATTGTATGAAAATGTGTGCATGAGTTATGCTTTGAATTTTTTCATCGCTGTAGAAGACTAAGATCAGAGAAATGTTAAGTGTCTGAGGAAATCCATGGCTAAGTATAGTTCAGATTTTAACATTGTAGAGGTGATTGTGTGTGTAAGAATTGCCATACCCATTTTAGCACACACCTCATTTTGCGCACATGGACCTATTGTTTTAAAGCAAAACCCCTCCTCCTGGTCTCCAAGCCATGTACATCATTCCTTGAAGAAAAAGCCTACATTGTTAATAAATGAGGGCGTTGAGGGAAAAGGATTTGTTGGGGTTAGTTGGGGCATGACGTCCTCCTTTTGGATCACCTTACACTTGGTGGAGCCTAAATGCACATTTTTATTGTTATTTTATGTCATTATGTGGTTTAGTCCCCAAGTTTGTGGGTGCACTAACCTAAAATTTTATAATTTTCATTAACTTCTAGGATTGAATTTGTAAAAAATTGAGGGTTGTCTCATATAAATAAGACAACCTCACCTCATTTGTAACTCATGGATAAAGGTTCAAACATGATATATTTTTTTTCTCTTGGTTTATTGGAGTTATTGAGCTAGTGTGCACCTCTCTCTTGGTATGACTATTTTTGCTTGAAGGATGAATGGAAGGATTTATAGGGTTTGACTTTTGCAGATGACAAGTTGTAATAACTCAAGCTCAAGGGTGACCTAAGGTGCATTTCCTTGCTCATTCTTGATTAATGTAGGTAAGTTTATCTCCTAAGCCTAGTGTAATGTTGCTTTTGAAATGCTTTGGACCAAGTTAGAGTCTGTTTGCTAGTATTTTATCAACTTGCTTGAGAAAACCATCCTACCAAAGAGCTCTCCATTGTTTTATTGGGCCTTGGACTTCTCTATTCGCCCTAATTAAGGTTTCGCTACCTAACACTTGAGGTTGCTAGCTTAGCCCTAGTTGCAAGTACTGAATACCATCTTAAGAGTAGGGGCGTTAGCCTCGATCTCTCATAGCCCGAAGGTTTGAGACAAGAATCTAATTGCCCTATCCTAACAAAACTCTCCATATCTTTTTATCAAATTTTTCCATGTTTTATTTTATGCAAAAAATACATAAAAATAGTATATTGTTGGAAAAGCCCTAAACATCTAAATAAATTCAAATATCCAAAAATATATGAGAATTGGTATTTCTGGTCCACCCTAAAATTTCGCCCTAGGGTTTTAAACTTTTATCCACAAACCCTAGAGGGTGTCTATTAATCTTGCACATTGATCTAGGGACTAAACATCAGTCTCATCAAAGATTAATCAACAAATAACTCATGAAATGGTGTAATCGGACTACAGAATAAGTAGTCGCTCTATGTATTCACACAAAGAATGAGAAATTACATTACAATGTCATGCTACAAGCATGAATGAGAAGCAATTCGAATTCCTAAGGAAGTCATTCGAATTGAATGAGTGAGTCTAGCTTAACTGAATGTAAGCCACAGTCAACACTCAAGTTAACCACTGATCAAAACCCTAATTGGCTCCACTGAGCCCTAACTGAAGTCGGAGTGCAATAAATGACTGAGTCTCAACTGAAAAAGATCAAACACATGTCATAGCAAGCTAGCCATCAAGTGTTAACGCTTCAATGACTCCAATGAACCTCGATGAGGTTAACTGAAGTGAAACTAAACATCAGAAGTGGTTGGAAGCGCCTCTGTTGACTCCAGTTCATTAAATAATCAATTTAATGAAGGGAGGCGCCTTCACTGCCCTGTTTAACTGATTGTAACTATCAGTTAGCAATTAGGTGCATTAATATCACTCAGATCACCCCCGGAGTGCTCCAGTTAGCCTCCCTGAATGTAGGAGAAGGCTAAGTTAGCCTCCTTGACTGAAGGTAGGCGTGGATGTGATCTAGATTATGACATTTAATGCTCCACTCATGTTAATTAAGCCAATAATACTTAAGATAGTGGTGTAACTAGGCCAAATTGACCAAAATGTGTAAGGTGGTAAATGTCTCCAACACCCCCCCTTAAGCTATACTCAGGAGGAGTTAGAAAACATAAAATGCATAAAAATGCTAGGGCCCCGGCAACTAAGGCCATAGGTCACCCTGTACAATGCTGAAACTGAAACAATGCTCAAAAACAAACTAAGTGAGGAAAAGAGGGAAAACCCAGTGGGAAAAACCTCCCCTCAAGCCGAACACTGAAAGTAGTCTGAATCACCCTGATGAACTCACCCCCAACAGTGAACGGAGGTAAGTGAACTTCTTTTCTGAAAAGCTCTTGGTGAAGATGTCTGCAATCTGCTCATCAGTCGGGCAATATTGCAGAATGATGGTCATGTCATGCACTAGCTCCCTAATATAGTGCATGTGGATCTCTACATGCTTGGTCCTATGCCTGGTAACAGGATCTGTGGAAATCTTAATAGCACTTTGATTGTCACAAAAGAGGACAGTGGACAAAGTACTACCAAGATCAAACTCTCAAAAAATGTCTTGCAACCAAACTGCTTGGATGCAAGCATTCACCGCTCCTCGATACTCGGCCTCTGCTGAAGATAGTGCTATGGCAGCCTGCTTTTTGCTAAACCAGCAAATGGGGCCACCACCAAACATGAATACATATCCGGAAGTAAACTTCCGATCAATAGAATCACCCACCCAATCGAAATCTGTGTATCCAACCAACTCTAGTTTGGAGTCTGTAGCATAGTGAATGTCGTAGGTCCTGGTTCCCTGAATATACTGGAGGATCCTCTTCGCTGCCTTCCAATGAAGATCATGAGGCTGCTGCATGTATCTTGATACAGCATTCACGGCATAACAGATATCAGGCCAAGAATGTGTCAAGTACAACAAGCTACCAATCAGCTGTCGATAGATAGTGCAGTCCATGGGAGGTGTGCTTTTTCCTTCTTCAAGGCTGATCCCTGAAAGGAAAGGGAATGGTGCAGGCCTACAATCAGCCACGTTAAACTTAACTAACAGATCTGAAATGTATTTAGACTGAGTGACCATAATCCCATCAGAATTTTGCTCAATTTCGAGCCCCAAAAATTGTTTTAGGAGCCCCAAATCACTGATTTCAAAGGCATTGTGGAGAGCAGTTTTGATGGCTGAAATGGAGGCAACTATGCTACCTATGATCAGTAAGTCATCAACATATAAAACAACAATAATAAGATGACCATCAGACTGCTGTAAATACACATTTGGATCTGATCTACACCTTTGGAAGTTCTGCGAGAGAAGGAAGGCATCCATCTTGGAATACCACTCTCTTGGGGCCTGTTTTAACCCGTATAGTGACTTCTTTAGCTTGCAAACCAAAGATGGATCAGTGATGTAGCCCTCAGGCTGCTTCATGTATATCTCCTCATGAAGATCTCCATGCAGAAAGGCTGACATAACATCCATATGATGCACTTCCCAGTGCTTAGATGCTGAAATTACCAAAACAAGGTGGATGGAGTCCATTTTTGCAACCCGTGCAAAGGTCTCATGGTAGTCCACACCTTGGACATGAGAGAAACCTTTTGCCACCAGCCTTGCCTTATATTTGCAGGTGCTGCCATCAGCAACAACCTTGGTCCGAAACACCCACTTGCATTGAACCAATTTCCTTCCCGAAGGAAGAGAAACTAGCTTCCAAGTAGTGTTTTTCTGAAGAGAATTCATCTCTTCATCCATGGCAACTTGCCATCTCGAATCCTTCCGAGCATGGTAGTAGGATTTTGGATCTGAACTAATCATCAAATAGCAAGTTTCGGACAGCGAATTATCAGGACAAGAGAGCACAATACCTGCTCTTTGGAAATCAAACCGAGTTCTCCTTGGATCATTCGGATTTCCAATGTTATCTCCTGTGGAGGAGAGTGTCTGTCGGGCCCATGTGGAAAGATGATTTTGCACTTTCGGTTTTGATTCAGCATCTGATGATTGCTGCGCACTGATATCAGAAATCAAAGGATCCAAATCAAGGTCATCAACCCCAATTTCATCATCAAAATATTCAGTAGAATAGGAAGGGAATTTAGCAGTTTTCTCCTTCACTAGTTCCACCTCCTGAAGAGGCTCATCGAACTTGACACTTCTCTCGATGATGATCTGTTTTGTTTTGATATCCAGCTGCTTGAAACCTTTTGATTCATCAGGATACCCAATAAACAGACATTCTATGCTTTGCGGTTGCAAAGCCCTTCTTTTATCAAGAGGAATCCAGGCCCATGTAGTGGACCCAAACACCCGTAGGTTCGACACATCCGACTTGTGTCCGAAGTATGCTTCGAAATGGGTCTTCCCTTTCACGGATGAGTGTGGCACCCTGTTCTGAATGTATGTTGCAGCATGCATGGCTTCAACCCACAAATTTGCAGCAAGCTTCTTTGATTCCAACATACAAGTGGTCATCTCCTTAAGAGACCAATTCTTCCTTTCCGCTACTCCGTTCTGCTGGGAAGTGTAAGGAATTGAATGTTGGACCTGAATACCACTTTGGGAGCATATGTGCAGCAACTCATTACTGACATACTCCCCTCCATTATCAGATCTCAAGATCTTGATCTTAAGCCTAGAGGCATTTTCGATCAAGGCCTTCAATTCAGAAAATTTTTCACATACTTCAGACTTCTTTTTGAGAAAGAAGACCCATGTGTACCTTGAAAAATCATCAATAAAAATAAGAAGATACCTTGATCCATTCATGGATGTGACAGGCATCGGACCGCTGATATCAGAATGTATCAGCCCCAATATACATGTAGCTCGGTTTGCCTTCCCCCGATCAAACTTGTGCTCAAGGTGTTTTCCAATCACACAGCCCTTGCAATTTCCAGTGGTTGCCTTGATGACCAAGAGGCCTTCAACCATGTAGTTTTTCTGTAATTGCTGCAAATATTTGAAATTAAGATGGCCAAACCTTTCATGCCACAGCCTACTAACCTCATTTCCATGAGTTAGCAGAGCGGTGGGCTTTGCATCCGACACAAAGTGAGAGAACTCATAGGCTCTTGCATGATGGTTTGCAAGACCTTTAGCAATGATTTTCCCGGATGCAAGCTCCGTTATCTCAACATCATTTGGGTTGAAAGAAACTCTCTTAGGCACTCCAGTATGTGTCATCTGATAGACACTAAGGAGATTTGATGCCAGAGACGGTACATACAAAACATTTGAAAAAAAACCATTTTCAAGATCAACAGTACCTTATCCTTCTGAAATGATGGTGGAGTCATCTCCCATGTGGATGGGGATGGATTTTCCAGTCTCCAAGGATGAAAAGGAGTCTCTTTCAGCCATCATGTGGCTCGAAGCTCCGGAATCAATCAAGAGTGCTTTGGACTTCGAAGTGCTTGCCATGAGGGCATGACCTTTTTCATGCTGTGGTTCCCGATCTTGCTGATCTCTCCTCCGAAAGCTTTCCAGAAGATTGATGTGATTTCTCTCAAGGAGGGAGGTAGCTTCATCAAGCTTCTTCTTCATGTAGGCATGTTCAGGGTGGAAGCCCTTCCCGCAGTATGACCACTTGACTTTTTCCTTGCCATGGTGCCCTTTTCCTTTGTTCTTCCTTGAGCCGGAAGACTCATCATGCTGCTGGTTTTCAACTCTAGGCTTAGGAGCATCAAATTTAGTTTTTGGGTTCTTCTGCTGCTTTCCTTTACCCTTCAGATCTTTGGGCCCCGAGACATGGAGGGCTTGATCACGGGAAGATCTGATGATCCCCATCTGGACAAGCTTGTCATGTTCACTTGTTAGGGACTCAATGAAGGCATTGAGTGTAGGCATCTTCCATCCAAGGGTTGTGAGCTTCCCCGCACGGAATGTAGAAACAAAAACGAAATAATCAGCCTCAAGTTTGGAGAGTATGGCGAGGATGAGCTAATCATCCGCCTTCTCCACTTTGCATTGCTTCAAGAGTAAAACAGTGTGCTTGAACCTTGTGAAGAAGTCATTCAGAGTCTCAAAATTGGAGGGCTGGAGAGACATTAATTCATTTTCAAGCTGGTAAACTCTCAAGTCATCTTGCTTTCCATATAGACTTTCCAATTTGTCCCATATTTCTTTTAGAGTCTTCAAACCCGCAAAATGGAAAAGAAGATCCCGGGAAATAGAGAGACACAAGAAACCGAATGCTTCATCCTTCTTGTTCAAGAATCTTGATTTTTCTATGGCAAAACCAGGCTCATCTTCAGTGTCCATGGTGACTCTATAGAGTCCTCTGGAGCGCAGTTGAATCTCCATGTCACCTTTCCATGAGTGGAAATTGTATGGATTCAAAAGATCTACTAAGGAGGCCATCAGGATCTGTTGGAGCGAATGCTTCACTTGTAGAAAACCTGAAAATCACAACAGAAAGGGCAATGTAAGGTCAGACAGCCTGCACATTTTAGGCTTTCATCACACCCAGCATAGTCAATCAAGCAAGCTTGATCAACAAGTTCTTTACTTGGGGTATTAAGTGGTAAGCCTTGGCTTCTGGTGCAGTGCTGGATTTTTGAGCTATTGCTCAATTTTCATGCAGAAATCTGTCAAAAAGCTTGTTTTTTAGAGATAGAGCTTCGTCCTGCCGTAAGCTCTGATACCATATTAATCTTGCACATTGATCTAGGGACTAAACATCAGTCTCATCAAAGATTAATCAACAAATAACTCATGAAATGGTGTAATCAGACTACAGAATGAGTAGCCGCTCTATGTATTCATACAAAGAATGAGAAATTACATTACAATGTCGTGCTACAAGCATGAATGAGAAGCAATTCGAATTCCTAAGGAGGTCATTCGAATTGAATGAGTGAGTCTAGCTTAACTGAATGTAAGCCACAGTCAACACTCAAGTTAACCATTGATCAAAACCCTATTGGCTCCACTGAGCCCTAACTGAAGTCGAAGTGCAATAAATGACTGAGTCTCAACTGAAAGAGATCAGACACATGTCATAGCAAGCCAACCATCAACGGCTAGCACTTCAATGACTCCAATGAACCCCGATGAGGTTAAATGAAGTGGAACTGAACATCAGAAGTGGTTGGAGGCGCCCCTGTTGACTCCAGTTCATTAAATAATCATTAAATAATCAATTTAATGAAGGGAGGCGCCTTCACTGCCCTGTTTAACTGATTGTAACCATCAGTTAGCAATTAGGTGCATTAATATCACTCAAATCACCCCCGGAGTGCTCCAGTTAGATGTTAGACACTAAGAGGGGGGGTGAATCAGTGTAAAGCCAATTTTACAACTTTTCTTGACTTGTCACAATTAACTACCAATTCATCATTCCATTATTCTACTAATCTCATAATCATTTCATAAACATCTTTCACTTCATCATTCACATATCAAAAGCATTTGAATCATCAAGAACCATAACACAAAAGAACACAACACCATATAATTTTGTAATCTTTTTGTATTAGTTTTGGTCTAGCTACAACCATTAGGTAAAATCAGCACCTACTGATACAAAGATCACCTACTCTGCATCCAGGACCCTGCCTGGTTTTCTTAGACCCTGCTAAGAAGGGTTTGAGGTATCCTAACCTCAAAAGCAAGCAAGCTCACTGTCACATCAACTCATCAATCACATTAACATTACTTGTCTCTTCAATCTGTTCTGCTGCTGGTCAATATTGCTAATCATCTGCTCAACACTCTCATCAATACTGCTGCAACACACTTCTCAATCTTCATTGTTCATCAACACCAGCTCTTCAACACTGCCAATTCATCAAGGTCTGCTCATCTCTGCTGTTGCTGGTCAACTGCTCATCAACACTTGCTCTCATCATCTGCTCTGCTGCTCAAAGATCATGCCAATTCAACTGAGTAGCATCACAAAGACCTGCCCATCATCTAGTCTGCTCTTATGTTGCTTAAGCATCATCATCAACAGGTAAGCATTAAGCATGCATCAGTAAGCATCATCATAGAACAAGGCACCGTTAGCATCATATCATCATCCTCATACACCACTGTACATACATCCATCATTGTTCAACTGTGTGTACATCATTCATCACTATTCAACTGTGTGTACATGATGTGACTGTACATCATTTCACGTCACTATTTGGGCTGTGTGTGACATCTGTAGAAGACCCCAAACTTAGACTGTTCAATATTGCTCAACCTTTATCACTGCAAGTGTAACTGGAAATGTCAAAGCTTGTATCTATCTGCTCAGACTGTTTTAAACTTGACTATGGAAGTACCCTTTATTACAATTAGAGCTAGGGCTGTTTAAGACTTCAACATTTAGGTTGTCATCATCATGCATACTTGTGTAGGGTTTATCTTGATCAAACTTCAACTATGCAAACTATAGCAGACTGTATAGCATGCACCGTCAATCATCATAGGGTTTATCATCATACATTTCAAACTGAAGATATCAACATACCTTGTATAAAGTCCTCTAGACTTCTCACCTGGGATGTATTGATCTGTTGTAGAGGGCCTTACTCTTCTTCAAAACATGTCACTGTATCATGTTACTGTTGTAGGTGTCATTGTCAAGTCCACCATTATCAAGGTAACACAGTCAAGCATTTACTGTGTCATCATGGCAACCACTGTCATCAACATCATTGTCTTCATGATAAGGGTTATCAACCTTCTTCAAGAGAATGTCAAACTTCAAGCTTCTTTCCTCATGCACTGTCAAACTTTTCTTCAAGATTCAGATTGGGACTTCACCAAAAAAAAAAGGGTCTAGGCTGTAGGACTGTCCAGCACTTCAAGAGGCTCAGACTTTCAAAACACTTCAACTTTTTCACAACTGAGCCTAGGGCTGTCCACACAAAAAAAAATACTGTTGTCCACTTCTTTTCACCAAAGAATCTAGGGTTGTCCACACAAAGTTCTGGGCTGTGTACTGATCATCCACTGAACATATCACTGAGCATGCTAAGCACATCACTTCTAACTAAGCATGCACAACATCACAATGTGTATACTGTGTGAATTACTGACTTGGTTTACTTTGAATCGCTGAGATAGGAGACTGTCAACTTTTCAAGATTAGGATTGTCGCCACTTGACTGTCAGAGCATCAAGACATTTCAGACTGTCATAATTAAACTTGGATAACCTTCCTTCAAGCATTATGGACTGTGATCCTTCAATCTTCAAGCATAGGCTGTCATAGCATTTAAAAACACTGTCAAACTTCAAAAGATTTTGTACCAGTCACCTTCCTTGAGGAATTTCAGGACTGTCATCTATTTGAGGGACTGTCCAACCAGCAGCAAGAAGAGCTTCGAGACTGTTGAAATGCTGCATATTAGGACTATCATATGCTAGTAAAAAAAAAGGCCCAAAACAAGTCCAAAATGGACTGTCACGCACAAAAAAAAATTAAACCCAAAAGAAATCTTCCATGACTGTCCCCTGGCTTGGACTGCTCCCAGGGAATTACCTCAGCCAAATTCAGAGTTGCTTGTATTACTGCTGCTGTCAGCAAATTTCAACAGCTGTTAAGAAAGAAGAAAAAAAAACAGTATAAAAAATGTCTCTGGTCTGCTGCTCTCTGCAATTCGGATCTGTTACAGAATTCCTTTAGTCCACCCAAATAAAACTCAGCCCAAAAGAATATCACATCAGATTTTAAAAAAAATCTTAGTTGAACTCTGCGAATTTTCCTCAGTCAATACTCCACGACAAAATCTCAGTTCTCTGCTGCACTCAAATTTTCCTCAGACTGTATCCAAAATTTGCCTCAGTCTGCTCCTTCACCTGCGGCTGCCTCAGAGACCTCCGAAATTGCAGAGCTGTCCGAATTTTTTTACACCCCAAAATGAAGCTTCGACTGGGTATTTATACTAGTTTCCGCCCAAAAAAAAAACATTTTTGAGCCGACTTGTTATTTATGTATTTTATTTATTTATTTTTCTTTTTGAGCCGACATATATATTTTTATTTTTAATTTATTTTGAATGAGCCGACTTCACAAAATAGAGGTTTGATTATTTATTTTTATTATCTCATTTTTATTTTGTCACACAAACTTACCACCTCAATGGTCATCACAAATAAAGGTATGTTGTATGTTTGTCCACAAATTAGTCAAAAAGTTTTTGTCATTTTGTATTCCTATTTTGTCACACAAACCCTTCCTTCATGTAATTCTTTGCCACATCATAAGGGTGTGTTTCCAAAGTCAACCCTTTATGGTCATCATGTCCTTTATCAAGCCATAAAAGAAACACACCATCTTCAAGGGTTTTAGTACCTCATCACCACACAAATGACCCACATTACCTTCACCATTCCTTCAAGGTTCCAAAGGCTTCAACATGTCAACCAAGACTTCTCCAAGGGTTTCAAGATCTTCCTTATGCCCTAGGACCATCTCCAGGGTCTTCAATGTCTTCAGCAAGGTGGCGGCTTCGAGATTCATCCTTGTGGGTACAAGGACCTTGTCAACTGGGTACAAGGTGATTCAAGGCACAAACCCACTCTGTAAGGGGTCAAGGCACTGCAGGTGGGACTTGGTGGCATCAATGACATCCCGTGGGGCCACTGCAAGTCCATGTTGGCATCAATGACAATTCCATAAACATTAGACTCCCCGAATGTAGGAGAAGGCTAAGTTAGCCTCCTTGACTAAAGGTAGGCGTGGATGTGATCTAGCTGATGACATTTAATGCTCCACTCATGTTAATTAAGCCAATAATACTTAGGATAGTGGTGTAACTAGGCCAAATTGACCAAAATGAGTGTGTAAGGTGGTAAATGTCTCCAATAGTGTCCACTTCTGAGCATGTGCATTGGGATACATAATATCATTGAAATTGAGGTAATTGCTAGTATTTTGGTATTGGGATACATGAAATCATTGAAATTGAGGTAACTGCTAGTTGTTTGGTATTCCTAGTTCACCCTCGAAGTGTGCCCTAGTGCAGTTATTCTTTTATGTTGAGAGCGCACCTTTCTGAAGATTTGCCTAGGTAAACATGATATTGTCTAGGGAAGCATAAACTTGCCTTGAAAGGCATGACATTTATTGAGTATTGTGATAAAGTGAATAACTCCATTATTGTATGATTATTGTGTCTTGTTTAATATTGCTCGACTCCGATAAGGCACTGATCATAGCCATTAGGGTTTGGTGTGTTGAAAAGTTACCTAGGAAGTGTTTGTCCACCTAGACTTTCCTTGGGGTGGACAAGGACACTTAAATGTTGTGACTCCTAGTCTTGTGCATTTAATAAAGTCAGATGCACTTTATAATTTTTAAAGTGACTTTATTAAAAAGGCTAAGTTTATGGTTTTCCTAAGTTCACATTTAAAATAAAGTTGAGTGTTGAATAGAAAGGGATTGCTCTAACTTTATTAAATGACATGAAGTGCACTAAATGTCATTTAATTAATATTTAATGGAGCATTTAATGTGAACCCTTCATCTAATCTAATCTTGACTATTAGATTGACGAGGAAGTTACCATGAACAAAAAGGACTAAGGCAAGGCAAAAGTTCATTCATTGTGATCATTCTTCAGAAGACATTTTTGGAGAGAGAGAGAAAAAGACAAAGTGAGGGTTTTGAAGAGAATTCATAACCAGGAGAGAAGAAAAATCCCAGCACAGAAATCGAAGAGCAAGCAGAGAAATCGAGGAGCTGCACTAAAATCGAGAAAGTGCACAGATTTTGAGATTCATATAGCAATACGGTCTGGCATAGATTTCAAGGTATGGGTCTGCACAAATTTCGAGGTACGGCTGTCAGCATTTAATGAATCCGTACAGTACAAATTTGGCACGATTTTTGAGGTAGAAAGTACAAAAATTTATTTGTCTGTACAACAAGCTGGAAGCACGATTTTTTAGGTTAAAAGTTGAGCATTAATTGTTGTCCGTACAACAGTCAATTGGCACGAATTTCGAGGCTGTGATTGGCATGTTTTTCGAGGTAGAAATTTGATAAAAACTGATGTTTTCATTTTCTGTACTTTTAATGAAGAAAATAAATAAATCTCACACAGAAAACACGTTTTCCCTTAGGGGTTTTATCCTGGACCATTGGTAAAAAACAAGCGTGTTAAATTTCATTTGTGTTTGGTTGACTGATATTTTCTGAGTTTAATATTTTTTGTGAAAAAGAAAATTTCTGGATTCTTTAATTTTGGAAAATGAATCTTATGCGTTCCAGTCAAGCCAAATTTTGTTTAAAATTTGTGCATTGAAGGGTTGGGCATTAAACCATGCAGAGAAGCCAAAAGACTTGAAACCGGGTTGGGATTCTTTCAAAAACTTTCATGGTATCAGAGCACATTAAAGATTTAGAATTTTAAACAATCAAAAAATTAAGGTTTGGAGAGAAGAAGTCTTGAACAGCTTGCTTGAAGTTACAGGTTGCAGTCATGGTTTTTGGTCTTAGAGTGGAACATAGATTAGAGGGGGCTACAAATTTTAGCCCATGGAAGGCTAGAATTAGTTTAATTCTTGAAGAGAATGAACTATGGGATATAGTTCATAGTATAACAGCAAATCTTGTAGTACTACCTGCCGATACAACAGATAAGGCAGCTTTTATGAAGAGGGATGTGAGGGCAAGAAGGGTTATTCTTGATGTCGTGAAGGATCATGTGATCCCTCACATTTCAGCAAAAGATCATGCATTCCAAATGTGGACAACTTTAACAAATCTGTACCAAAGTTAAAATGAAAACAGGAAGATGGTATTGAGAGAGAAGTTGAAGAGTGTGCACATGGGTAAAGGGGAAGGCATGGCCTCATATCTTACCAAGATCACACAGGTAAGAGATGAGCTTGCAGCTGTAGGTGAGGTGATAGGAAGTGCTGAGATGGTGCGTACAACACTAAATGGTGTGACTCAGCAATGGATCGTGTTTGTGCAAACTATCATTGGTAGGGAGAACATGCCCACATAGGATCGAATCGTACATTAGTACAGTCTGGCACAGATTTCAAGGTACGGATCTGCACAAATTTCAAGGTACAGCTGTCTACATTTAATGAATCTGTACATTGCGGATTTGGCACGATTTTCTGTTAGTTTTTGTACCTAGGAATATGTTCCCTAAGTGATTTTTTTGCCTAAGTCACTTAGAAGAGGGAAAAAGGTGACCCTCACATTAAAAGCTACTTAATGAGACTTTATAAACTTAAAGTCACTTTTTGATAAATTTAAGTGGGTGAGTAAATTTATTTAAGTGATTTAAATAAATGTGATTTTTATTCACATTGAATCTTAGCCATTGGATTGGATCTTTTTCCACCGTTGGATTAGATACCCACTTAGGGTTTAGTCAAAAAGGGTTGAGGGAGGCAAAACACTTTCACTTTTCATTTTCAGGAGAAGGAGAGTGAGCTGAGAGAGAAGAAAGGGAGAAGGGCACGATTTTCCAGGCAGTCGTACAGTAAGGTTTGAAGGGCACAGATTTCGAGGTCAAGCAGGGCACAGAAATCGAGAAGGGGACTGCATTTATTACAGTCCGTACCCTGCACGAATTTCGAGGCCGTACACAGGCCATACAGCACAGAAATGTACAGTCTGTACGGACTATACCTTTCTGCACAGTTTTCGACGTGAATAACAGGCACATTTTTCGAGGCAGCATTCTGTTTTTTTTGCACAGAAAACGAGGTCGTACAACAGCATTAAATGATGTTCGTACAGTACGGATTCTGAGAGTGCTGGCACAGTTTTCGAGGGCAGATTTTTTGCTGATATTTCTGGCACATTTTTCAAGGAGGTTTGCACAGAAATCGAGGCAGCAAAAGCACGGAAACCAAGACAGTCTGCTGGTCAAATTTCTAGGTTGAGATAAGTTGGATTTTTTTTACTGTAAAAATGAATGTCTGATTTTTTATCTTGAAGAAATAATAATATCTCTCTCTGACTGGTTTTCCCCGTGGGGGTTTTTCCAGGGCCATTGGCTAAAAATCTCTGAGACTATCATTTATGGTGTGATTGGAAAATGTGTTTTTCAGCCTGTCAGTGTTTTTACTGTGTGTTTAATTGTTCAGCAAAATTTCTTAAGTAACTTACAGCCAATGCAAAACCGGCTGTAAGTGAAAACCACGAAATGTTAACATAAACCAGCAAACAGTAAAACTCAGAAATTTCTACATGGTATCAGAGCTTGGGGGCAGAAAACAGTGATAGTTTGCAGACACACAGAAATTTTCAGAACTCAAAAATTTTAGTATTTTACCTTCTGTCAGTGAGCAGCACTTTGTTGGGTTGGTGTAGAGATGGCCACAGGTCTTAGATTGGAGGATAGGCTGGATGGGACAAGAAATTTTGTGCCGTGGAAGGCTAGAATTTTACTATTACTGGAGGAGAATGAGTTATGGCCGGATGTAGTTAGGAACACTACAGCAAATCCGATTGTCATTCCCGCATCAACAGATGCGGCATCAACAAGCAGGACTGTAAAGCTAGGAGGATCATTCTAGATGCGGTTAAAGACCACATTATCCCTCACATTTCAGGCAAGGATAGGGCACATGAGATGTGGTCAGCCTTGATCAGTTTGTATGAGAGTTCCAATGAGAACAGGAAAATGGTTCTCAGAGAGAAACTCAAAAGTATAAAGATGAATGGGGGTGAGGGAGTCACAGCATATCTTACCAGGATTTCTGCAGTTCGGGATGAACTTGCAGCGGTTGGGGAGAAGGTAGCCCCTACAGAGCTTGTACGCACAGCAGTGAATGGGGCTTCAAAGCCCTGGGGTGCATTTGTGCAAGCCATAGTGGGCAGAGAGAACCTACCTGACTGGGAGAGACTTTGGGATGACTTTGTGCAGGAGGAGCCCAGGAGAGGTCTTGTACAGGGCAGTACATCTCACAGTGGGGTTGATGACGAGAATGTGGCTTTGGCAGCTAAGGGCAAGAAGAAGAAGGGTCCCAAGAAGGGTGGGGCCAAGCAGCACCAGCACCAGCAGCAGAGTGGGCAGAAGAAAGACTTGAGTAAAATCAAGTGTTATGCATGTCAGGCATTTGGGCACTATGCCTCACAGTGTCCAAGCAAGAAGAAGAAGAAGGGACAGGGACAGCAGACAGCAACCTCAGCAGAGGTTGATGAGTTTAGTGATGCATTTTAGAGGGAGTTTTCCCTATATGCTGGACAAATGGAGAGAGAGAGAGTCTCTTTAGCCACCAGCACAGATATGGATATGGATAGTGAGCATTCATTGTTGGCAAGTCATCAGGGGGGTCCATCCACCTCTACTACTTGGTATATTGACAGCGGAGCCTCAAGCCACATGACTAGAGCTCGAGAGATGTTCTCGGAGTTATCTGAGACAGGTAGAGATGTGGAGGTTGTCCTTGGAGACAACACCGTTGTTAGAGCTGTTGGTCGGGGGACCATTGCATTTCAGAGGGAGTCGATGAGTCTCATGACTCTGAGAGATGTGTTGTATGTCCCTGGGCTGAAGAAGAACCTTGTGTCAGTTTCCACCATTGAGGACAGGGGTCTTGGGGTGTGCTTTTTAGATGGGAGAGTGCAGGTGTATCCCAGGGCTACAGGTATGTCCAGTGCCATGGACATTGGAGTCAGATGTGGAAAGCTATACAAGCTCTTGTTTCAGCCACAGTGTGCTTTAGCACACAGCAGCAGCAGTGAGCTATGTGAGCTTTGGCATCGGAGGATGGCCCACCTACATCACCCAGCTCTCAGATTGTTGAGGAGCATGGTTACAGGATTACCAGAGTTCAGCACTGAGCAGAGTGATTTGTGCAAGGGGTGTGCTTTGGGAAAGTACACCAAGACTGTTTTTCCGAGCAGTGACACGAGAGCTGCAGGGGTGCTAGATCTTATCCATACTGACATATGCGGTCCTATGTCATCGTTGTCTTTGACAGGCTTTGAGTACTACATTAGCTTCATTGATGACTACTCCAGGAAGACCTGGATCTACTTCTTGAGGAGCAAGAAGTCCGAGCTTGTGTTGAGAGTCTTCCAAGGGTTCAAAGCCCTTGTGGAGAAGCAGACAGGGAGGAAGATCCGGATGTTGAGATCGGACAATGGGGGTGAGTATACCTCCAAGGAGTTCGATGCATTCTGCAAACAGGAGGGCATTCAGAGACAGCTGACAATTCCTTACACTCCTGAGCAGAATGGAGTAGCAGAGAGAAAGAACAGGTCGATTGTGGGGGCAGCCAGAGCGATGCTTCATGATCAGGGGTTACCTTTCTTTCTATGGGCAGAGGCATGTAGCACTGCAGTTTATCTGCAGAACAGGAGTCCTCACAGGGCAGTGGGGAGCAAGACTCCTGAGGAGATGTATTCAGGCAAGAAGCCTGAGGTGGGCCACTTTCGCATATTTGGCTCATTGACTTACTCTCACATCCCTTCTGAGAAGAGGACGAAGTTTGATCCCACCGCAAAGAGAGGCATATTTGTGGGATATGACGAGACTTCGAAGGCCTATCGGCTTTACTTACCTAGCTCGAGGAAAGTTGTTGTTCGACGAGAAGTGAAGTTTGATGAGGAGAGAGCCTTCAGGAGGTCTAGGGAGTTAGAGCAGGGGGAGACACCAGCTCCCACACCTCAGTTGGTACAGGCTTCTTCGATGCAGCTATCAAGTCCACAGGTTTCTGGAGTGACTGAAACACAGGGTACAGGCACAGCTTCTACAGGTTCAGTGATTCAAGTGGCTAGTACTTCGGGGACAGGTTCAGGGTTGAGTCCTCAGGTCACAGGTTCATCAGGTACTGGTCCTCGGGGTGTTGGACCTTCAGGTACTGGGACTTCCTCAGATGAAGAGAGCCCAAGACCAGTTTGGGAGGAGCAGTCTTCAAGGAAGAGGAAGCCTAAGTGGCTTCAGGAGACCTTGAAGGATGCAGAGACATTTGGTAGACCCCAGGAGCAGATCGGGACAGTGGTGGAGCCAGACAGGCTTGGTGTGGTGCCAGACAGGTATGATATGGCCCTTGTTGCGAGTCTTCGTGACTCTGAGCCATCCACATTTGAGGAGGCTTCCCAGCATCAGGTATGGAGAGATGCCATGATGGAAGAGTACCATTCCATCATGAAGAATGATGCTTGGGAGATAGTGCCGAGACCTGAGGGGAAGTCAGTTGTGACTTCCAAGTGGCTTTACAAGATAAAGCATGCTGCGGATGGCAGTGTGGAGAAGTACAAGGCTCGGTTTGTGGCGCAAGGGTTCTCACAGGTTGAGGGAGTTGACTATGATGAGACATTTGCTCCAGTTGCTCGGTATTCTTCTATCAGGGAAGTTATATCTATAGCAGCAGAGATGGGTTGGAAGATCCACCAGATGGATGTGAAGACTGCATTTCTCAATGGTCTTCTGCAGGAGGAAGTATATTTAGAACAGCCACAGGGATTTGAGATCCATGGGAGAGATTCTCATGTGTGCAGGCTGAGGAAAGCCTTGTACGGACTGAAGCAAGCTCCTAGAGCTTGGTACTCCAGGATTGATACTTACTTGACATCGATGGGATTCCAGAAGAGTGAGGCTGGTCCCAACCTATACTTCATTGTGGTTGGAAGAGATCCGCTCATTCTTCTGCTATATGTTGATGATCTATTTATCACAGGTGCTGAGCGTCTCATTGCACATTGCAAGAGAGATCTAGCATCGGAGTACG
>LPNX010256214.1:1330-24563 GCA_001517045.1 Pseudotsuga menziesii
CATGGATTACAAAGCATTAAATAGAATCATGGTAAAGAATTGATATCCTCTTCCTCGTATTGATTATATTTTATATCAATTGAAAAATGTCGTTTATTTCACTAAGTTATACTTGTGAAGTGGTTACCATCGTATCAAAATCCATGAAAATTATATTTGGAAAAATACTTTTAAAACCAAACAGGGTTTATTTGAATGGATGGTCATTCCCTTTGGGATTTGTTATTCTCCCTCTACCTTCATGTGGATTATGAATGATGTATTTAGGCAATTAATTAATGACTTTGTAATATTCTACTTAGATGAGATCTTGATATTCAGTCGAACTTCGGAAGAACATGTCAAGCATGTAAGACAAGCCTTAGGTATCTTAGAAAGGGATAAATTGTATTTGAATATGTCCAAATGTGATTTTGGTACTTGATTTACTTGGGTTGATTGGGTTACATTGTAGGGGGTGGTGAACAGGGAAAATTTTAGGGGAAAAATTTATCCCATGGGAAAAATTATAGGGATTATGAAAAAATAATGGGTGGGTTTTTAATATAATTGTTTTTTTTTAAGTTTAATAAATTATCCCCATATTTACTAAACCTGTGACTGTGAAAAATAAACTATCCAAGTTCGCGAACTAGTGAACAATGAATTTAGCCCCCTCAAATGTAGTTGAAATCGGGAGTTCGCCCCCATAGTTTTGGCAATGGAGCGCAATAGCACTTGGTTCTCCCCCATATTTTTGGCAATGGAGGGCAACAACAACTGGTTCACCCCGTATTTTCGGAAATGGAGGGAAAAATCAACTGTTTCCCGCTAATTTTCCAGTAGTGGACAGAATGAAAGTTAATTTTCCACCATATTTTCGATAATGGAGGCCAAGAGCAACTGGTTCGCCCATATTTTCCAGTAGTGGATATAATGAAAGTTAATTCATCATAAATTTATGGACCACTGGGCAAAGATCATGTAGTCGATATTTGATGTTCGATAATGGAGGCTAAGAGCAACTAGGTTGCCCTTATTTTCTAGTAATGGAGGGAATAATAATTAATTTTCCCCTGATGTATGGACCAAATGGCAGAAATCAGGTTATTTTTTCCAAGGTTGTGCCCACCCTCGTAAATAGTTTGTATTCATAAATATCTCAATTCTATTCAAAAAATAAATTTAAAAATAATCATACATGTGTTTTCTTACAGGTGGTTCTACTCTTGTTGACCATCAACTGGCTCTTGAAGATTATCTACCTATTTTTCTGGGCTTGGCTAAATATGGTAATTTTGTTACTAAACTTTATCCTGTAAACGGCTTTAACGATGTCTTGTGGATTGTCTTTTTTGGTATAAATTATCTTGTAAGAGGTCTCCATGAGGGATATGTTAGTAGGAAGTGGCATGTCCTCAACCCATAAAAGGAAGGGAAGAAAGAAACATGATATGTGATGTATCTTTGTTTCTAGAATTATGTTACAAAATCAAGCCACATATTCATCTATACTAAAACACTCATACAATGTTTTGCACACAGGAAATAAACTGGATGATTTCGTGGAGTTTAGTTGGATTAATCAAGAAGATGATGAAAAGTGTTGATGTAATTGTAACTTCGGAATGTATTCATCCGCATATCTTATGTATTGTACCCCGATGTTTATTCCGAGATGTGTCTATAATGTATTTGAGTCATGCCATACCCCGATGTTTATTCTGGGAAGTTTCTATAATGTAAACAAGTCATGTCAAGTCATTGTGGGTAACCCTCCTATTGGTCAAGGGTTAAAGTCCCCGCAGTTCTGGGGCCCTAGGGTTATTAGACTATCCTATAGAAGTCGACCCTAGGTGATTCATTCTAATTCAGGGCAACAATCCTCACTGTTGTGTTAAGGATAACCCTCCTTGTTGGTCCGAGGAGGCAAAGTCCCCACAAGTTGTGGGGCACTAGGGTTATTAGACACTCCTAGAGATATCGGATCTAGTAAGTAATTGTTAAGTGAGGACGACATATTGGAGTGGGTTTCAAGTGAATGAAAGAATATAAATAGAGAGTGAGCCTCTCTATTTATCACACACACACCCACTCATTGGGGCACATGAGTGAGATGAGAAGTTGCTGGGACAAGAGAGAGACTACTGCTGTCAGGAGATCATCTTTATGTTTTCGAGTTTTACTTTTGGTGCTGATTCTATCTCTAAGGAAGTTGCCGGGTTTTCTCCTTTATGGTTTCCCCAAGGAAAATTCTTTGTGTCTCTTGTCTCTTGTGTTTTATTGCTATGCGTGTTATTCTCTTAGTTAAAGATCCTAAGATCATAATGCTAGCTTGAATGATAAAAATCTAACATGGTATCAGAGCTAACCTGAGAAGAAGACATTGTGCAGCTACAGAAGCCAGGGCTTCTTAATTTTTGGGTCTCTCTCCACAATCCATTACCAAAAATATTCTAGGCCGAATCTCCATTGAAGGGCGCGTCTTTCTGTCGAAGCGGAATACAATTTCAAGCATTTTCAATTTTTGGTGCGGGAAATTAGGGCTTTCTATAGAAGAGGAATTTTTGAGTGATCCTAGCATAGGATTACTCTCCTCATCAAAATCGAATTTTAGAGACCTGGTTCAATATTTTTGGTTGGGTGAAACTCTGGGAAAGTCAAACCCTAGTTTGACCCCTGGTTGGAAAAACCCTAAATACTAAAACTGATAAGTGTTGGTACATTCGCTATATCTTGGTATTGGAAAAAGCTCAGGAGCTTAAAATTATACAGGTATAATATAAAATCCTAATGTAGACTGTGTCCAAAATTCAGCCTCATATTCGCTATATTCTAGGAGATATGATCCCTCCAAGTTAGGGTTCCAACCTCTTCTAGGATTCATCCCTAAACATGATACCTGGGGAGAATTGCTATATCTTGGGCTACCAAGGTCCAAATGAAATTTCTGAAGATTTTCTAGAAAGGGATAGAATTTAATTTCTGTGGTTCAAGTTTCAGACTTAGAATATGAACCAGTGACACGTGGAAGTCCGTACAACTTCGATGTTCTAAACAGTCCTCTAACGGGTCACCTTGGGAAAATGATCATAAGTCCCAATTGGTGAAACCCATTCTGATGAAAACTATGGTGTTGGAACAAGGACATGCGAGGATACCACAGTGAAAATTTTTAGACATAGAGGAGCATTAATTTCAGAGATACTATAGAAATAGTAACAGGAATTTCTGCAGAAGAAATTGGAAAACTAGGGCTTCTTGTTCCGAGAGATTCCCTCCACTGTTTTCAGAAAAGGAGTACATTGGAAAGCTTTGTTAGACACTGAGAGGGGGGTTAAATCAGTGTAAAGCAATTTTACAACTTTTCTTAACTTGTCAGAATTAACTACCAATTCATCATTCCATTATTCTACCAATCTCATAATCATTTCATAAACATCTTTCACTTCATCATTCACATATCATAGGCATTTGAATCATCAAGAACCATAACACAAAAGAACACAACACCATAGAATTTTGTAATATTTTTTGTATTAGTTTTGGTTCGGCTACAACCGTTAGGTAAATTCAGCACCTACTGATACAAAGAGCACCTACTCTGCATCCAGGACCCTGCCTGGTTTTCTTAGACCCTACTAAGAAGGGTTTGAGGTATCCTAACCTCAAAAGAAAAACAAGCTTGATTTTACAATTAAAGCTCACTATCACATCAACATCATCTGTTTCTTCAATTTGTTCTACTATTTCTCATCCTGTTCTGCTCATCACTCTCATCTTCTTCTTCATTGTCACATCATAGCAATCATTGTCAAGCTCATCAAACAACTATTATCACTGATCATCAGTTGTACTGCTCAAGGTTCATGTCAAGCACAAGGGTCCTCCCATCATCTAGTCTACTCTTATGTTGTTCAAGAATCAAGCTCATCATCATCAATAGATAAGCATCAAATAAGTGTACATCATCATAGGGCCTATATCATCTTAATCTGACTTCAACTATGCATACTATAGCAGACTTTCAACGTCACTTCAAGATATGCAACTTCATCATCATACAGTGCATCATCATCATGATATCAACATATCATCATCACCATAGGAATTACCTTAGTATTCATGGTTCACTTGGATAAGTATTACATCTTCTGTAGATGACTTCAATCTAAATGGGTTTGCAAGAAGAGTACATCATCATACCTTACTCAAAACTGTGCTTGTCAATACTGTAGACTTGTTTATGCTGCAGCAGACTCCAAGGGAATTACTACCATAAAAGCTCTGTCAGTTTGAGGAAGACTCCATCACTTGTTCAAGCATCAAAGGTTTAGTCTGAGAGAGAGCAACAACATAGAACTAGAGTTGTGTACATGCTTCAAAAGGACTGTCATCATACACCATCAATCTCTGTCACATCAACTTTCTATCCATGTTCATTAGCATTCTATTTATCCACATGTTTCTTCAAATTGTCCATCAAGTACATCAGTCTGCATCCTGTCTGTCATTTGTCAAATAATTCTGCCACATCAATGAGGTCTTCTCATCATCATTATCTATGCTACTCAAGAATCATGCCTGAGTTAACTGCATCAATATCTCCACAAGTCCATATTTGTTTTGACACTATTGTCCACTGACCTTTCAACCCACAATCTCAGTCATCACTCTTCAAGCATTCATCATGAGTAGCTCTTACAAATAGTCTTCACATGCTTAACAACCTCCCTTTACAACCAATCTTGATAAGCTCAAAAACAGTCAATGTACAGTCCTTATGTTCATACCAAGATCACATAGTATACACTTCACTGTGTGATATCTTTAGCATTGGACTGTTTATTGGAAGAGAACTTGGATGATGGTGACCATCATTCAATCCACATCAAGGCTCGGATCTATTGTTCACCAACTTCAATCACCATCAACTTTAACATTGTTCCATCCTAAGTGACCATCATCAAACATCAATAGGAAATGAAGAATTCAGACTGTTTATAATTCTAAAATTCAGGATTGTTTACCAAGATACTTGCTGCAATAAATTCGGATGTCAGTTAGAGTACTGTTATTCCAATTCTTTCCCGGTGGAGAATCCAAAACAATATTATCCTCAGAGCTGTCTATCAACCCAAAATTTACTTCTTCATCTGCTGCATGATTGTCAATGTTGAGTCTTAGTCCAATCTTGGTCTTCTGTAGCATCAAATGAATCCACCCTTGCCTCCTACGAACTGTTGTGTAAACTACTTATGAAACCCAATCTTGACTTCAAGGATCAAACCATCTCATCACTAGGGCTACCTGAAATTAAGAGATAGATCAGACCTTACAGGTTTGTAGCCAGAGTTTTATATGAAGATCTGTGGCTACTTTAAACATTCAGACTACAAGAACCATCAACCAAAACTCTTAGAAAATTTGGTATTGTTTGTATGATGGTAAAAACCCTAAGCAAGTCCAACTTCAAACTGTCAACCAAGTTTAGACTTTAGAGTTCAAACTGGGACTGTGTGCTTGGAAAGAGACCCTGAATCATGTGTCAAGGCTAGGGCTGAGTGTGTAAGCTTGCAACCTTCAACTCCATCAAATTTGGGATTGTTCTGTGCTAGGTCTGTCACCAAATTTCGGTGGACTGTTTGTGTCTTTTGGAGGACCCAAGGACAAGTCACGATGATGTACTGTCATGAACCAAAAAAAAATTGGACTGCTGCTTATCCATTGTACTCCACCGAATTTCCTCAGACAAAGTGCCTGCTGCTGCAAATAATTTCGAGACTGTGCTACTGTAGAGCTGCTACATTCAAGCCCGAATTTCCTCAGACCAAAGCTTTGTTGCTGCTCCTTCATAAAAAAAAATTATCTGCTCCTTCTGCGGCTGCCACCTCCGAATTTCCACAGTAGACTTTCCTCAGTTTCAACACCTCCGAAAATTGCAGAGCTATTCAGACCATCGAATTCTCCACTTGAATTAGAAATTTTTATTTCTATTTATACACATTTTTTATGAATTTTTATGGGGTCGACTTGTAAATAACACATTTGATTTTTATTTAAATTTTGTTTGACAGAGTCGACTTCTACTTGATTTTTTTTATTTAATACATTTGTCACATTGTGTGGGCTGACTTGTATGCCACCTCATCCTTTGTTTACTTTTAAGGTCATCATTGTTAACTAGATTTTGTTGTGAACTCTAAGGACCAAGAAGTTCATCACCAAAAAAAAAATTAAGTGTTCAATGAATTCCTCAAGGGTACAAGGGTGGTCAAAACATCCAAGGGGTCCAAGCCGCCATACATCATGTGCCCATATGTCAAGAGATTTAAGGGTTACCAACCCACATTATGTGCACTCCAAGGTTCAATCTCATCAAGCAATCAAACGATGACTTTATCATCGTCAAGTAAGAATTTAGATACAAATTTCTTCAACATACCAACAGAGAGTGCTCCATATTCGAAGTGTGATAATGATATCATACATGTCATGGTCTCATCAATGATCATGATAATGGGCTTTATCAAATATTATAAGTACCATGGAAATGTTTCTTCAAGTGCAATGGGCTCCATGATCTTTGCAAGGCCATCAAGGTCTTCATCAAGGGTTCTAAGTCTTCATGATCTTCTTCATCAAGCAAGGGGCTTCATGGTCTTCTTTAACCGCCTCAACCACATGATCCAGCAAGATATCACCTATGGGGTAGCTTGGTTTTTACTGAGGTACCATGACACCATCAGAGCATGAATGACCACAGAATGGGTCATTAATGCTTCTCCAACCCATCTAGGGTTTCTCCAACGTCTACCAAGGGCTTTAGGACCATCTCTAGGGTCTTCAATGTCTTCAGCAAGGTGGCAGCTTCAAGATTCATCCTTGTGGGTACAAGGACCTTTTCAACTGGGTACAAGGTGCTTCAAGGCATAGGCCCACTCTGTAAGGGGTCAAGGCACTGCAGGTGGGACTTGGTGGCATCAATGACATCCCGTGGAGCCACTGCAAGTCCATGTTGGCATCAATGACAATTTCATCAACAAGCTTTCCTTGAAGAGATCTATCTTTATATTCACTAAGATCTGAAAGATTCCAAGTTTTGAAAATTAGGGTTTCTCTGACAAACCCTAGATCAGCCAACTCCGGAACTAGGACAGACACCTCAAATCGGTAAGATCTAATATTTTGCTATTTTCATTTGAGGTTCTCATTTCAAAGTGGTCTATCACATCAGCTTGATGATAAGCTTGGTGAAGTTGACAACTTCCAAGCATGGAAGTATATGATCTCTCTGAAGAAAATGAATTGGACACCTACATAAGTAGAGAGGTTCCAGTTCCAGAGGGAGATGAGGCTAAAAGCCTTACACAAGAAGAAGTTGGTCAAAGCTAAGAAGATCATTGTTGATTTAGCCATGGATCAACTTGTACCACAAGTGTCTTCCCTAAAGACACCAAAAGATATGTTTGATTCCTTGACCAAGCTATTTGAAGGGAAGAACATAAATCGAAATATGACTTTGAGAAAACAGTTGAAGAATATGAAGATCTAGAATGCAGAGACCATATAGTCATACTTTACGGGGGTCTCTCAAATTAGAGAACAACTTGAAGAGATAGAAGAAGAAGTGGAGAATGAAGAAGTGGTGATAACCACCTTAAATGGCCTCCTAGGATCATGGGATTCATTCATTCGAAGAATGTGTGCTAGAAGGAAGTGATTACGTTCAGCAGACTCTGGGAAAAGCACACACAAGAAGAAGCTCAACTAATAATAAGAGAAAAGAAGATGGGAGCAACTGAAGATCAAGCTATCACCATCCAAAGAAGATCCCTCAAGCGATGAGGAATATGAAGAACTCAACTCTTGAAGAACCTCTTATCCACCTTAGCATTTGGATAAGAAATGATGCTATTATGAATGAAGAAGATGATGAAGCTGAAGGCTCAAGAAGGAGTCTACCCACGAAACAAATAAAGATAAGTATTCAATAGTCATTTCATGATATTGTTTTGTTATGAATTTGTTTATATTCAGTTAATGTATTATGCATGATAGAATGTTTGCATTAATGACAGTATACTACTAATATGCATGTGATAGGTAAGTAGCTCATGGTGCTATACAACTCTCCATTGCTACTTATCTAGAATGAAACCTCTTTGTTGACATATTGGATTAGTGCACAATCTCAATGTTGTCCTGGTAGAGATGGAAGGCATCTAGAAAAGTTTCCGTGAGATATGGATGAATGTTGTATTGGCTAAAGTAGTTGTATGATCATATATTTATGCATAGGAACTTGCCAGTATGATTATTCCTTATGAAATGTTTCTAACCATACAAATGCATTTGACTTGTAGGAAAGATCACATACATAATTGCCTACAAGAAAAGAAGAATGAGACTTGTTCCGTAGAACAAGTGACGACAGTTCAAGATGAAGAATAATATGATGAATCCAGTGACATCATTGATGCAAAACCTTCAAGCAATGAAGAAGTAACCAAGAAGAAAGGGAAGACCAATTCAAGAAGAATGATGTCTAGGATGCAGTATCGATACATGAAGGGAAGTTCGTAGTTCCATCATGCAGTAGATGGAAACATCGTGGGATACAAGGCAAGATTCATAGCACGAGGCTTCTCACGAAAAGAAGGCATAGACTACGAAGAGACATTTGAAACCAGTGGGATTTGAGACACATGACAGGCAGAATCATGTGTGCAAATGAAAGAAGACCTTGTATGAGCTCAGAAGACACCCATGGGATAACACATACATGAGGAGCTTGATGAAGATCTTAACCTTTGCTACAAGGTTGAAGATGAAAGCCTATAGAGGATGACAAGCTCACAGATGGGTGCAAGAAGAAACTTTTGAAAAGGTTCAAGATAGAGGATCTTGGTATCCAGTGATCCTAGATGGATACATAGAAGATTAGTAGCATAGGAAGATACTTGTCACTCTGATACATAATGTTTCAGTGCATAGAGTACGGAAGATAGAGGGAGTATGATTCTTCAGAGGGAGTGACTGTAGAAGATCCTAAGGTTCAACATGGTACGACAGGATGGATAGATTACTGATGACTCTAGGATTTACTAAGAGTAAAGTGGATTCCAACCTTTGCTTCAAGGTTGAAGGCGAAAGACTAGTGATGCTCCTGTTATGTGTCAATGCACTATTTTATAGGCATGGAGGTGTGGCAGAATGCAGATGGAATATTCCTCGGATAAGGGAAGTATGCAGTAGAGATCCTAAAGAGGTTCAAGATGATGGACTGCAAGGCCATGACCACACCTATGGCATCAAACTTGAAGCTATTGATTGTTGCTTCATCAGAGTCGGTTGATGCTAGGATGTATCGTCAGATGATTGGGTCCTTGACAAACACAAGACTAGATATTTGCTTTGCTGTGAACACCTTGAGCCAGTTCCTGACAGATCTGAGACATGTTCACTTGATTGCTGCAAAGCATATTCTGAGGTACCTAAGGGGTACAGTTGATTATGGGCTCAAGTATGGGGCAAGTCAGAAGATTAACCTGGAGGGTTATGTTGATTCAGATTGGGCAAGCAGTGCCATTGTTAAGAAGAGCACTTCAGGGTGTTGCTTCAGTATGGGACCGGGTGTGATCTCTTGGTTTATCAGGAAGAAATCCTGTGTGGCACTGAGTACAACTGAAGCAGAGTATGTTGCAGCTTGTTCAGCTAGTTGTGAGGTAGTATGGCTCAGGAAGCTACTATTTGATTTATTTGATCTCTAGTTGGATGCTACTTGTATACATTGCGACAACCAGAGTTGTGTGAAGTTGTCAGAGAACTCGGTGTTCCATGGAAAGTTGAAGCATATAGAGATCAAGTATCACTATATCAGGGATATGGTGCAGAGGGGATCAGTGAAGCTCCAGTATGTTGTGACGGATGAACAAATAGCTGATGTGTTGATGAAACCATTAGCCAGAGTGAAGTTTGAGTACTTCAGGGAGAAGCTTGGTGTTCTCCAGATCGAGGTCCCTTCCAAAGGGAAGTCATGAGTCCGTGAGCCATTCTGACATGGTGAGAGGATTGGTTCCTTCCATGGTCAGATGTAAGGGCTGAGCCATTCTGTCATGGTGAGAGCATTAGTTCCTTCCATGTCAGATATGAGTGTTGAGTCATTCTGATATGACTGTAGGATTGGTTCCTACATGATCAGATATAAGGGCTATTTCCATTCTTAGAATGGAGGTGCCTGGTCAGTTACCAGGAATACTTGGTCTAGGATTGAGGGCCATTTTGATATGACTGTAGGATGTGTTCCTACATGATCAGATGTGAGCGCATGGCCATTCTGATGTGATTGAGGGATGTGTTCCCACTTGATCAAATATAAGGGTTGTTGCCATTCTCTTGGAGAATGGAGGCACCTGGTTAGTTACCAGGAACCCTCAAACTAGGGTTGAGAGCCTTTCCATCATGGTTGCAGGATGTGTTCCTGCATGGGTGAATGTAAGTGCAGATCCCTTCCATCATGGTTGCAGGATGTCTTCCGGTATGGGTGGATGTAAGTGCAGAGCCCTTCCATCATGGTTACAGGATGTGTTCCTGCAGAGCTCTTCCAGCATGGTTGCAAGATGTGTTCCCACATGGTTGAAAGTGCAGATATTTTTTAGCATGGTTGAAAGATGTGTTCCCACGTGGCTAAATGTGAGTGCTGGGCCTTTCTGATGTGATTATAGGATTGGTTCCTACATGATCAGATGTGAGTGTTGGGCATGCCTTTTTGACATGGTGTTGGATGTGTTCCTCTCATGGTCAGATGTAAGTGCTGGGTAGCCCATTCTGAATTGGTGTCAGATATAAGTGTTGAAGAAGACCTACATGGAGGCTAGCCCTACAACCAACATGAAAAAGGGTTGGCTCTGTAGAACTTCCTGTGATGAGAAGAATCATGAGATCGCACCCATGATGATGATCTAGCAGTGATGATCCAGATCAAGTGATGATCTAGATCCAGTGATGATGATCTAGATAGAGTGATGATCTAGATACAGTGATGATGATCCAAATCGAGTGATGATCTAGATCCAGTGATGATGATCCAGATCCAGTGATGATCCAAATCCAGTGATGATGATCCAGATCCAGTGATGATGATCCAAATTGAGTGATGATTCATGTCTAGATTAAGATGACTTGAAGATGAAGATGACGAGAACTCAATGATGATCCAGATGATACAGAGAAGAAGACTTGTGTTGATAAATTGTGTCGAGAGAATACCTTCCTAGTTAAGAGGGAGTGTTGATGTAATTGTAACTTCATAATGTATTCATCCACATATCTTATGTATTGTACCCCAATGTTTATTCCGGGATGTGTCTGTAATGTATTTGAGTCATGTCATACCCCGATGTTTATTTTAGGAAGTTTCTATAATGTAAACAAGTCATGTCAAGTCATTGTGGGTAACCTTCCTATTGGTCAAAGGTTAAGTCCCCGCAGTTGTGGGACCCTAGGGTTATTAGACTATCCTAGAGAAGTCAACCCTAGGTGAGTCATTGTAAATCAGGGCAATAGTCCCCACCATTATGTTAAGGATAACCCTCCTTATGGGTCGGAGGAGGTAAAGTCCCCACAAGTTATGGGCCACTGGGGTTATTAGACACTCCTAGAGATATCAGCTCTAGTAAGTAATTGTTAAGTGAGGCCGACATGTTGGAGTGGGTTTCAAGTGAACGAAACAATATAAATAGAGAGTGAGCCTCTCTATTTATCACACACACACTCACTCATTGGGGCGCATGAGTGATATGAGAAGTTGCTGGGACAAGAGAGAGACTACTGCTGTCGGGAGATCATCTTTATGTTTTCGGGTTTTATTTTTGGTGCTGATTCTATCTCTAAGGAAGTTGCAGGGTTTTCTCCTTTATGGTTTCCCCGAGGAAAATTCTTTGTGTCTCTTGTATCTTGTGTTTTATTGCTATGCATGTTATTCTCTTAGTTAAAGATCCTAAGATCATAATGCTAGCTTGAATGATAAAAATATAACAAAAAGGCCAGTACCAGACCCATAAGATGCCTTAATTATGAATATTTCTTATTATATTTCGATTACTTTTTTCTGTTGAGAATTTCACAAATGAGGGTTTTAGTCCAACAATGTCACCTTAGAATTAGAAATACTTCCTGACCTAGTCAGATCAAACCATCTCGTGATTAAATAAATAGGATTTTTTGCCATGAGTTGTACTCAAATTTTGAAAGCCATAACAAACCAATACATGACATTATCAACATTAGAGGATCTGCACCACAAATTTCCTATAAGAGTTTTTGGGGTTTTGAACTATTTTCCCTATACGGTGAGGATATTAGAGTTGTAACCATATGGCACTATTAAAGGTAGGGACAAGGGTCCACAACTTCACATCCATAAGCTCTGGAGTTGCCATTTCAGAATCAGAACATGGCAGTGTAATTGAATTTCATTTGTCTTTGCTTCATCCTAGGCCATGATAACTGGAGTAAATTTGTCAAAGTTTGAAATATGAACATGGCAGTGTTACTGATTTTTATTTGATTTTGTTTCATGCCATGGTCTGTGTTCCATGGAGTTAGTAAGTTTGAGCTATAGGTTGTTTAAGTTTTGGATCCTTGATACAGTAAAATTATTGAAGTTTATTATTGTTGTGTACATTTAAAATTTCAGTTGACTATCTAGTAGTTGCAATGGTGTTTATATGGCCTGCCTGCTCCAATGTTGTATCTACACCTGTTATACCTGTGTATCTTCGTGACCCTTCTTACAAAGGAAAATGAGTGTATTCCCATACACATAGGGATATGAAGTCATTAACAAAAAAACTCTTGTTCATGTTTTCAATTGTGAAAATTTTCCATTCTTTACTAGAGTCTTATGATATCCTTATGCATTTGCTTCTTACTATTTTATATATTCTAGAATGAAAATGTAACATCACAAGTTAATTCTATTAAACGAAAGACAGTAAAGTAGTTAGTGCTAGGTTAACACTTATTCTATCAGATAGGCTAGATATCTCACCTACCGACTTTGTGGGTCTCCTCATGCCTAATAAACATATCCAATCAACCCGCTATAACAAATCAAATAACAAAGGCAATATCGAGATATGACCTGCAGCTAGGTTGCTTCCTCAACTCCAATAAAAGAAGAAACACAAAGGGAGGGTTTTCCTTGGTCTAATCAGTCAAGAGAGATGGCAGGAGTATAATGGGATAGAAATGGATTGGGAAGATAATTCTCTTTCAAGGATTTCTCCTTTTGAGTCAGAGTTATGCATGAATTCTCTAGTTTTTGCATCTCCTGCTCTTGTATTTGAATGACTACCAATTATTGTTTTGAATTCTATTATAGTTTATTACTTTGTTCTCTAGATTCCTCAGCTCATGTTTTCTATTCTTTACTTTCTTTTCTCATATTTCTATCGTAAACATTTGTGCTATTTCATTTCTTGAATTGTTGTATTTATGTTGTCATGTGCGTCTTTTGTGACTGTAGCACATAGGACAATTGCTATTTATTAATTTAATGATTTATTCTGTAGAAATGATATGTTAATGAGAAACTGATTACCTTTTTGGTCGATAAAAGGAATTTTGACCAATGTTGTTTTCTGAAGATAGATGCTGAATTACTAGTGTTTTTGTAGGCAATTCCAGGTAGAGACAGTTCTGTAATTTCTTCCCTTGTTTGGTGTCAGTCAATCTCAAGTTCATGTCCATCCGGTCATTTACTCTTAACTGGTTTGAATGGATCCATTTCTAAATGGGACCTTGGTTCTTTACAACAAAAGTAAAAATGCCTTGATACATAATAACTCTTTTAGATTATTTGTTAAATGGTGGGCATCTTAAGTTGTTTAAGCTGTTGGATTGTGGTTGTAACTTTGTAAGTTTTAACTAATGTTTCCTTTTGGTTGATGTGTGAATAAATGACTTCTTTAAATTGTTACATGGACTAGTTTATTCTAAACTTTTTTTTTCACTTTTCACTTCATTACGACATTTATTTCTTTATTTTTAGATTTGGAAGAAGCATTACGGATTCTAGACCAGTCTTGTATAATAAGGCCCTTTATTTGTAGGTTTAGCATCGAGTTAGATGATTAGAAAGCTTGTTAAAATATTGGAGACACAAAAATATTTGAAGTTATATTTTAAAAAGAAGAATTATTACATTTTATTCCATATAGAGAAATAGTTTGGGAGACATCATTGCTATCTTGGCACTTGGAATTCACTTGTTCAAGGATGATAATATTGTCATTTACTCATTTTGTTCATCAATATTTCCGTAACCAAAAAGAAAAGCAAACATATTCTTGAGTTAAAAAAAATTCTAAATACAAATGCCCCATCTTGGGAATGGTTATGAAGAAGAACAAAAACTAGAAAGAAACATGAATTGGGGAAAGCTTTGAGGTCACTTCCCCTGTAGTCTCAATGATATTCAATTCTCCAACCTATGAGTCCCTTAGTGGTTTACCTAGACTATCTGCTTTTGCATTTATCTTCTTTTGGACAACCTGCATTTCAATGGGACAATCATCAAGATCCTTCCTTGCAATGGCCTTCAATTTTCCTTGAGATATTGTTTGAAACATCACATTGTATTTGTCTCCTACTTTTGCAGGCCTCCTCCCTTGTGTAATTGAGAAGTTTTGTTTGCAAGAAACTATTCTCTCAAACAATTGGCATGAGGTGTGGTCCATTTTGCACATGATGGATATGATATCTTTATTGCAAGCAAACTCATTGCTAGTTCCAAGAGCTCCTGCAGATGGTTATCAACCAAAAGTGTCTGAAGGTAGATTCTCTTATTTTATTTTCTAAAAGACTTCTATTTCAAAATATAGATCCTATTTATTGAATACCTTTGATTCCTTTCAAATGGAATTCTAGTCTGAAAGGTAAGTGTCATATAAAAAATACAGTGATCCTACCCATATAGGTCTCACTTTCATATTCTTGGTTTTCTTTTCTTAGCCAGCTTGCATGGACATCTGTGTTTGTTTTTATTTTCTTAGTGTGCTCATTTCTCTCTTTATTTGTTGTATGATCTATCCTTTAGAGGCATTTGTTTCTTGCACTTCTTATATAATAATTATTGCAACCTTTACACTAGAAAACAAGAAGACAACAATTGGCATGTTCCTGAAGGCAACATGATATTTGGACTATGGAGTTCAATATATCTTAACTATGATACCAAATGAAGTCAAGTATGTCATCGTGGGCACATCTCTGTGTTCACCCTTTCTCATATATGGATGAGTTACTGTTTTTTCACTTTTTACATAAAATCCTTGCTTTGATAACCCCATTTACTGTCATTAGACAAATTTCATAGTAATATTTTCCACAAAAGTTGTTGCATCTGTCTTCTGTGAGTCTGCGTGATGCTCTTCATTCTCGTTATTTCCCTTCCTTTTGTAGTATTAAGCTTCCAACGGACCTACGGGAGGGTGTATTACAAGATATTTCACTACAAGCTCTAGGTCAGGTAATTTGTTATTTAAGGTTCTAATAGTCAATCTGTCTGAAGGGATAAATGTATCAATTTATTTTTTTCATTAACTTCAATTGTCCAGCACACATTTGATATATTCCTTTCTCCTTAAGCTATAGATATGACTGCATATCTTAAGTACATGTGTTGGGATAATTGTATCCATTCATGCTCTCCTTAGACTCCATTCCCTTGCACACGTTTAATTTTCTCCTCTTCCTATGTTATAAATATGACTACATAGATTAAGTCACGCACTGATACTTTTGCAGTCCAAATAAGAATTGAATTTGTGTGAGTTTTGATTCAAAATTCATAGATCGGTAAATTGATTCCTTCAAATGTTCTCTGACATTATAATTTACATTTTGCACATTTAACCAAAATATGTTGGTAATGAAAACCTGATTCCTATACATTAGTCTAAATTGACAGTGGGTTTTGAGAAAATTTCTTACCCCAAGCCTCCTTACATGATTCCAAGCTACCCCATGTGTATCCTCTAGGGCTTGCTACACAACACTCTTTCAAGTAGGGCGATGTCCAAGCAAGCGAAATTCTCCATGTAGCCATCATGAAGGACATCCATCTCTACCACTGTTGGAAAATAGCAATGTATTGTCACTAAGAACTTGGAGAAACGATCTTTTTTCTGGAAAATGGAATTAACTTGAAAATTATAAAATAAAGGCCATTGAAGTGATCTCCAAATATGAAAGAGAAAATTGCTTACAAATTTGTTACAGACTATAAAAAATGCTCAAAGCGATAGAAGGCCCGAAGCCAAATCAATCTTGCATTCACAAATAGAGTACATATATAGTAAATAGTTAACAAGCATTCCCTCCCATCCATCATGAAAAATATCTTTCAGCTAAAGAAATAAAGATACATATCAGAAGCATCTTTCCCAAGAAGACCAATTTGAGCTCCAAAAAGGAGTAAAAAATGCTTGAATCAGGAAAGGAATAAATTGGGCTGTGATAAAAAAAATGAAAGGGCCTTATCAAAGATAAAGTTTAGATCCAAGAAGGGAGAGGTCTAAGTAATTTTTGAATAATTGGGGCTAGCCACATTACATAGGGTTAATTCACTAAGATTCTATATGTAGACATTATTATTTTTAGTAAAAGGTCCAGACATAGGAATTGAACAAATTTTGTATTCTTGAACTAAAAGGGTACCTCAAAATATTGATATAAAACTCTACATCTTGAAAACAAGGGTGAGGGGTACTTATTTTTTAGAAAAAATTAGCTTTGTTTTACCAATATAGTGTATGAAAATACTTCCAAAAATGTGTGGATAGGGTTGATGCATGATTTTAAAGTACAGGAGACCCCCACAACCATGTACACTTATGTACATGACATTTGAAGGTAGGTTTTGGGAGATGAAAAGGGATGGAACTTATCACAACTGTATTCAGCTTGATTTCATCTCCTAGTTGGAAGTACAATGTGTATTTGTGTGTCTTTGTTGTATTGTTTACATCTTATTGTACCTAGCATGGGGAGGGTCATAGGCACTCTACTGGGATATTGTACTAGTGAGCAATCCTGTTGACTGGGTTTTCATCATTTTTTAATGCTAATATTGTTTCTCCCCATTTCATTCTTTTTATATTCCCTGGGATGATTGGGTGTGATTCAAATTTCATAACTTCAAAGTTTTATTTATTATTAGAATTAAATAATAGAACTAGTTATCAATACCTTCATGAATTGCATCAATTGCAATGAGTATGTGTATTCTATTGACTATAAATTTGTGACATTAAGGAAAAGCACTTTGATACCCAATTGAATTTCAGGATACAATGTAAGTGCATATTGATCCGACATCATCTTAGGCTTGGTAAATGTTTCATTATACACAGTTCATTTTACATTTTACAGATCTGGCACGCCAAAGCATAGGCAAGCTGCTACTAAGAGTGTTCCTGAACTGGAGTGATGCCCGATATTATGGTACAAATTTGATGAAAACTGCCAAAGGCGTTGTCAAATGGTTTAGGCATGTGTGTGTATGTTATAAACGAAAATTATAATAATCTACTGTTGTTTCTCTTAAATATGATAGTATCTATATAATAGTTCAGGAACAATCATATAATTCAAAACTTCTAAAAAATAACTTAGGAAATGTAGATAATGAATCTTTTGAATGGTTTGATTAGTTCCTTAATACGAATACACTTGGGATATCATAGGTCCATCTTCTTTAACTTTGAATTTCCGAAGTTCAATTTTACCTCCATTTGAAAGTCAGTTTTAACCTTCAATTCTTGCATTGAAACTTGAAATTTGGTGATTAATCGTTGTTTAGGTTGAGCTATCTAGCTCTTGTTACTGCTAATAATTCTTCAAATTTTCTATTGAACAATTTACAAAACGATGCCTGCTACCTTCAACATACAATTTACAATCTTATTGAAATTATCGTTAAAAGATAAGACTGGCATTTAAGCCTAGTATTCGGTTTGGGCTAATTCTGTTCTGGAGTAGCCTGTTATTGAATTTGCAAAGGATCAATTGGTAGTTAGATTAATTATGCATCAAGATTCATTTTTTGTATAACATTATGGTTAGTCCCCTTTCTTTTGCACCTTTTCCCTTTGTATCCACACAACCCTGAAGTTTTGTTGAATGATCTTAAATCGCCATCGGAATTGATGGATTTTGGAGACTTCTCTGACTATATCGACAATAGAACTGGGGGTTCAAGACTGCGTGTTGTCAATCCAGCATTTGACTTTGTTCCCCCATAGCCCGTGAACCTTTTCATCACTGATACCTGAGTGTCATATTTTCTCTATGGAAATTATGGTTGTGTGGATTCATTTTACCTGCAATCTTAAATAAGTCTTGTTTATGGCATTAGAAATAGAATAAAATGGTTTCTTCCATGACATTTTCTCTTTATAATCTCTTATCATTAATATTTTGGATTTAGTTTCAGAGTCAGGGTTTCATGATATATTGCAGTGGAGGAAACAATCCATTATACATGTACCGACTAATACAAGATTATTATACTCCCGATGACTATGTGCTCCAGCAGCATGTAGAATATGGGATATGATAAAGTCCTTGTATCTTATACAGGTCGTTAATAGTTTTAGTCTAAAATTCTTGACATTCTTATTCATTTTTCATTTTGTACGTACGTAGTGATTCTTAATTGATTTTTTCCTTCTTGAGCTTCTTAAAATTGCCAGAAGTTGTGCATACATAATGAGACACTGATCATTTTGCAAATATCATTTGTTCCTGGTAACCTAATTCCAAAATGATTCTACATAGGATAGTGGTGTCGTTCTAAATGATGAAAATAAAATTACAAATATCTGCCTCTCTAGAGATATGAAGAAAGTTGAGGGAAGAAGGATGAAAGTATACCTCTTTCTTACACATGGACACAGATTTCCTTAATTCCTTTCGTTACCATTTTTTTTTGTTTATATTGAACTTGAACATGCACAGAGATTCCCTTTCTGGCATTTAATTCCTTTCGTTATCAAATTTATTGTTTATATTGAACTTGAATTTTCAAGGCTACTATTTAATCATATTTCAGGACGCCTATTTTTGTCAATCTCTGAGTGTCAAGTTGTGAGTGTTGTCAAGCTATGAGCACACTCTACAGCTTAGGATGGAAGAGATGCATCACATGTATAAAACAAAATGGTAAAATATTGACATCCTACCTTTAACGTTAAAAGGAGAAATGAGGGAAAAAAGAGCCATTAGAAAATGAAAATGAAAATAAAATAACTAGCTAGGTCCATCTTAATTCTAGAGATTTAAAGTGGTGAGGTTTATAGTTTATACCATATTAGCAATATTCAAGTAACAATGTGGAAATATAGCTTAACACGAATTTATGGTTCATGGCTTCAATGCAAGTATTTTTTTTTAATGTTCATTAAGTAACATGCGTGACTTTAATTAATACATTACACAACATTAGTTACAAATTTGTTTGAAATGATTTGTGTTGTGTGTCATTTTATTATTATCTTGCAATGCAAAATCATCCTTTCTTATATAATTTGAGTTTATATTTATTAACATGAAAAACTATATAAACTTAAGATTAAGACTTGAGTTATCATTATATATATTGATATTTTAGTTCTAGTCTTATATTAATAATTAATGAATGGTTGGATTGCTAAAAGTTAAACTACAACATGGGCATTAGTTATCCCTGAAATTCCACTTTTATCTTAATTTAATTTTTAGTAGTAACATTTTGTTAACCTTAAGTTCAAAATTGTAAATATATTTTAATTATTTAGTCAACTTTATAGTATCTGTATTATGTGGAATATTCATTGAATTTCGAATTCCATGCAAATTTCAGAACATGAAGTGGAAATATGACTAAATCTTGCTACTGTGGTTTGTACATAGAGTTTTTGGATCTCTTTGATTTCTTTATAGATCCAGGGATAAGATATATCTATGCTAATTTTAATTTTAATTATGATATAGATCCAGGGATAAGATACATCTATGCTAATTTTAATTTTAAGTATAATATAATTAATGGATTGGTTCATATATTCAAATGTTTGTGCGGTTTTATATTAGGATGAAAGTTCAGGAAATGAGTTTTTTCATTCAAAGGGGACATTCAAGAGATTGAAAGTAGGTAAGGCCAAGAAAACAAATAATGTCAAGTTAAGATAATCATTTTCCTTTTATTTTTTTCCAGCATAAGGTAAAATGAATTTGTGTTCAGTGTTCATACAAATATTTCCCTAATAGGCAAATGTCTTATAGAACAGAGAGATGCATGAAATGTGGCTCATTCTACCTTTAACTGGCATTGCATCGAGTAATTTTTTAGTCATCAAACTTGCACTGTATATCACATGGGATATAGATTTTACCTTCCATTCTCCTTGGTAAACTTTGTTTTGTCATGTGATTGATTAGTTGTTACAACTGATAAACTAGGATGATCCATAGTGTTGTTCATAAAATACAATTTTAGAAAATTGCCCACAGAGAAATGAAATTGTATGTTGAATTTCCACTTCTTTTCAGGGATTTCAATGCATGGGTAGATATTTATTGAATTCTCTGTGAATATGGATTGGTAAAATTACTCGTTGTTACTTAAAAATCATTATGTATAAATATTCCTTCGGGGCCTACTGAATTGTAGTCTCAATCTCAACTCAAAAACGGATTTCTCAACCAAGGAAACAATTGAAGCTTTCACTGGAAATCTAATCTCTATCGACATATAAATAAAATAATGATCTTGATTACAACTATAATTTCTACAGTAAATATGAAGCCCAATGAATGGATGTGGTGTTTCTATCAAAGAATATAATTTCTTCAGTAAATCTGAATCCCAGTGAATGGATGTGGTGTTTCTGTCAAAGAATACGCTGGGACCAATTCAATTAAGGTACTGAAGCAAATATAATGGTGATTCAAACTGAAACTTTGATCAACAAGCATTTGGATTTCATGTCAATAGATTTAGATTTAGACTTCAATCAACATATCCTGCAAGCATGGGGCAAGGGTAAGACAAGGTTGGACATGTGACGTCGCAAAGAGTGCATTAACAATAAAATATATCCCTAGTCGGTCTACAACCCTACGTGCTTCATGTCAATAGATATTATTACATCGATTCCCGTGAATTTCCTTAGTGATCAAAATTATATAAAGAATATTTGCTGATACTAAACTTTTCAATGGATTTATGTCAAACCATGATTTTTGGATTAGTGGAGGACGAGAGAATGTTTAGTGCATTATCATTCTTGAAGTCAAAGTTGAGGAACAAGATTGATAAGAATGTGGATACTTGTTTAATATTATATGTAACAAAGTATGACATTACCAATTTTCCATTCAATAGAGCTCTATCACTTTGGCGATCAGATTGTGAGAGAAGAGGAGAATACAATATAACAAATGCTTCCAATGAACTTGATACAAAACATAATGTTTTGGAGGCTCATAATTATATTTAATCTACAAAATTTTATGTTCAACATGCAGAAAGTGAGGGTCAACATGAGAATTGAGAATTTAATATCCCACAAGACAGGAGAAGGATTACCATATATAAAATTCAACTTGCATTTCAGGTAAAAATACGTTCTACAGTCTATACTTCGTATTAAATATAATAATATTGTACCTACATTTCCTTGATGCAATCAATTTGAAGTTTGATGTTTTGATATTTAACTAACTCTGCTTTTTTCTTAATGGTTTGTTGTTTTTTGCATTTGGAGCATTTTTTCAAATTTGAAAGTTTGTGTTTAGCCCTTTGTACTAGCTTGATTAGTTTCATAAATGGCTTGTTTGTTCCTTAAATTTTGATTGCATTTATTTTTCTTATATTTTTATTCCCTTGATACTTGAATGTGATTTGAGCCCTTTGTAGCCCTCTGTAGCATTCAAATTTTTTTTATAGTTTTATTGTTCTCTTTAAATATTTGATGTTTCAAAGAAAGATGCTTGTATTTTCTTTCACTTTGTTGCATGACTTAAGCATCTTCACCATTTTAATTTTAGAATCTACTATGTTTATTTTATATTTTCTTTGAAAAGACGTGTTGATTTTTAGAAATGGAAATGAGATCTGAGTTGCTAAGCGAAGAGAAAAATGGTCTATGCACTAGCTTACTAGGTTCCTATCAATTCATCATAGGAGACCTATTGACATTGAGACCAACATTCATCTAATGAAATTTTCTTGTTGATTTCATGACTAAAAGAGCATTACGAGCCTCTAGGATTCTGACCATATTTATAAATAAAGCTTGAAAGAATATGTTGAGGTACATGTTTCTAAAATTTTCCCTACTGTGAATCATACATGATGAGAATTTGTATTTTATGGAAAGTTTGTAAACTAAAAAAAAAGTGTTATTTTTTGTTTTAATGTTTTATGAGGTACCTTATTATCTTTCTCTTATACAACTTATTCACCTTGATTGTAGGTCGTGCGAGAGAATGAGGGCATCCTTGCTAGAAAGATGTTAATGTCAATGTGGATGCTATGCAACCATCCATTGAAGTTTTTCGAGAGCATTGATCAAGCCTTGTATTTTGAGTAGTGCTTCCAATAACTAATTTAATTGTATCTATATTTTTAGATTGATGAGGATGATTGGGCCCAACGTACTTTGTGAAAATTGATTGTAAATTAAGTGTAGTATGATAAATGAGCTTCACACTTTGATAAAATGTTCTACTGTAAATTGCAAATATTTATGAAATCATATCTCCATTTTATCTCTAAGGAGGTTTGAACTTAGTAGTATACAAGTAGTTGTGATGAATAAAGTCAACAATTTAGATTGAAAATTTGATTTTCTTTAAAAGGTGTTCTAGTGCAAGAGTATGTCACAATTCTAAAGTAAATACAACATCATCTAGGTAATTTTATTAAGTCAAATTTTGTCAAGACTTATGTTTATATCTTTCAATGAAAAATTAGCCAAAATTTAAAAGATTTTTAATTATGTGAAAGATTCACTAAGTATTATACAAGGTTTTATAATTTTGTGAAATATTCGTCTTATTTCACAAGATTTTATAATTTTGTAAAAGATTTGCCAATATTTTATAGGATGTTATAATTCCATGAAAGATTCACCCATATTTTACAAGGTTTTATAATTGCATAAAAGATTAACCAAATATATATATATATATATATATATAT
>LPNX010256249.1:11150-128416 GCA_001517045.1 Pseudotsuga menziesii
TTTCCTTTCGGAATTACGGGATTTAGGTCTTAACGGAGTTACTAACGATCCTTCCTTTTGGAATTATGGGATCAACACATCTGTGGAACCCATACAATCCTTCCTATTGGAATTACGGGATCAAGTCAATGATCCTTCCTTTCGGAATTACGGGATTTAGGTCTTTACGGAGTTACTAACGATCCTTCCTTTCGGAATTCGGGATCAACACAGTTGTGGAACTCAGACAATCCTTCCTGTTGGAATTATGGGATCAAGTCAATGATCCTTCCTTTCGGAATTACGGGATTTAGGTCTTTACGGATTTACTAACGATCCTTCCTTTCGGAATTACGGGATTAACACAGTTGTGGAACTCAGACAATCCTTCCTCTAGGAATTACGGGGTCGACACACGTTCTCGAGTACCGAAGTCACCGGATCCGTTCTGAACCGAAGTTCAAGGATGATACAATCCTACCACCTTCTCGATGACCGAAGTTCACCGGATCCGTTCTGAACCAAAGTTCAAGGATGATACAATCCTACCACCTTCTCGATGACCGAAGTTCACCGGATCCATTCTGAACTGAAGTCCAAGGATGATACAATCCTGCCACCTTCTCGATGACCGAAGTTCACCGGATCTGTTCTGAATCGAAGTCCAAGGATGATACAATCCTGCCACCTTCTCGATGACTGAAGTTCACTGGATCCGTTCTGAACCAAAGTTTAAGGATGATACAATCCTGCCACATTCTCGATGACCGAAGTTCACCGGATCCGTTCTGAACCAAAGTTCAAGGATGATACAATCCTGCCACATTCTCGATGACCGAAGTCACCGGATCTATTATGGAGATATGTCCCGGGATGATACAATCCCTCTTCATTCTCGAAGACCGAGGTCTCCGGATCACTTCTAGACATATGTCCCAGGATGATACAATCCCTCTTCATTCTCGAAGACCGAGGTCTCTGGATCACTTTAGGGCAAGTGCCCAGGGATGATACAATCCCACTACAACATCACTACTCCCCCTTTCGAGGAAGGTCTTTCCGAACAACACCAAGATTGTCTCGAAAGTGTTCGAACGTTACTCGAGACAGAGGCTTCGTCAGCACATCATCATCTAAACCATCTTCATCTACATCTTCAGTATGTGAATACTGAACTATCACCATCTGTATCTCCAATATGTGAGTACCGAAAGCATCATCAGGTCACCATCATTTGCATCTACAGTATGTAAATACTGAAACATCATCTATATCTTCAGTATGGGAATACTGAAATCATCATCATCTATATATTCAGTATAGAAATACTGAATCACCATCATCTGTATCTACAATATGTAAATACTAAAACATCATCATCTGCATCTTTATCTTGAATGTAGAAATACCGGATTTCTATGTGTTACGATGGAGCACAGGGTTCTTTGTTATCACAACTCTCGTTATCACATAGAATCAATGTAGTATCCATCTTCAGTTCAAAGAGACCTGATGTCAGCTTCCGAAGCCATATGGCTTCACAACTTAGCAGAGCAATCTGCTATGTATTCTGCTTCAGCCATGCTATGAGAAACACTGGACTGTTTCCTGCTAAACCATGAACTCATAGCAGACCAAAAGCATCTACCTAATGTGCTTTTCCTGTCTGAGATACTTCCAGCCCAATCTGCATTTGTGTAGCCATACAATCTATACTCATGGCTACCATCATAATATAAACCAAAGTCTATAGTCCCTTTCAGATATCTCATCACATGTTTTGCAGTTACTAGGTGAACCCGTCTTGGTTGAACAAGATATTGACTTAAGGTGTTCACAGCAAAACAAATGTCTGGTTTGGTATTTGTTAAGTACATCAATGACCCAATGATCTGTCTGTAATGAGTCATATCCACTAACTCTGATGAGTCATCAGCTAACAGCTTAAGGTTGGAGTCCATGGGTGTGGCCATGACTTTGCATTCCAACATATTGAATCTCTTCAATATCTCTACCGCATACTTTCCTTGGTTGAGAAAGATTTCTTTTGAACTTTGCCATACTTCCAGACCTAGGAAATAATGCATTAACCCAAGGTCTTTCATCTCAAATTCTTCTGCTAGTTTCTTCTTACTTTCCATGACCCGTTTCTCATTTCCTGTCAAGGATAAGTCATCCACATATAATAACAGGATGACAAGTTCATCTTCTACAACCTTGAGATAAAGGTTAGGATCAGCATTACTTTTGGTAAAGCCCATGCTCGACAAGAAACCATCTATTCTTTCATACCAAGCTCGAGGAGCTTGTTTAAGACCATATAATGCCTTCTTCAACTTGCATACGTGAGTATGTCTATCTTCAACTTCAAATCCTTGTGGCTGTTCTATGTATACTTCTTCTTTGATCACACCATTTAGAAAAGCTGTTTTCACATCCATCTGGTGTAAGTCCCACTTCATTATGGATGTAAGTGCCATGGTAGCTCTAATTGAAGTATACCGTGCTACTGGGGCAAATGTCTCTTCAAAATCAATTCCCTCTTTCTGAGAGAAACCTCTGGTCACAAATCTTGCTTTATACTTCTCAATACTTCCGTCAGCTGCATGCTTTATTTTGCATATCCATTTGGAGGATACTATACTCTTTCCTTCTGGTTTGGGAACTGTATCCCAAACATCATTCTAGTATTCTTTCATCATAACATCTTCCATGAGTTCGTCTTGTCGGGTCATCAACATATCCTAGTCTTCTGCATTCAACCTTGAAGGTTGGAACCCTCTTTACTCTTGGTAAAGTCTCGATCCAGCAGGAAGTTGTCCATCATGTCGTACCATGTCGAACTTAGATATCTTCTGTAGTCACTCTCCCTGAAGTGGAGTATCATCTTCCCTCTTCATTCTGTACAGGTGGTTCTATGCTTGATATATACTTGTCAATAGAGTATGTCATGTCATAGTCTATTCTTTCTGAGGCAAATCGTGAACCTTTGCTTTGTACACTTGTTCTTGTAGATCCATATGGAAGATACTACGTACTTCCCTTTATGTCTCGAAATCATATCATATACATCATTCCCCATGATCAATTGTTATTCTTTGATCATAGCATCCTTTTCTTCATCTTGAGTTATCTCTTATACCCATGGTGGTCTTCATCCTTCGAGGTGGATCTACCACTCTCTGAAGCTCTTTCTTTCGTCATGGTGTCTCTGACCTTGGGAGCTTCAGATTCATGTTTATTGAATTGTCATCACTTGTTCTTCGGAACAAGTCTCATCCTTGTTTTCTTGTAGGAGGTTGTTCAGGACCTTTCCTACAATTCAAATGCACCAATTGCATGGTTAGAACTATTTCATAAAACATATGCATAATGACAAATTCTTATGCATCATGCAACTGTTTAGCCAATACAACATTCATCCATATCTCACGGAAAATTTTTAGATGACATCATTGAGATTGTGCATTAATCCAATATGTCATGTAAAGAGGTTTCATTCTAGATAAGTAGCAATGGAGAGATGTATAGCACCATGAGCTACTTACCGATCACATGCATATTAGTAGTATACAGTCATTAATGCAAACAATTTATCATGCATAACACATCAACTGAATATGCATAACAAAACAATATCATTAAATGACAATTGAATACTTATCTTTTGTTTGTTTTGTGGGTAGACTCCTTCTTGATCATTCTCCTTCATCATCTTCTTCATTCATGAAATCATCATTTCTTATCCAAATGATAAGATGGATAAGAGGTTCGTCAAGAATTTAGTTCTTCATATTCCTCATCGCTTGAGGGATCTTCTTTGAATGGTGAGAGCTTGATCTTCAATTTGCTCCCATCTTTCTTCTTCTCTTCTTATGAGACGAGCTTCTTCTTCTTCGCAAAGTCAATTGAAAGTAATCACTTCCTTCTGGCACACATTCCTCGCATGAATGAATCCCATGATCATGGGAGGCCATTCAAGGTGGCTATCACCACTTCTGCATTCTTTGCTTCTTCTTCTACCGCTTCAAGATGTTATGCATTTTGGATCTTCACATTCTTCAACTGTTTTCTCAAATCCATCTTCTGAATTATGTTCTTATCTTCAAATAGCTTGATCAAGGAATCAAACATATTCGGTGTCTTTAGGGAAGACACTTGTGGTACAAGTTGATCCGTGATTGAATCAACAGTGATCTTCTTGGCCTTGATCAAGTTCTTCTTGTGTAAGGCTTTGAGGCTCATCTCCCTCTAGAACTGGAACCTCTCTACTCACGTAGGTGTCCAATTCATTTTCTTTAGAGGGATCAAATACTTTCATGCTTGGAAGTTTTCAACTTCACCAAGCTTATCATCAAGCTGATGTGATAGATCACTTTGAAATGAGAACCTTAAATGCAAATAGCAAAAGATTAGATCTTACCGATTTGAGGTGTCCGTCCTGCTTTCGAATTTGGCTGATCTAGGGTTTGTCAGAGAAACTCTAATTTTCAAAACTTGGAATCTTTCAGATCTGATTGGAGAGAAAGATAGATCTGTTCAAATGGAGCTGTCCAATGTACTCCTTTTCTGAAAACAGTGGAGGGAAGCTCCCGGAACAGGAAGCCCTAGTTTTCCAATTTCTTCTGCAAAAATGCCTGTTACTGTTTCTGAGATATCTCTGAAGTTACTGCTCCTCTGTGTCTGTAATTTCGCACTGAGGTAACCTCGCATGTCCCTGATCCAACACCACAGGTTTCATCAGAATTGGTTTCACCAATTGGGATTTATGATCATTTTCCCAAGGTGACCTGTTACAGGACTGTTCAGAACAGTGAAGTTGTACGGCATGCCACGTGTCACTAGTTCATCCTCAGGTTCTGAAATTCGGACCACAGAAAGTAAAGTCCGTGCTTTTTCTGGAACATCTTCAGGAATTCCATTTGGACCTCTGTAGCCCAAGCTATATCAATTTTCCCTAGGTGTCCTGTTTAGGGATGAATTCTGGAAGAGGCTGGAACCCTAACTTGGAGGGATCATATCTCCTAGAATATAGCGAATCTGAGGCTGAATTTTGGACATAGTGTTCATCAGGATTATATCTTTGGTCTCTGCAATTTTCAGCTCCTGAACTTTCGCTAATATTGGGATATAGCGAATATACCAAAACTTAGCAGTTTTAGTATTTAGGGTTTTTCTGGGTCAAACTAAGGTTTGACTTTCCTGGAGTTTCACCCAACCAAAAATCTTGATCCAGGTCTCTAAACTTCGATTTTGATGAGGAGAGCAATCCTATGTTGGGCTCACTCAAAAATTCTTTTTCTGCAAGAAGCCCTAATTTCCCACACCGAAAACTGAGAATGCTCGGAATCGAATTCCGCTTCGACAGAAAGATGTGCCCTTCAATGGAGAGTCAGCCTAGCCTTCTTTTGTTGATCGATTGTGGAGAGAGAACCAAAAGGTAAGAAGCCCTAGATTCTGTAGCTGCACAATGTCTTCTTTTCAGGGTGGCTCTAATACCATGTTAAATTTTCATATGCTTAGCTAAGACATCAGTATTTCATTTCATTTTCATAACAAAAGCATATAAACAGGATCACTGAAAGATAGACAAGCACAACCATACAAAAGGAACACAAAGATTTATCCTGGGAAAACCCTAAAGGGAAAACCCCAGCAAAAGCTTCCTCAATATAGATGCCTCAAAAAGATAAAAGATAAAACTAGCACGGAGATCAAAGCCTGATCCTCCTCCTTCTCCAGCTACTTCTCTTCTCCACTAATGCGCTATACAAGTGAGAGTGTGTGTTCAAATGAGGAGAGCTCCACCTCTATTTATATTCATCTGTTCACTTCAATTAACTCATCCGACATGTAGGCTCGAGTTACACATGTAGGCTCAAGTAACCACACTGGGGTGCTAATGACCCACCTTTACAATTAGAGGGGACAACCTCATGACTCTTATTAGTTCTTCCGATTAGAAGCATCGGGGTACAAGATAATTCAAGTGGTTCTCCCGATAGGACCATCGGGGACCACAAAAGATACATATAGAATATTCTTCGAAGTTACAATATTTCAACACTTCCAGCTATGGAAGAAGCTATGACCAAAGAGTAACATTTGATCATGAGGAATGATGTTTATGATATGGTTTCGAGACCTGAAGGGAAGTTCGTAGTGTCTTCCATATGGATGTACAAGAACAAGTGTACAAAGCAAGTTTTGTGGTTTGTCTCAGAAAGAATAGACTATGGCATGACATACTCTATTGACCAGACACACTTCTTTAGCAGAAGTATATATCAAGCAAAGAACCACCTGTACCGAATATGCTTTGTACGAGCTCAAAAGGCACCCATAGAAAAACAGATCCAGGAGCTTTACAAATCACCTAGAAGTGATGTATATATTAACCTTTGTTGAATATGGAAACCTATAGAAAACAACAAGCTCATAGATGGGTGCAAGAGGAACTTTTCGACAAAGTTCAAGATAAAGGGATCTTGGTATGTAGTAACTTGAGATGTATACATAGTAGCAAAGGATGCTATCTGTCATTGCAGTAAAGAATGCAGAGGGAAGATGGTACTCCACTTCAGGGGGAGTGACTACAGAAGAATTCTGAGTTCGACATGGTACGACATGATGGACAACTTCCTGATGGACCAAGATTTTACCAAGAGTAAAGTGGGTTCCAACCTTCAAGGTTGAATGCAGAAGACTAGGATATGTCGATGACCTGACAGAATGAACTCATGAAAGATGCAATGATGGAAGAATACCATAATGATGTTTGGGATATAGTACTCAAACTAGAAATCAAGAGTGTGGTATCTTCCAAATGAATTTGCAAGATAAAATATGTTGCTGATGGAAGTAAAGAAAGATTTGTGGCTAGAGGATTCTCTCAGAGAAAGGGAATTGATTATGAAGAGGCACTTGCTCCAGGAAGCAAGGTACACTTCCATCAGAACTATCATGGCACCTGCTTCCATGATGAAGTGGGATCTACACCAGATGGATGTAAAGACAATCTTCCTGAATGATATGATTGAGGAAGAGGTTTTCATCGAACAACCACAAGGATTTGAAGTCGAAAAACAAAGTGACTCACGTGTGCAAGTTGAAGAAGGCCCTGTACGGCCTGAAGCAAGCTCCTAGAGCTTGGTATGGAAGGATAGATAGTTTCTTGACGAGCTTGGACTTTACCAAGAGCAAATCCGATCCTAACCTTTACTTCAAGGTTATAGAAGATGAACCTATCATTCTATCACTGTATGTGGATGATCTATTTCTGACAGGGAATGAGAAACAGATTGTAGAATAAGCTTGCTGACGAATTTGAGATGAAAGACCTTGGTCTAATGCATTATTTCCTAGGTCTGGAAGTATGGAAGAATTCAGAAGGAATCTTTCTCAATCAGGGAAAGTATGCAGTAGAAATCCTTGAAAAGATTTGATATGTTGGAATGTAAAGCCATGGCTACACCCATGGAGTCCAACCTGAAGTTGTTAGCTGATGACTCGTCAGAGTTAGTGGATGTGACTCAATACAGACAGATTATTGGGTTGTTGATGTATCTAACCAATACCAGACCAGACATTTGTTTTGCTGTGAACACCTTAAGTCAGTATCTAGTTCAACTTAGACGGGTTCACCTGATAGTTGCAAAACATGTGATGAGATATCTGAAAGGGACTATAGACTTTGGTCTATACTATGATGGAAACCATGATTACAGATTGTATGGCTATACAGATGCAGATTGGGCTAGAAGTGTCTCAGATAGGAAAAGCACATTAGGTGGATGCTTTTGTCTGGGGTCTGCTATGATTTGATGGTTTAGCAGGAAACAGTCCAGTATTGCTCTTAGCACGACTGAAGCAGAATACATAGCAGCTTGCTTTGCTAGTTGTGAAGCCATATGGCTTCGGAAGGTGATGTCAGGTTAATTGGATACCACAATGATTCTATGTGATAACCAGAGTTGTATAAAGATGACAGAGAACCTAGTGTTCCATCGAAGCACATAGAAATCCGGTATTTCTACATACGAGATAAGATACAAATGAAGATGTTTCAATATTTCTATACTGAAGATATAGATGATGATGCTTTCAGTATTCACATACTGGAGATACAGATGATGATAGTTCAGTATTCACATACTGGAGATACAGATGATAATAGTTCAGTATTCACATACTAAAGATGTAGATGATGATGGTTAAGATGATGATGTTACAAGATGATGATTCAACACTAATGTGTTGACGAAGCCTCTGTCTTGAGTAAAGTTCGAACACTTTTGAGACAAGCTTGGTGTTGTTGGAAAAGACCTTCCTCGAAAGGGGGGGCATTGATGTTGCAGTGGGATTGTATCATCCCTGGACACTTGTCCTAAAGTGATCCAGTGACTTCGGTCCTCAAGAATGAAGAGGGATTGTATCATCTCGGGACATTTGTCTAAAACAGATCCTGTGACTTCAGGTCCTCGTGAATGTAGTGGGATTGTATCATCCTTGAACTTCTGTTCAGAATGTATCCGGAGGCTTCAGTCCCCGAGAATGTGGTGGGATTGCATCATCCCTGAACTTTTGTTCAGAATGTATTCGGAGGCTTCGGTACCTGTGAATGTGGTGGGATTGTATCATCCTTGAACTTTTGTTCAGAATGGATCCGGTGACTTCGGTACTTGAGAACGTGGTAGGATTGTATCATCCTTGAACTTTTGTTCAGAATGGATCCGGTGACTTCGGTACTCGAGAACGTGGTAGGATTGTATCGTCCTTGGACTTAGTCCTAAAGTGACAGGGAGTGATCATCCCGTAATTGTATTCGGTGACTTCGGTTGTCGAGAATGTGGTAGGATTGCATCATCCTTGGACTTAGTCCTAAAGTGACAGGGAGTGATCATCCCGTAATTGTATCCGATGACTTTGGTTGTCGAGAATGTGGTAGGATTATATCATGCCTGGACTTAAGTCCAAAAGTGATTTGAAGACTTTCGTCTTCGTATTGTGGATTGCAGGTTGTTGCTGATTGAAAGATCAGAGTGTAATGATGATGTTGCTCAGATTGTTACTGATGATGATGATGCTACTGATCAAAAGATCAGAGTGTGATGATGATGTTGCTTAAAGTGTTGCTGATGATGATGACGATGTTGTCGATCGAAAGGTCAAAGTACTATTGATGATGATGTTGCTGAAGACCAAAATGCTGACGATGATGTTGTCAAAATGATGCTGCTGCTGAAATTGAAGATGAAGACTATATGTCAAAGATGTTGAAAAAGCTTCCAATGATCTATAGATGTATCACCCTGATGATGTTGAAGAATACTCTTCACGTTAAGGGGGAGTGTTGAATTATTGTAACTTCGAAGAATATTCTAAATGTATTTTATTGGTCCTCGATGTTCCTATCGGGAGAATTACTAAAGAGTCATGAGGAAGTCCCCTCCGTTGTAAGTCGGGTCATTAGTACCCTCCAGAATATATTATTATATTAAGTTAGCCTAGTTATGTTTACTCAAGCCTACATAACTGAGTTAAGTTTACTCGAGCCTACATAACTGGATTAAATGTCAAGTGAACGAAAGAATATAAATAGAGGGAGGCGCTCCTCATTTGAGATACACACACACTCACTTGTGTAGGGCATAAGAGAGAGAGAGAAAGAGCTGTAGCTGGAGAAGGAGGAGGATCAGTTTTTGGGTTTTACCTTTTATCTTTTGGGGCATCTATATTGAGGAAGCTTTTGCTGGATTTTTCCTAGGATAAATCTTTGTGTTCCTTTTGTGTGGTTGTGCTTGTTTATCTTTCAGTGATCTTTTGGCTTATGGTTATGCTGTTATGATGCCAAATGTTTTAATATCTGATATAACCATTAAAAATTCAACATCTCTCTCTCACTTGTGCGTGCTACTCCCCTCTCACTCATGCGCTATTGTTGAGTGAGTGTGTGTTTCAAATAGAGAGGCTCACTCTCTATTTATACTTAATTTCCACTTGATTTTCTTCCCTACAGGGCCGACTTCTCTAGGAGAGTCTAATAACCCCATTACAACTTAACTCTGGGGTCTAATGTTCCGACATACAATGGAGGGTTAACCTCAATGACTTTACATGACTTAATTATATTAATGACTCTCCCGATCGGAGGAACAAACATCTCCGTCGGGGTATAATGAAATACAATAAGAAATATACAATTGAATACATTCCGAAGTTACAAATACATCAACACTCCCTCTTAACTAGGAAGGTATTCTCTTGACACAGTTCATCAGCACAAGTCTTCGCCACTGGATCATCATCAAAGCTGGATCATCATCATCATTGCTTCTTGCTATCTCGAGCAAATGGTGCTATCTCTCAAATATACTCGTCATAGGAAGTTCTACAGAGCCAACCCTTTTTCATGCTGGATGTAGGCCTAGCCTCTATGTAGGTCTTCATCATCTCTGCGAGCAATCCATCAAGTATGTACATTCTAGGACTTATTATATGCCTCTTGCAAAACCTGCAAGATCCCCCAGGACTAATTATATGCCATTGCAAAACTTAAAGGAGCATCCCAGGACTGATTACATGCCTTGCAACACCTGTGTACCCTACTATTACCTCTTCATCTTCAGATCATCTCATTGTCACACGGAGCACAGCCAGATACACATAACACAACACTTACATCAACGACAATGGGAGGCCCAGCCTACCACCATGTCGGAAAGGCTCTCAGCACTTACATCAACGACCATGGGAGGCCCAGCCTGCCACCATGTCGGAAAGGCTCAACACTTACATCAACGACCATGGGAGGTGTTACCTACTAAGTCATACTTAGTCGGTATTATCAAGTGAGTCGGGTGATGAGAACATACACTTGTTCACCTTTCAGAATTCAGAGGTCATTCAGGCTTTGTCTGGGAACTTTTTGTTATTTTTTTGTAAACACATGTTCATACCCCCTTGGGGAAATTGTAAAAAATGTCCTAGCATTTAATTTTTTATAAAAGGCTCGGCTTCTCGGACTTGAGCATCAAGCCGACTAGCCCATAGTGTTTTTTCCCTCGGTTATTATTGGTTGTTGAACAAATGACTAATAATTTCTGAGTTTTTCACTCACACCTCCAAAGTTGGGGTAGTCGTCTTAGTGTTTCGGCCTTAGGAGGTTATTAGAGCCTTCGTGTCAGTGTTTTTCAACATGCTAGGCATTGATTTTGAGTCGTATGAACATGTGCTAGGTCCCCCTAGAGTTTCGTCAGTTTCCGAGAAAATAAAAAATTTCCGCAAAATTAGGCCAATTTTTAATGGTTTAATTAGAAAATTTCAAAATATAATAAAAGTCAGATATGGAGTCCGTTTCTGATGTGTGGACACTCGTTTTCACACCCGAAGTGTTCACTTTACCCCAAGGACCACTTTCCACATCAGTCGGGCAATCGAAACACCCCGTGGAGCATTTTTCAGCTAAAGATGCGTCAAAATGGCATTTTAATGCTAAATTACAACAAATTGGCATTAAAAGTCAAAAAATAAGTCAAATGGTGAGTGGGTGACATGGCAAGTGGATTTCCCATGGTTAACGACTTCATGAAAATTGGAGAGGCATAAGACTTTGGTTAAATTAAGAAGTGGAGAGTGATATATCTTGTAAGTGATGATGTCAACTCCAAATGATGATGCACCACTCCATAAATCGCATGGTTCATGCATGGCACATTAAGGATTGCATGTTTGAAAGTCAAATTTTATGAAGGCGAATGTTTTAAGGAGTAAGGCAAATCAAGAGTGGGGCCCAAATGAAAGGTGGCAACTTCATCAAATAAAGGATGCGCCCACCACACAATCCCACGCTTTGGTTCATGTGGCAGCGAATAAGTTTCATCGGAGGTTATTTCCAAGTTGATTGGATATTTTTGAAATCAAATCAAGATAGATTGACATCATATCTCTCAAAGATTGACATCATATCCCTCAAAGGTGACTTGTCAAAGGTTTAAGGTGGTGCATCTCTCTCGTTGGCGACTTCACAATTGATGTGTGGTTGGATTATGGAGAGGTGGTGCACCTCCCATCAAGGTGTCGCTAACCTCATGACTCATCTCCACTCTAACTCCAATTGCAATCCCTTCAATCACTCAACAACTTGACTTCACTGGCACTTGATGGTCACGCCCCCCTTTGTTTTTTTTATTATAAATAAAACAGCTTTTCTCTTTTCCAAGCTAGTTAGAGTTGGATGAAGAGTTGTTGCCATTGTAATACTGCTATATTTTCATTGTGAATAAAGAAGCTTTGGAGGCTATACCGTCTAGTGCATGTGATTGTGTGGATTCCCAGCGTCATGCTGTTAATGTGATAACTACAAATTTTTTCCAATTCTTGTGCTGCTTTGTGTTCTGGCTTCAAGGATTCGGTTGAATCAAGTAAGGGTGTAAGCTAGGCAAGTAAGATTACTTGTTCTTGTTTATTCATATTATGTATGCTCAAGAATCTAAGTTATATGCTCAAATAAGTTATTTTTGCATGATCTTTCATTTTTTGTTTCATACATATATATCCAGATCTCATGAGGTGTTGTGCAGGCTTTTGTGATCTAGTTGCAGGTTCTCGATCGGATGAGGTGTGGATCAAGATCGACGCCATTCCTTATCCACTAAGCTCAAGACTCTATCCCTCGGTGCTCCACAAAAGGGCCTCCTTTCAGCTTGTTTCTTTCAAGCAACGAACCAACCTTCTCTCCTCTTCCTCTCTTTTTAAAAATCAAATTTCTTTGGTTCTTTGTTTAGGCATGAGCTTCTAAGTTTTTCATATGCAAAATATTTCATTAGATCTCATACATAAGCGTTTCAAAAAGGCTAGATCTCGTTTTCCAAAGTTTTCCATAAGTATCATAGATCTAGTTTAGGAAAGTTTTTTTTATTTTTACAAGTTCTTAAAAGTAGATCTAGAAACTTGTTTAAGTATTTGGTCCTTCCTTCAAAGTTTAAAAGTTATATCTAGCATAGAAGTGCATATCATATTGGCTTCCCAAAAGGCAAGCCAAGATCCCAAGGGAAGCTTGATTTCTTTGGTTCCTTTTTTGCCCCGTTTTTCATTATTTTAATTTAGTTTTTTTTTCGTATTTTTTGTGTTATGTCCGAAGACACTTCCAAATTTTTTTTGGGCATCTTTCACTGACATTAGCTTGCTGATTTTTAGCAGGTCCATTAAAAAAGAGAAGGAAACTCTGCCCGAAAACACATTTTTTGGACATTCGGAGCTTCCCCTCTTAGTCGGGCTCCTTTTCTTTGTATTTTGTAAGCCTTTGGATCCCAGATAACAAGGACCAAAGAGCGTTTTCGGTAAAGCATTGTATCCGAGTAATAAAAAGAAATTTTGAGTAGGCTCTTTCGAGCCCACTCCCCATCCCCCCCAAGGGGGGTCCTGTGTTTTGTAATTTTTGCACTTTTTCACTTTTTTATAATTTTGTCTTGTATTGCAGCATTGTATACTTTGAATTCGCATTATATACTTTCAATATTCACAAATTCAAAGTAATCATACTACTTACCCCACGACTTCCCGATTGACCCGAAAGGGGAAAGAGATGCGTGGTAGGACTAATTAGATAATCTGTGATTGTTTCTGTCATTTTTTCAGTTATCTAAAATCAACCCCTCCTTGCTTTCCCGATTGAGGTCCATTTGGACTGAAAGAGATTCCTGGAGGTTTTTCTTTTTAACAAAAAACACAAGTTAAAATCCTTAAAAATTATCAAGACTCCGTTGTGTATGCTCTGCACTGGCTGTGGTTCGTCCGATCAGTCAGCTGCATCAAAAGCAGTGTGGGTGACTAGAATAACTAGACTCACATCTTTCAATAAACCTCCCCAGGCGAAAATCCAACGCCTCGATTTAAGTTGTTGTGGTGGCAAATTACCCAAAGGAAGCAGGAACAACTGGGCAGTGACCTTGAGGCACAGTTAGGCTACACCCTTGCGGCGTAGTGTTGAACACCGTCTCAGAGACTCCAACCAGCCTACATATTCCTTGCGGGTAGCCATATCAGTTAAGGGTTTTGGACATACTCCCCGTACCCTCGGGTATATTGGGAGTCCCCTTCCCCCTAAGTAATCAAGTCATCTTACATTAACTTAAAATTTGACCAAGAGCACTTGCAACATCCTTTTCACATTTTCAACAAAAATTTCATTTGTGGACCCCATTATTGGCACTGGTCTATTTTTGATATTATCATATGTTTCCGCATTACTGCTTATCAAGTTTTAATTTCTATGATGTTGTGGTGTAACAAATCTTGCAAATATCTTGTGTCGAATTCATTTATAAAAACATCCTAAGTGACTTATCTCATCACCATAAACACTAAAGCCTAAAAGCCTTAGCAATTAATAGGTTCTACCCCCCTTGGCCTTGTTAGGAATTGGCCTGAACGGAGGAGTCAAGAACAAGGTGACAGCCTTGACTCGAGACTTCCCCCCAAGGACACATCGAGTGGCTTGAAGATTTCTGCCACGTTCCCCCTAGGTGTGTGAAAGGCGACAACATTTTCTGGCGCCGTTGCCGGGGATAAATCTTTTTATTCCCGAGTACGACTTAACTTAACTTAACTTTTTGTTTCTAAAAAATAAAATTTTTGATAGATCTTGTCTTTAAAATTTTAAATTAAAACTCGATCCATCTGGCGACTCCTCTATTTAATATTCCTCCAAGGTATTCTACCTGAAGGAACTCCGAACATCCCCGAGCCTGAAAGGGCTTATAGAAGGAGATTAAATAGACAGAATTCTTGTAGAATCCTTGAAGATTTAAGGTCCTAGTCACTCTCAGGTATCCATCATTTATTTGTAGAGAGTCATATCCATCAATCTCAAGAAATGACGGGTTTCTTTAAACCCCTTGACTTTTCTCAGATAGCAGGTGCTCCCCATGTCATTCCGAATGATGCTATCAAGAAGCTCCCCACATTTCAGCGTAACAATGCCATCACAGCCAAGTCTCACCTTCAGAAGTTTGAAAAGCTCTTGGTTAGTTATTGCAATGATGTTTCCCATGACCATGACGACGTCAAAATGAAGCTCTTTGCTTTATCCTTAGAAGATGATGTTGGAGAATGGTACCTCGACTTAGCTGATAATTCATACAAAACTCTTAGAGAATTCTGGGATGGTTTTAGGAAGAAATGGGGAGAGAGAAAGGAACCAAGACATTAGCTTGCTGCCCTTCATAACATAAAAAAGATGGAAAATGAAACCATGGATGAATTTAATACAAAATTCAGGCGCATTGTTTCTGATCTTCATCAAGACATCAAGCCAAATGATGCTGCTATCCTCATATATTATATTGAAGCATTCATTGGAGATTTGAGGTATCGGTTAAGAGATAAAGAACCTGTTGATCTAAAGATTGCCCAGGAATTGGCCGAGAAAATTGAAAAAAATATGCAATCATCGGGTAAGTCCAACATACCAGGGTACACTAGAGGAAACACTTCCTACAACAAAGAATCTAAGGGAATGGCTGTTGAATCAGAGGATAAGGAAACATCTAAAGATCCTATGAAGGAAATGGCTGAAATGATGAAAACCTTGGTAACTAATAAAAACCAACAAATGGCCAATCATGCTGCTTAGCTAAATTATATTCAGAATAGGTTGGTTATGATGGAAAGAAATCATGTCTCTCATGCACCAAGGAACTTTCAACCAAAGCCTAATAAGATGTATCAAAAGAAAACTCAAGAACCTAGGATTCCAAACCAGTTGGATTCAGTCAACCTAGTAGAGGATGCAATTCCATTTTGCATGCCTTGTTCTCAGTTTCATCAGGAAAGTACTTGTTACATTGCAAATCAAGTTATGGAACATGGACTCCTCGAGATCAGTAGCCAGGATACACCATCAAGCGAGCCTGAGTTCGTGAACATGGTAGGCCGAACCTACCCTTTGACAAACCAACATTGGCAACAGGCCGTAGATTATAGTCTGGGAAAGGATTTCATCTCTCAGACTTATGGTGAAATGCCTTCCCAAGGAAAAATCTTAGAAATGAGGAATGCTAGATACAAAGGAGCTACCTATCAAAGAAAGGAGAAGTCTACACCAACCAAACAATACAAGCCTAAGGTAACAATTCCTCCTATTATAAACCCTTTGGTTGTTATAGAATCAAAGATTGACATGGGACAATGGTTGAATGATGTTAAAATTTGAGCTTATGCTACTGATATCCTTCAAATTCCTAGCCAAAAGGAAAAATTGATGAAAGCTTTAGAAAGTAATCATAATATTGTCAAACAAACTGCTCCTCCAAGTAATAATGTTGTCCTTGAAGATTTGCCTGTTGTCCTCGAAGATATGCCTATAGTCCTTCATAGTGTTGATCCAAAAAGGGAGGATCACCCACCTTTTTATGTCTCTCTTTTAGTTGATGACCTTCTCCTTCATAACTGCATGTTAGATTCAGGTGCTTCATCAAACGTAATTACAAGGAAGGTAATGGAACAGTTAAACCTAAGGATCACACGACCCTACCACAATGTTTGTGCAATGGATGCAAGAGAAGTTGAAGTGGTAGGGATAATTTTAAACCTGCATGTAAATTTGGCCAAGTATCCTAACATCATATGGCAATGGATGTTGTTGTGATCGATGTACCAGATAATTGGGGAATGCTTTTATCCAGAAAGTGGGCTGCAACTCTAGGTGGACACATCCAAATGGATTGGATGTATGCAACTATACTTGCATCAGAAAACACTAGGGTTATACTTCACAGAGAAAAGGAAAGAAAGCAGCATGTTGAGAATCCTAAGAATCCTGGAAATGAATTTGTCCATTGTACTGACAACTTTGGAGACTATGCCATCTTGTCCAACTTCATGGCCCCTATTAAGGAAAATATCAAAAATGAAAAGATAGATGAAGTTTGGCAAATGTACTTTGACAGAGCTTATTCCAAAGCTGGAAAGGGTGCGGGCATAGTAATCATTTCACCTTCTAATAAAATCTACAACTTTGCTTTTAGATTGGAGTTTGAAGCATCGAACAATGTCACTGAGTATGAGGCATTGTTTCTAGGATTAGAGACTGTTAAGGGCATGGGTATAAAAATGTTAAACATAAAAGGTGATTCAGACTTAGTCATCCTCCAACTTAAGAATAAGTATCAGTGTAAAAGTGATAGACTAAGGAAGTATATGAATGCTATATGGGATACCATGGACTGGTTTGATGCACTCAATCTTCAGAAAAGCCCTAGGGAAATGAATGGTTTAGTAGATAAGTTGGCAGTGGAAGCATCCACCCTTCAACCTTTAGATGAGATGATTAGTGGGAATGGAAGAATGGAAATCAATTTCAGGTTGTCAATTCCTGATAATGTAGATCACTGGTAGGTATTTAATGATGATAAACAACTCTTAAGGTTCATCCATAATCTCCAGGAGTTTGAAGGTTGCAAGATTAGTTATCAACAAGAGGGTAAAGAGTATCAGGAGGATGAGGATAATTTGAGAAATCACATTCCAAGTAGCCTTATAGCTTTTGAGAAGTTGTTTGACATACAGGATCATCATAAAAATAAGAAAGAGTCAATAAAAATTGGGGATTATGTGGAAATAAATATAGGTACAGACAAAGACCCCAAGTTGATAAAAATTGGGAAAGGTACTTTGGTAAAGGAAAGGAACAGCTTAATTAATTTAATCAAAGAATATAGAGATGTGTTGGCCTTTAGCTATGATGAACATAAAGCTTATCGGGAAGACGTGTTTCAACACACTATTCCCCTCACAGAAGAAGCCAAGGAGGTCAAACCTTTTCGACAAAAACTTAGGTGAATAAATCCTAAGTTGGCGTGATTGTTCATAAAGAACTTCAGAAAATGTTTGTAGCAGGGATCATACCACCTACAAGACATTCATCATGGTGCTCCAACTTAGTTGTTGTTAGAAAGAAGAATGGGTCAATTAGAATATGTATAGATTTCAGGAATCTAAACATATCTTGCTTAAAGGATAATTACCCATTGCCCGACATGGAAACATTACTTCAAAGAGTAACTAGTTCAGGAATGATGTTCATGTTGGATGGCTTTTCTGGATATAACCAAGTGTTAGTAAATAAAGAAGATCGACATAAAACAACATTTACCACACCTTGGGGCACTTACAGGTTTTTAAGAATGCCTTTCGGCTTATTAAATGCAGGTGCCACTTTCCAGAGAGCCATAGACTTTGCCTTCAAAGAACTCATAGGCAAAGTGATCAAAATCTATCAAGATGACTTAACTGTTTTTTCAAAAGAAAGATCCGACCACATAGGTCATCTTAGGCAGGTATTTATAAGATGTCGTAAATATGCATTTCCTTAAATCCTGCCAAGTCAATCTTCGGGGTTGACGAAGGCAAGTTGTTGGGACACATTATCTCCAAGGATGGGGTCAAGATTGATCCTGAATGAGTAGAGGCCATTACGAAGGTCCCCTTGCCTCAGAACTTAAAAGCTCTCTAGTCTTTCAACAGTCAGATAAATTTCATAAGGAGATTCATCCCAAATTTAGTAGAACTAATGAAACCTCTAAAAAAATTAAAGAAAGATGCTAAATTTGTATGGATGGATGAAGGGAATGATGCTTTCAGAAGTATCAAAGATGCTATATCTAGATCACCTGTTTTAATCAGTTCGGATTATTCAAAAGAGTTTCAGATTTTCTCTTTCGTCTCAGAAGACACCATTGCTGGTGTTTTGATTTAGAAAAATAGTTAAGGGCAAGAGCAACCTATAGCCTTTATGAGTAGGGCCTTGCAAAATTCAGAATTGAAGTACACTTCCATGGAAAAGCAGGCTTATGCTCTTGTGGAGTCCCTTATACATTTCAGAACTTATGTCGGATAATCTAAAATCATTGGGTACGTACCCCATGCAGCTGTCAAAGACATCATGTCTCAACAGGATTGTCTAGGCATTAGGGGTAAATGGGTCTCAAAGATTCAGGAATATGACTTAGAGATAAAACCCACTAAATTGATTAAGGGACAGGGGCTTGCAAAGATGTTCACTTAGGGGAATGAGAAAGCCTTAGGAATGATCTGCCAGAACAGTAATCCATAACAAAGTGTATCAGGTGAGCTTCAGAGATTAGAGCAGCAGCCTTGGTATTCAGACATCATCTTTTTCCTTCGTAACCTTACATGCCCTGATCACCTACTTGGCCATAAACGCAGAGCATTAAGGTTAAAAGCAACTAAGTATTGTTTAACAAATGATGGTCTAGGTTGGAGAAACCCGGATGGCTTAATACTTAGATGTGTTGATGAACCTGAGTCCAAGAGACTCACGGTTGAGTTCCATGTAGGATTTTGTGGTGGACATTTTGCAGCAAGAACAACCGCCCACAAAATCCTTAGAGCATGTTACTATTGGCCAAACCTTTTTTCAGATGTGCATAAGTTTGTCAGAAGTTGCCCTCAGTGTCAGTTGTTCACCGGGAAGCAAAAGATGAAAGCTTTGCCCTTAAAACCAATAGTAGTCCAAGCCCCTTTCCAGCAGCGGGGGATTGATTTCATCGGTAAGTTCAAAGACAATTCAAGCAATGGTTTTTCTTGGATACTTACCGCCACGGATTATTTCACCAAGTGGGTAGAAGCAATACCCACCAAGAAGGCAACCGATGTTGTAGTCATGGACTTCCTAGAAGATAGGATTATCACAAAATTCGGTGTGCCAGCCAGAATTATCATAGATAATGGCCCATGTTTCAGTTTTTAGAAATGTCATCTTTTTGCTTCAAATATGGTATTGTCTTATCACATTCATCCAACTATTATCCTCAAGGAAATGGTCTAGCTAAGTCAATAAATAAAAATTTAATGACCATAATCAAGAAAACAATTGGTGATAATAAGAAAGCATGGGATAGCAAGATTAAGTATGCATTATGGGCTGATCGGATTACCAAAAAGAGTTCAATAGGGGAAGAGACCTTTCGAGCTTGTCTATGGCCTAGATGTCACCTTACCGGTCCATTTAAAGCTTCCAGTGTATCAGCTTCTTCAGAACTTTAGCTCGAATCAAGATGCCATTCAGAACAGAGTTAACCAGTTGATTGAGTTAGATGAGAACAGAAGGAAGTCCCTTGACCAGAGTATCAGAAATTCAGATAAAATCAAGAGGACTTTTGATAAGTCTACCAGACCTGGATCCTTTCAAGTAGGTGATACAGTTTTATTATGGGACAAATGGAGGGAAAAGCTGGGAAAACATGGAAAGTTTGACAGCCTATGGATGGGACCTTATATCATTGACGAAGTAGCAGACGCTAATTCTTTCTATCTAAATGACCTGGAAGGGGAAAGATTAAGCCTTCCAATGAATGTCCTTTTGCTCAAGATGTTCTTCACTGAGACGGTTTGATGCCTTTATTGGCATCGGTGGTATCAGGGACTATTTCTTAAACTTATCTTTGCATGTATTTTATTTATGTACCATGTTTTTGTATTATAGATGTTGTATCCTAGTACTAACCTTGAAAGTTCTTTTTGTATATTAATGTTGTAAAATAGTTTTTCTTTTTTGTACATTATATACTGACTTTGTGCAATAGCTTAGTTTCCCAGTTGGTTTCTTTTTATATATGTGTTACTAACGGACTTTAGTTTTTGTGTAGGACCCAGAGATTCCAGAGTTCTCACATCCTCTTCTTTGATTAAAAGATCAGTTAGAGCACATGTCCCTAGATGGTGCCAGATGTTACCTACTAAGTCATACTTAATGGGTATTATCAAGTGAACCGGGTGATGAGAACATACACTTGTTCACCTTTCAGAATTCAGAAGTCATTTAGGCTTTGTGTGGGAACTTTTTGTTATTTTTTTGTAAACACATGTTCATATCCCCTTGGGGAAATTGTAAAAAATGTCCTAGCATTTAATTTTTTATAAAAGGCTCGGCTTCCCGAACTTAAGCATCAAGTTGACTAGCCCAAAGTGTTTTTTCCCTCGGTTATTATTGGTTGTTGTACAAACGACTAATAATTTCTGAGTTTTTAACTCACACCTCCAAAGTTGGTGAACATCCCCGGTTTTGACCCCGATGCACTAAATATACATGATATATATATATTGTAATTAATCATGATGTGGAGCTAAAGGCAAAATCCCCACCATCGATTTGGTTATGTTTCGGTGATTGGAACTATTATCGATGGTATATCGGGATATGCGGCATACATATTAAGTTATGGCATCATGTAACCATGCATTTTAATTAAATAACCCCAACCAGCTATGTTCACTGCAACCATATTGAAAAGGGCATGATTCCTAAGGATAAGGAGGGGGAAAGTTAAACCTTGAGCCATGGGGGAAAAGCCTAGTGTCACCACTCTTTTTGTCTTGCTCACCTTCCCTTGTCTCATCCAACTACCACTTTAATGTTCTGCTGATTAGTTGGGGCAGTTATTGCTGGAGAGTGGAGTGTGGCAGGACTGTCAGTCCTTGCCCACACGCACACTCCACCAGCGGATTGACTCTCACGATGGCAGAAAACCACTACCCCATCATTCCATGCGGACTCTCCATTATTCCGCTGGCTCCACTACTACATGGGGACATCCTTCCACTCTCCCTATCGCCGATTGTTCATTTTCCTCACGCCGAGCAGAGTTAAAAGGACCCACGATACATTGATTGGGGGTTTGTTGGTTCTCTTTTTATTTCCGATTGCTAGTCTGTGAGATGTTCTTCCTCCTGTTCACGCAGGGGATTGTTTTCCCTTTCCCCATTGTCAGACTGTGTGATGTTCGGTTACTTCATCGCTGAACCATGGTTGTCGTCCTCCCCTGATCAATTGGGTTGCTGTGAGTACCTACGTTGTGTGGGCTGTGGTCTCATTCACACTTGTTGGCTGAGTTGCCTTTGTGATTTGGGCTGCTGTAGGTTGCTGTGGAATTGTTTTGGCCACGATAGGGCCAAGAACGATTTAGGGAGTTGTTTTTCCCCTGTTAAAGCTTTAATAGCTGGTTTGCTGCATGCACGCAGTGGTTTGTCCTCGGACTGCATTGGAGTGGTGAATGAGGGCCTGATGTGCTTGATAAACTTGGTGTGTTTGGGAACCACACAGATAGAGATAGAAGGCTGGCTTTCTTCTCCACAACCCCTGAATAGCACTGGAAGGGAGGTCAGGGCCTGAGGGACTGCATAGCAGAGAAATTACTGATTTCCTTGTGTTGGGTGTGTGTGGGTGTCCTAGAAGTCAGGCTAGTTTTGGTGTGGGTGTCCTTAGCTCTTCAATGAGCTCACCAACTTAGCATGTAGCCTTTCCCAGCTCGTGTATGGCCTGATAAACCCAACTTTGTTGGCTTGGCTAATCTGTTGTTTGCCTGATAAACCCAACTTTGTTGGCTTGGCTAATCTGTTGTTTGCCTGATAAACCCAACTGTGTTGGCTTGGCTGAACTGTGCATCCTTGTTGTGTTGCTATCCTTGGCTATGTGTAAGCTTGCTAGTTCCTTATTCCTTTGGGAATCATGCCCGGCTCAGGGGTGGCAGCGTTGCTGAGAGATTAAGGAGCACGCTGGCCTATGGTTGGGTGGAACGTTGCAACGACGTAGCTGGTTGCGGGACAGTTCTCATAAGATAAGCATTCTTGACTAATCTGTTTTGCAATCATATTACTGTTAATGAATTATGATGATGGACATGTTGAATGCTGAATTGTTTTTGAATGAATGTTGTTTTGCTTCCGCTGAGTATATGTATGATTATGCATCTTAGTATGTAGTATGTTCAGGGTTTTTCTTTCAGCATTATACGCATGATCATGTTCATAGGGCTAGTTGCCCTTATGTTTGGTGAATAGTAGCGTTCTCTTCGCCGGTTGGAGGGTCTGGGACGTTACAGTTGGGGTAGTCGTCTTGGTGTTTCGGCCTTAGGAGGTTATTAGAGCCTTCGTGTTAGTGTTTTTCAACATGCTAGGCATTGATTTTGAGTCATATGGACATGTGCTAGGTCCCCCTAGAGTTTCGTCAGTTTCCAAGAAAATAAAAATTTTCCACAAAATTAGGCCATTTTTAATGGTTTATTAGAAAATTTCAAAATTAATAAAAGTCAGATACGGAGTCCGTTTTTGACGTGGGGACACTCGTTTTCACATTTACCCTAGGGACCACTTTCCACATCAGTCGGGCAGCCGAAACACCCCATGGAGCATTTTTCAGCTAGCGATGCGTCAGAATGGCATTTTAATGCTAAATTACAACAAATTGGCATTAGAAGTAAAAAACTAAAAGTCAAAAAATAAGTCACATGGTGAGTGGGTGACATGGCAAGTGGATTTCCCATGGTTAGCGACTTCATAAAAAATGGAGAGGCATAAGACATCAGTTAAATTAAGAAGTGGAGAGTGATATATCTTAAGTGATGACATCAACTCCAAATGATGATGCACCACTCCATAAATCGAATGGTTCATGCATGGCACATTAAGGATCGCATGTTTGAAAGTCAATTTTTATGAAGAAGAATGTTTTAAGGAGTAAGGCAAATCAAGAGTGGGGCCCAAATGAAAGGTGGCAACTTCATCAAATAAAGGATGCACCCACCACAAAATCCCACGCTTTGGCTCATGTGGCAGTGAATAAGTTTCATCGGAGGTCATATCCAAGTTGATTGGATATTTTTGAAATCGAATCAAGATAGATTGACATCATATCCCTCAAAGATTGACATCATATCCCTCAAAGGTGACTTGTCAAAGGTTTAAGGTGGCGCATCTCTCTCGTTGGCGACTTCACAATTGATGTGTGGTTGGATTATGGAGAGGTGGTGCACCTCCCATCAAGGTGTCGCCAACTCATGACTCATCTCCACTCTAACTCCAATTATAATCCCTTCAATCACTCAACAACTCGACTTCACTGGCACTTGATGGTCACGCCCCCTCTTTGTTTTCTTTATTATAAACAAAGCAACTTTTCTCTCTTCCAAGCTAGTTAGAGTTGGATGAAGAGTTGTTGCTATTGTAATACTACTATATTTTCATTGTGAATAAAGAAGCTTTGGAGGCTATACCGTGTAGTGCATGCGATTGTGTGGATTCCCAACATCATGCTGCTAATGTGGTAACTACAATTTTTTTCCAATTCTTGTGCTACTTTGTGTTCTGGCTTCAAGGATTCGGTTGAATCAAGTAAGGGTGTAAGCTAGGCAAGTAAGATTACTTGTTCTTGTTTATTCATATTATGTATGCTCAAGAATCTAAGTTATATGCGCAAATAAGATTATTTTTGCATGATCTTTCATTTTTTGTTTCATACATATATATCCAGATCTCACGAGGTGTTGTGCAGGATATTGTGATCTAGTTGCAGGTTCAGGATGAGGTGTGGATCAAGATTGACGCCATTCCTTATCCAATAAGCTCAAGACTTTGTCCCTCGGTGCTCCACAAAAGGGCCTCCTTCCAACTTGTTTCTTTCAAGCAACGAACCAACCTTCTCTCTTCTTTCTCCCTTTTTAAAAGTCAAATTTCCTTGGTTCTTTGTTTATGCATGAGATTCTAAGTTTTTCATATGCAAAATATTTCATTAGATCTCATACATAAGCATTTCAAAAAGGCTAGATCTCGTTTTCCAAAGTTTTCCATAAGTATCATAGATCTAGTTTAGGAAAGTTTCTTTATTTTTACAAGTTCTTAAAATTAGATCTGAAAAATTCTTTAAGTATTTGGTCTTTCCTTCAAAGTTTAAAAGTTATATCTAGCATAGGAGTGCATATCATATTGGCTGCCCAAAAGGCAAGCCAAGATCCCAAGGAAAGCTTGCTTTCCTTGGTTCCTTTTTTGCCCGTTTTTCATTATTTTAATTTAGTTTTTTTTTGTAATTTTTGTGTGTTGTCCAAAGACACTTCCAAAGTGTTTCTGGGCTTCTTTCACTGACATTAGCTTGCTGGTTTTTAGCAGGTCCATTAAAAAAGAGAAGGAAACTCTACCCGAAAACACATTTTTTGGACATCCGGAGCTTCCAGGAGGTTCACCTTTTAGCCTGGCTGCTTTTCTTTGTATTTTTTAAGCCTTTGGATCCTAGATAACAAGGACCAAAGAGCGTTTCCGCTAAAGCATTGTAACTGAGTAATAAAAAGAAATTTTGAGTAGGCTCTTTCGAGCCCACTCCCCATCCCCCCATGGGGGATCCTGCGTTTTGTGATTTTTGCACTTTTTCGTTTTGTTCTAGTTTTGTCTTGTATTGTAGCATTGTATACTTTGAATTCGCATTATGTACTTTCAATATTCACAAATTAAAAGTAATCATACTACTTACCCCACGACTTCCCGATTGATCCGAAAGGGGAAAGAGATGTGTGGTAGGACTAATTAGATAATCTGTGATTGTTTCTGGCATTTTTTCAGTTATCTAAAATCAACCCGTCCTCGCTTTCTCGATTGAGGTCCATTTGAACCGAAAGAGATTCTTGGAGGTTTTTCTTTTTAACAAAGAACACAAGTTAAAATCCTTATTATCAAGACTCCGTTGTGTATGCTCTGCATTGGCTGCGGTTCGTCCGATCAGTCGGCTGCATCAAAAGTAACGTGGGTGATTACAATAACTAGATCTCACATCTTTCAATGAACCTCCCCAGGCGAAATTCCAACGCCTCGATTTAAACTGTTGCAGTGGCAAATTACCCAAAGGAAGCAGAAACAACCGGGTAGTGACCTCGAGGCAGAGTTAGTCTACACCCTTGCGGTGTAGTGTTGAACACCGTCTTAGAGACTCCAACCAGCTTACATATTCCTTACAGGTAACCGTATCGGTTAAGGGTTTTGGACATACTCCCCCCGTACCCTCGGGTATGTTGGGAGTCCCCTTCCCCCCTAAGTAATCTACTCATCTTACAATAACTTAAAATTTGACCAAGAGCTCTTGCAACATCCTTTTCGCATTTTCAACAACAATTTCATTTGTGGACTCCATTATTGGCACTGGTCTATTTTTGATATTATCATATGTTTCCGCATTACTGCTTATCAAATTTTTAATTTCTATCTTGTTGTGGTGTAACAAATCTTGCAAATAGCTTGTGTCGAATTCATTTATCAAAAACTCCTAAGTAACTTATCTCATCACCACAAACACTAAAGCCTAAGAGCCTTAGCAATTAATAGGGTCTACCCCCCTTGGCTTTGTTAGAAGTTGGCCTAAACGAAGAATTGAAGAACAAGGTGACAGCCTTGACTCGAGACTTTCCCCCGAGGACACACTGAGTGGCTTGAAGATTTTTGCCAGGTCCCCCCCATGTGTGTGAAAGGTGACAACAGGAGGCCCAGCTTGCCACCATGTCGAAAAGGCTCTCAGCACTTACATCAACGACCATGGGAGGCCCGGCCTGCCACTATGTTGGAAAGGCTCTCAGCACTTACATCAACGACCATGGGGCCTAGCCTGCCACCATGTCGGAAAGGCTCTCAGCACTTACATCAACGACCACGGGAGGCCCAGCCTGCCACCATGTCGAAAAGGCTCTCATGTGCATCTACGTCTTCCGGACTCATCACTTCCCCTTGGAGGGAACCTCGATGTGAAGAACGCCAAGCTTCTCTCTGAAGTACTCAAACTTCACTCTGGCTAACGGCTTGGTCAATACATCAGCTATTTGCTCGTCCGTCGCAACATACTGGAGCTTCACTGCTCCTCTCTGCACCATATCCCTGATATAGTGATACTTGATCTCGATATGCTTCGACTTATCATGGAACACTCGGTTCTTCGACAACTTCACACAACTCTGGTTGTAGCAATATATATAAGTAGCACCCAACTGGAGATCAAACAAATCAGACAGTAGCTTCCTTAGCCACACTGCGTCACAACTAGCCGAACAAGCTGCGACATACTCTGCTTTGGTTGTACTCAGTGCCACGCAGGACTGCTTCCTACTAAACTAAGAGATCACACCTGATCCCATACTAAAGCAGCACCCCGAAGTGCTCTTCCTATCAATGGCACTGCCTGCCCAATCCAAATCCACATAACCCTCCAGGTTAATCTTCTGATTCACCTCATACTTGAGCCCATAATCAACTGTACCCTTCAGGTACCTCAGAATATGCTTTGTAGCAACCAGATGAACATGTCTCGGATCCGTCAGGAACTGACTCAATGTGTTCACAGCAAAGCAAATATCTGGTCCACAAGCCTCAAGGGCACCTACTTCAAGTTCTAGAGGAAAGGCTATTTCCACAGTGATTACCTTTGCTTGTAAAAGAGGTAGAGGGAGTCAATAGTTTATTTACTTTATTTAATTGTAGATGACTCATGAGTCATGATGATGATCATGAGATACATTTGTTATATTTTTTATGACTTAGGATTCAGGGACATGATCCATTTTTGATGTGTGATGTATCTCTAGATATCTTATGTATCGGTTTTCTTTCCATATTCATGTGGCAATGTGTTTATTTGATGTTATTGTTGCTTTAGATGTTTAAAAAATTGAAACAAAATGAATATTTTTGTATTTTTTAAGTTTGTCGATTTTTCTCGATGTTTGTTGATGTTTTGTCGAGATATCCCGAAACGATGTTTCTTAGACCTTGTCGATTTTTTTCGCCGTGTCGATGTTTGCAACATTGATTTAAAATTCTGAAAAAAAAAATATTTTGTATTTTTTAATGTTTGCCGTGGATTGCTGATTTTTGCTTATTTCTTTGCCAATGTTGCCGAGAAGTTGTATTCGGGATCTTTGCCGATTTTTTGCCGATGCCGACGTTTACTTCTTTGGTGTATCGGTACTTTGGATCTGCCTAGGGCTTGTTGGGTGTTTTATTGTCTTAATGAATTCACCAAATATTTAATTTATCTACCCGGGTTTGCAAACTTGGAGTTGACACAAAATATATGCTGAGGTAGAAGGGTACCTAAGATATCGGCTCGATGACCTTAGAAATATTTAAGAATGAAAAGATCGAAAGATCTTTCAAAATGAAAAACCGAGTCAAACTTCAGAAATACAACTACTAAGCTGATTAGACCTAACCAAACCAATAGAACAGAATAGTATCAATCTATACTACTCTATTCTAGGAACAATAATTGAAAAGATAAAAACAATACTATTCTAAGAAACAAGACTTGATCAAAGGCAAACTACTCTTATGAAAATGGAAACTACTAATCAATTATTTAAACTCTAATCTAGGGATTAGGAAGACTAGCTACTATGTAATAACTATGAACAAATTCAGAAACCTATCAATGAAATGATTCAACTTATAACTAACTATATGAAGATAAGAAACTATATTACCTGGAGCAAAGTTACAACTACTTAATAAACCTAAGAAGTTCAACAGTTAAGCTATTCAAATACTCAAAACTAAGCTAAACTACCTAATTCCATTCCCCTTGAGGATTTTGAGGGTATGTATCAAATGTGATAGGAATTGGAGAAAATGTGTCGAAATGACTTTCAAATGTGACAAGCAAACATAATGGAAGTAAGTCTAATTTAACTTCTACAAAGAGATGTAAGCTAAAAAGTGAACAATTACAACTGATTTTAAACATTGTAATCTATTCTTCATTGATAAGCAAATGATACTTAAAAGCTAGATATAGTACTTGGCATGAAGTGCTGATCAACAAAAGTGCAAACCCTAAGTTATTCAATCTTTAATGACTGCTTGGAAGTGAAACATGAAATGTTTATCTAACTCATGCAAATGCCTATCAACATGAAATGATATCTTATCAATGCTTCAAACTAATATATAAAACATTAACTACAAGAAAAGCAAACTAAACTAAGCATAAGACAAGAACTTAAATGACTGAAGTCAATGTCAACTTGTAATAAAAACCTACAACAAAAAAAATAAAGATATTCTTACACTACCTCTACTGCAAATCAAACTATCTTCTTAAGACAACCATGAAAGTGTAATGAAAATGATGTAGAACTTGAGAAACAAACCTTTGTTCAACTGAGTTATGAAAACTTTTAGATATTGAAAACTAATGCATCTATATTAAACACACATGAACTCATTCAACTTGAATTGAGACTAGTTCCTAGTCTGTTCTATCGATGGAAATGAAAGAACTTGAAACAATGAAATTAAACCAAATCAGAACGCTATGTAAGAATAGAAGTGAAGGACTAATTAGAAACTTGACTGCAAATTGGAAATGAAATACTAAATTGATTCATAAAACAAACTGAGATTTAACAAAGTCTATGATAACATTGTAGACTATCACTGTATTTACCACTTCAACTGGAAAGCAAAGAACATTTATTTACTTGAAATAAAAGCCTAGTTATATTGCCGAAAACAGAGTTATATGAAATACTATTTAACAATCTCGATTCTACTGATAAGAAATAAAAAAGGCATACTCAGAGTTATTCTACTTCTGCTTGTCTACTTCAGAACATGAAATACTATGGAGAATCAGCGTTATACTACTAACAAACTTCTAATCCTATTTAAGGATCTTCAACCTGTCACCAAACCTATCTACCAAATATCAAAAACAGTTCTGGCCTAAAAGCTTATAGACAAACTTACACAATAACTAAATGAAACCACTTCTCTTCTGTAATGTCTTGAAACAAATCTTGAGCTTAGAAGCAGATCTATATTCAATGGAGAACAAGATGACACCACCCAATCAATTATTCACCACTATGCCATTCAGCTGAACTTCTAATGAAAAGCAGAAATCGATTCTATTTTAAATTAAGCAGGCTTTTACTATCTCATGAAAGCAAATGAAAATGGAGTATAAACTGATATATTGTGAATTCAAGGACATCAATACTACTTGTTATGTAAATTGCAATCTATATCCTACTGCACAGTGACTACGTGGGATTAAAACGCAAATGGCTCTAACCGCGGCTACAATCAACCTGTAGGTTAGTATGAATTTAACATGAAACACTCAGAACAATTCAAATCCTAGCTAAATACAGAACAAAAATGAATTCAAACCCTAGTTAGATACAAATAAAACACAGAAGACAGTATTGATAGTCTCAAAGCTTGGTGAATACGATAGATGGTATTGACAGAGATATATGATTACATTCACACAACGATTGAACAGTTTTTACAGGAAAATGATTTGCACAATAAAACTATTTAGCTGTGCGATGGCAAGAAATCAAAACATATGCATAGATAATGCTGCTGTCATTGAGGGGCCCTCTCAAGAGACAGTGGATGATCCTAAGAGATTCAGTCACCAACCATAAACCGGAAAACGAAATAACATAACTGAGCAAAAAGTTTTTATATAAATTGGAAACGCAATCACAGAGTATACGCCGGCTAGTCTTTTTCATAGCCCAATATGTCCTTATATAGTTTTTACAATGGAGAGAGGGTCGACCCTTTCAGTGGTTGACCTCTCTAATAATAGAGTGTCTTAAAGATTGAAAACAACTTCATTTATGAACTTAACTGAACAAGCCGTTTTTCCCCAAATTGTGCATGTCAATTTCCTGGATTCGCGCAGCAGAACAAGTGGATACTTGGACGGGATATAGAGCGAATCTTTGCAGGAAGAAGCTCACGAACCATGTGTGCCAGGTGGGCAACAAAACCCATGTTTCCGTTTGTGGCATGAATGCGTCCAAATAGGCAAACAAATGAATCTCCAGGTGTAAAGGATGGGTCAAATGACCGCCCAAATGCAAATGAGATTCCGAATGATCGTCCAAACAAGAACCATATCCTGTAGCAGCAAAACTATATGCCCAATGGATTTGATAATGTTAATTTGATGTTAATTTGCCATAAAAAATGATAATGCGATGAAAACTTATAGGGAAACCGTATTGTTGCCGCCTAATTCACACTTTAAGACACAGGAAAGTCACAACCTGCTATGTGTGTCCTTGGGGGCGAGTGAGAGCTGGGGACCACTGTCACCACAGTCCACAACTCCTCCGTTTAGGCAAGATCCCAACAGAGCCAAGGGGGGTAGTCCCTACGGAAAGACTAAGTTCCAGTTTTATTAGTTAAATACAGATTAACTAAAGGGATCTTTTATTAAGACTAAGGCTAAGACTTTATAATATCTAAGGAATGACAAGCAGCATGCAAATGCACAGATTTTCTTTAATGACAAGCAGACCTTGAGATAAATAAAGACCAGTGCCTGTTACAAATGGAGTCTAAAGGTGGATTACAACTTTATAAACTTACAAATAAATTTGAGATTTAAGTTATAATTAAACTACAGCTTAGGTGTTGTACAACGAGATGAATGAATGATACAATTATAAACAATAAGGAACCAAGATATTAAGCAATATACAGATGATTTATCAATATAAACAAATGAACAAGATTTACAATATAGTAGAAAAATGCTTTGAGAGCAGATTGTTAAACTAGCAGTAAATTAAAGAAAAATGGAAAGACTTTAAGCAGTTAAGCATTCACCACATAACAATTGTAGAACTGAAAGTAAATGAAATAGAAAAATGAATGATACTAAAAGTAAAGAGTTGTAGTGCAATGCTGGAGTGCTGAAATGAAAAAGGTGTTGTAGAACCGGTTTTGCAATGTCTCTTGGTTTATTTTAGTAAATTTTAATAAAGTTTTTCTTCTTGAAGTTAAGTTTTAGAATTGGTGGTGTGACTACCCCAATCTAGTACTTCTCAAGTCAAAGAGGGAGTGCTGTTGCGCTCAACAAAGTGGGAACAAAGCCCACCCGTAGCTCACAGGTCAAACCCCAATGGCCTGGTGCTCAACAAGGAGGACGTCAAAGCGCCTAGAGACCCCCCACGGTCTACTACCCCAAGTCGCCTCCGAGGTCACTGTTTTTAATTAACTTAAAAAATAACAAGATGGATGCCTATTAAACTAGGACTTCTCTATCCCCTGTCGTATCTCGCGAGTACCCCGAAGGGTGATAACCGAGTAGAGGAGCAGGAAATAAAGAAGTTTTTGTTGGTAAATTTTAGGGGTTAATTTTAAGTCTTGGGTGATTAAGATGCAATGTAAATTTTAAGTTATCAACAAGATCACCAAGCGATATCCCTTATGGGAGGTGCTGGTATTTGATCTTGGACTGAAAATTTAAGTGTGAAGATTGTAGCAGGAAAATAAAAAGTTGCTTTAATTACCTAAGCCCCCACTTTTCCTGCTTTTCATATCCAACTTGGAGTCCCTAAAGGGAGATGACAAGTGGATAGAGGATACACAGGATATATGGGTTGTATGGTTACTTCCTTTAACAGAAAATTAAAGATATTGAAACTTGGAAGAAAACTGTAAAAGTAGAGCCTAACTGCACAGCAATCTCTGTGACAGAGATGGTGGTCTGTCATAGAGATAGGTGGGTAGAAAGGAAACTGATTATACTAACCTCACAGCAATCTTTGTGACAGAGATGGTGGTCTGTCACAAAGATAGGTAGGTGAAATAAAACTGAATGCTTAAGCTAACCTCACAACAATCTCTGTTACAGAGATGGTGGTCTGTAACAGAGATAGGTGGGTGAATGAATAAAACAGTAAACTAAATAAAACAGTAAACTAAAAGCAACTGAATAAAACAGTAAACTAACCTCACTTCAATCTTTGTGACAGAGATGGTAGTCTGTCACAAAGATATGTGGGTAGAGGAATAGAACTAGTGATCTACTTTACTTCCTAATCTATTTACATATTACAAATGCTTGTAAAGTTTGCAGAATACCCCAAGAGAAACTCTCATTGGGGTTTACAATAATCAGAAAATGAGAGAGAGAAGTGAGGGTTTTAACCCCTTTTTGAACCGGTTGAAAGTTGAGGTAATTCTGGGCCTATTTGGGCAGCACCTCCCCTTCACCTGTGTAAAACCTGTCACAAACCAGCAAGCTTTGCTTGCTGGAAATTACAGAAAACTCAAAGAAATTGTTAAAAAATGTTAGTACCAAAAAATCACTATATTACAGTAAAAAATCTGGGCAAAAATATGACAGAAATATGAAGTTTAGAGGGCTGAAAACTCAGTTTTTTTCAGCCACCTAAATGATATTAGAACAGCAGAAATAAAAGCCTATACTAATATACTAAGGGTTGGGGCTTTAAAACCAAGGTTTTTATCACTATACAGTGATAAAAACTGAGTTTTAAAACCCTTTTTTCCAAAAGTGCGAAAATGAAATCTGAGTTTTTAAACCAATGGAAAAGGCTCCTTTGCTTTAGTTCCCTGCAAATAAACTTATAAGAGCTGCACAATGTAAACCAAGAGGTGAGCACAATAATAAATTCTACAAAATACTTTGTAAAATTTTACTAATCTACTCACAAATGCAGATAGAAATACTTCTATCTACAAGTCTCTCCACAAAATACTTTGTAGAGAGCTATCTAAGTAAATACAAGTACAAATCAAATAAATAAACAACAGGTTACCTCACAAAGAAACATGGAATGTAGAAGAGACACCAAGACTTCCTCCAAAGATTACTTGATTAAAATGGCCCAACTAGGGCAAGAAGATTACAATAGCACAAGAGCTTGAGAGAAGAGTGGAGAAATATTTCGGCAGCATAACAATAGCATGAGAGATCATGAGAAATGAGGGAGTGAGACCCTCATTATATAGTTGAGGAAGACCCCAACCCCTTGAAGATCAATGGCTGAGATTAGATCTAGATATAGGTTAAATCTCCACCACTAGATCTAGGTATTTGACCTTACATTCTTCTCAATCAATCTCCACCCTTAGATTAATTTTCAATCAATGGCTTAGAAGACTGATCCATGTCAAACCAATATACACCCTTAGATCCAGGGTTTTGACTAAGATCTCACACCTAGATCACCTTTGAGTTAAAAACGTGGGCCCAAGGAGGCGCCCCTCTACATTTGGCTTTGACCCCAAAAAAATGGCGCCCTTCTCCAAACATAGCGCCCTCTACACATGTAGTAGCGCCCTCTATCCATTTGTGGCGCCCCTCTATATTCTAGCGCTCCACTAAAATGGCTAGCGCCCCTCCAAAAGTGGTGGCGCCCTCCAATATGATGCTAGCGCCTCCCTTTATGAAGACGCCCTACTATATTTAGTGGCTTACCTTTATTTAGCGTGGGTTCTCCTTCTTGATAGCGCCCCCCTTTTACATTTGGTGAGGGTTTTAACATTGGACGCCCCCTTTAGAGAGGGGTTAAACCATCTTTAAACTTAGCTTGGGGTTTAGCCATTAGTTCCCAAATAAATATTTATCCTTTTGACTTAGGATAAAACTCAAAATTCACTTTTATTTAATTTTTAAAATTAAATTTTAAAATTTCCCAATTTTTAACCAGTGTTCCACGGGGGCGCGCCTCACAAGGTCGGGGGCTCGCCCCCTACGCTTCCCACGCCCCGGGGGCTGGGGGTCTCCATGGGAAACGTTTCCCAGCGCCCCCCTTTCTGCGAAACTTGGGGAAACGCGGGTCTAGGAGTTTCCCGAATTGGGGGGCTCCCACACGCCCCCTCCTGAAAATGGGGGGCTCCGACAAGCCCCCACTGCCCTCGATTTTTAAAATTTGTTTACTTAAAAAAGAAATGGTTCATCTTAAATTTTAGGCTTTTACACTAAATGGTCATTTTAAAAGAAAAAAACATCGATATGATATGCTTGGCTATAACGATTACATTAAATTACACTAAACTCTTCGAGAACATAAGCATGCTAGTATGCAAATGGTGATGGGATTATGAATTGACATGTTTATATGTTGGGGTTCATATTTTTATTATTTTTCTTTTTCTTTTTTATAATTTTAGAGACCAAACCCCTATGCTAGGGACCCTGACGCCTCCCCGCCCCCCCGTCCCCCAAAATACCCCAAAATTTTGGGGTGTCTCTACACGTCCCCAATGTGCGTTTCCCCGCTCCCACGCCCCCGCGTCCCGGAAACTTGGTGGAACACTGTTTTTAACTAAGGAAAAATTAAAAATAATTTCAAAAATTAATATCTTGGCCATGGGGGGGTGGAAAAATTTGGAATAAATTTTCCTAGGCTTAACAACCCCCAAACAAAATTACCATGGCATTATTTGATTTTTCCTTCAAAATCAAATAATGTGAATTTTTGACTTAGGGAAATTAATTAATTCCCTAGGAAAAATAGACCTTGCTTAGACAAAAATGGTCTATCTCCTCAACCACTCATCAGAATGACATGGGACTCGAAGCAGCGGCTTAGGGGGTTTCATAGCAATTTTACCTTGCATTCATAGCCCCTATTACAAAATGCCATGCTTGAGCAATTACATTATTACATCAAAAACTAAGTTAATTAACCACCAAGGGGTGAAGTTAATTAACTGGAAAAAAATAATAAAAATACAATGACATAACAAAACTCCGCAAGACTCTATACAAATGTCTAGCATGGTCATGAATCATTTTTGAAGCCTTAGCGACCTCATGGACTTGACTGGTAGAACGCCCGTCACCACTTTGGAGGATTTTGAGTGAAAAACCAAACCGATTAAACTCGTTTATTCAACAAGATCAATTGGAAAGGGAAAAAACACTCGATGAGGGGACTTCCCTAACAACCAGTTCCATGGTGTGGCCTCCATATCATATGACCCACACTAGCACATATAATTACATTAATTTTCCCACGCAGGGGAGCGGACATTTCGTTTTACAAAGGGGCAATTGCCCTGCAGAAGTGGAAAAATCCTCAGATTTTTTCAAGGTACCATTTGTACAACTATGTACATCTTCATGTACATGGAGTTGCCACCTAGTCGAAATAGGTGGGCAACACATATGAATGTCAAAGATGGATACCTGAGATACTGGTATCTGAATGATGAAAGATATGAGCTTGATATACTAGAAATGACAAAAATATCACCATCATAACATGATTATAGATCCGAAATGACAAAATTGGGCATCAACAGGGCTCATCTTTTCTGCTTAGCTGGTGTTATGCACTCTTTTTCTTAAAGCTGAAACACAGGTCTTAAAAAGGTTGGTTGACTCCTTTAGGGGGGTTGTATAGGAGCCGCCTTAGTGCTCCCACTTTGTATCGACGCCATTGTAATCAGCAGCCCCTTTGACCTATTTTAGTGGTCACTCGTCGGACATTAATAAAATTATCTTATTTTATCTTATCTTATCAATACCAAATCTACTGTTTCCTAGATCTCTGCTTGTTGCCTGTTCCTCGATTGGACGAAACATTTGGGAAGTATGAGGTGATCTTCTGGAAGAGAACTCAAAATCAGTTAGCATATCCATCCATATAAGACATATGCATCCCACCCATCAACATACAATTAGTAATTACAAACCAAAACGGAAACTATGCCCAACTCTAGTTCCACAAAGTTAGAGATCCTTTCTACTTCAGTCTTTTGTCCTATATACTATAATTTTCACACATAGTATGAACAAACTAAATTATGTATTTTTAAGGATCTTAAAAACCTTGAAACTCAGTGCTTTGGCTGACCACTTCAATGGTGGTAATATATGTTTTCAGCACAATGTCTTATTTGAAGTTTGAACTAGTAAGAGTTGTAGTTGCACAAGGATGCATCCCCAATCCCTGGAGATGTGGACATCTCCCCTGAAATAGGGGATGCCACCTGCATAATTGCTATGTTTACTAACTTAATAACCAATTCATTTTGTCATCCTTTGACATGAGTATAGGAGGTGGCACTAAATCTCTTATTAACTCCTAACTTTTTGAAACCTGGATTATAACTTGCAACCCTTAGGAAAAGATCCTTTATTTGTCATATCAGTTATAACCCTGGAGTCTGCTTCTTTCATAATATCTTTAAAGGACTTGCTAAGCTGGATCTACATGATCAGTCCATCCAATTTAACCCGATACTAAAGGCTATACCAAAGCCTTAACAATATACTAAGTTTTGCCATTGTTGTGGTTTATCACTCCTCCTCCCACTTCACCTAGATTCCCTTCAAAGCCCTATCAAAGTGTAGTTTGCTTCCTCCTTTTGGAGCCTCTCAAAGTTGTCACAGTTCTTTCTTCTAGAACAAATTCTTGTCCTTTTAAGTTTTACTAAAACCATTCCTCAAGCATCACGAAATAGTATTTCTTGTATTATGTATGAATGATAAGTTGATTATAGAATGAGGTGAAGTGGAGCTATTGATACTACTCAAGTGCAATTTTGTACACCGTCTGACTGACTTACCTATTGGTTAGGCTTCCCTACTATGGGCCCGACTGATATGAAGTTTTTCTACCATACTCCTTGATTGGTTCAAAGGAGGGGCACCTTCCTAGCCACATCCTAATCGTAGGTTTATTTCTTTTGTCCCAAATGGTTTAAATTAGGATTTCAAGTCGGCCGTAGTTAGTTATTTCCATGGTTAAGCCATAACCTACTTTTGTCTATGAGCTAATATGTACATGTGGATTACCCTCCTCACTAGTGGAATATTTCCTCAACATGTAGCTATTATCTTCTATATTTGGAAATGCGACAACTTCTTTGGATCTAATACCCTCTTTGGGAAGCAGAATCCTCCTCTCTTATTTCATGATAGTGCTCTTATCTTCTATATTTGGAAATGCGACAACTTCTTTGGATCTAATACCCTCTTTGGGAAGCAGAATCCTCCTCTCTTATTTCATGATAGTGCTCTTATTTTAATATTGGTAGTTGATACAACTTACAAGGTTATTTTTTGAATATCTTAATGTTATTTTTCCTTGAGTCCAGTGCTTTGATCTTTAATGTTATTATCTTTATATTTGTTCTGTTTTTGCATAACATTGACTGGGAAGCATTGATTTGAAGTGGTAGTGCAGGAGAAAATCACATTAACAAACAAGCATGGAGAGAAGTTGGTGGGGGTATTAGATGATACTGGCTCAAGAGAACTTGTGGTCCTTTGCCATGGATTTCAATCATCAAAGGTGGCACTTAGAGATATTTGAATAATCATATAAATTGTGACTTTTGTTTGCAGATCTTGCACATTGTGACATCTCAAATCAAATTTATTGCTTTGCTTATACAATGTAATAATTTCAATATTACCATTTTTTAAGAGATAAGAATGAAGTTTGTTTCATTTTATTCTTTCAACATAATGTTTTACTTATTATGGAATTAGTATAACTCTACTTTATATCTGATATCTGAATACTCAATTATACAAATTATAGAATCAAATAATGAACAGAAACAACAACATCATAGTGAATATAACATGACATAGCATTACACAATATTTAAGATAAGATAATTTTATCAACGTCCAACAAATGACCACAAAAGTAGGTCAATGCGACTAGTTGATGCATTTAGTGTGAATACATTGCAAGACTGCAAAATATTGAAAATTGTAATTTGGATAGGAACATCCGTACAAGTTTAGCGTCAAAACGTGCCAGAAGTTGTTTGAGTCAATACAATTTTGTAATTCATTTTAATAATAAAGTGAAAGTCTTATATTTAGCTATTGAGTCTAATAAAGTGTATTCTTAATAAATTAATGATTTAGACTAATCTCAATTGTACATTTCACTGAGATATTAGGGTTATAGCTCAAGTATAAAGGCAAGCAAGGTAGAAGGTTAAGACACATTCATTATTCATTTAAAGATAGTTTGGTCATGCAAATTTAGAGTGCCGAAGAGGATCTAGTTCAACAACGAGGCAAAGGGTAGTGTGCAGGTCTGTACATGATAGATTTGTACTGTTGTATGGATTCGTATAGATAAACAGAATAGTCTGTACAGTTGTACGAAACAGGTCCATACAACCATGCAAATGGTTTGTATAGCAGGCAATGACCAACGGATTGTTTTCCTTAGTACGTGTGCAGATTTGTTCCATTTGAGTGTACTGTATAGCTGTTAGTTTGTCAGTCTATGGAGGTTTCCTTATAAGCTTTTAATTATTAATAAAAGACTGAATTTTAAGGAATATTGCATTTTGCTTCCGCTGTTTAATTTACAGCAATATGTGTCCCTACTGCTATGTGAAATAATTATTTCCCGCAATTGAATAAAAAGTATGTGTTCAGTTGGGAACATGAGGACATTAGTCACCTAGGGTTTGAAAATTTAACATGGTATTAGAGCTTCTTTGATTAACGAGGATCTGAAGAGTTTAGGATGTTAGAAAGTGGCAACAAGGAAGGTCTTCTATCATTCGCATGTGTCCTTGCTTGATAGAAGACATAAAATAGGAAGCCAGATTGATCATTGCCTTTATGCAAAGTTTAGACTTAGGAAAAGTGCATTATGTAATCTAATTTTAATTTGACTTAATGGAGGCACTTTTATAACGTTCAAGTGAAATATAATTTAAGTGATGGCTAATCTAATGTTGGCCATTGATTTCACTGGAGGATCTCATCCATTGATCCATAGTGAGAGTTAGGGTTTTTGCTTGTCTATTGAGTTAAAAGGAGATTGATTTGGCGGAGAAGATACACACACACAATTGATTTGGCACACACATTGCCAGAGAGAGATTTCTTGCTCATAGTTTTTTAGAAGGAGAGTCGGAGAAGGTTGTAGAAGAATTTTCAAAGAGCAAGATAGATGAACTTTTCTGGAGATCGACAGAGCTACACAGGAAAATTGTTGGAGGTCGTACACCTGACGCAAGGAGGCTGTACAATGATGCAGGTCGTGACGTAGAGCATCCCGCATGATGTCAGCATACCGTACGTGGCTATACGGGTGACATCGGTGACCGTTCAGGTGATGTCAGCGTCTGTACGATGGCGTAGAGGCCGTACGACTGACGCAGAGGTGTGATGGTGACGCAGGGGGTCGTGTGATCTTTGTGGGGTTTTTCCTCAGTGAGTTTCGGTTGAACGATTTTTCTAGGTTGGGTAAAATCGATTTCTGGATTGTATTGTTCTATATCTTGCTAATAAAATATCTTCTCAAACTGCTGCACCGGTTTTCCCATCCTGGGTTTTATCTAGGGGTTTCCATACCCAAAACTATTGGTGTGATTCCTATTATATGTTTTCTCAGTATTTATTTTTCGCTGCATTATTTGTGAAGAAACTCATTTGTGGTTAACAGTAATAATATATATATATATATATATATATATATATACTGTGTAGCTCAAGATTGAGTTTTAACGAAATTTACATGGTATCAGAGCTCTTCTGAGCAAATCTGAGAAAAAACAATAGTATTGGATAGATTGGGGGCAGATCTATTGAAGATACAAACCTAGAGTTTCAGATCTAGGGTTTGACAGGTACACTTCATTATGGCTGTACAGTTGAGCGTCGAGGATAGACTCCAGGGGGCTCAAAAATTTCCTACATGGAAAGAAAGGATCATGAGGATCCTGGATGTTAGTGATGCAGAGGAGCACATTGACTCCAAGAAGGCTGCGTCTGCAGATTCGGCAAAGTTGTCTAAGTGGAAGAAGGTGGATTCTAGGGCCATGTTGGTTATCTTGGATAGGGTGAAGGATCACATAGTCCCTCACCTATCCGGGAAGAAGACCTTATTAGAAATGTGGACGGCTCTGGAAATCCTTTACCAGAGTAAGAACAAGAATCGAAAGATGGTGGTGTAGGAGAGATTGGGAAGCACTAAGATGGCCAAGGGTGAAGGAGTGGTGCCTTATCTCACAAGGCCCACATAGATCGGGGACCACCTAGGAGCAGTGGGCTTTAAGACTGAAGATGAGGAGCTAGTTCGGATAGCCCTCAATGGCTTTTCTAAGCCATGGGACGTCTTTGTCAAAGGCGTGGTGGCTAGGGAGAAGCTCCCTGATTGGCAAAGATTGTGGGATGACTTTGTGTAGGAAGAGACCCATATGGGTCAAGGTTTAGGTTCATCCAGCAGTGCCTCACATATTGTGGATGAAGAACGGCTCTGGAAATCCTTTACCAGAGTAAGAACAAGAATCGAAAGATGGTGTAGGAGAGACTGGGAAGCACTAAGATGGCCAAGGGTGAAGGAGTGGTGCCTTATCTCACAAGGCCCACACAGATCGGGGACCACCTAGGAGCAGTGGGCTCTAAGACTGAAGATGAGGAGCTAGTTCGGATAGCCCTCAATGGATTTTCTAAGCCATGGGACGTCTTTGTCAAAGGCGTGGTGGCTAGGGAGAAGCTCCCTGATTGGCAAAGATTGTGGGATGACTTTGTGTAGGAAGAGACCCATATGGGTCAAGGTTCAGGTTCATCCAGCATTGCCTCACATATTGTGGATGAAGAAGCTCTAGCCCTAGCAGGAAAGAGCAAGGGTAAGGCAAAGAAGAAGAAGGGTGGTAAGAAGAACATCGACATTTTCAAGGTCAAATGTTTTATCTGCCACAAGCCATGACACTTTTCCTCCTAGTGCTTAGACAGGAAGAAGAAGAACAATACCTAGATGGCAAGTTCTGCAAAGGTGGAGGAATTCAACAAAAAATTCGATTAGGACTTTTGTTTGATAGCTTGCATGGCATGCACCACATGCAACAGTATTTGGTACATCGATAGTGGAGCATCTTGTCACATGACAGAACATAAAAGGTTCTTCAAGAGCTTGTAGGAGGGTGGAGTAAATCTCTACATTGTGCTGGGTGATGATGCCCGGTATCAGGCGTAGGGAGTTGGTACTGTTTCGTTTCAGAGGGTGTCTGGCAAACCCCTCAGTTTTGCTGACGTATTGTATGTTCCGAGGTTGACTAAGAGCCTCATATCCATTTCCACCCTAGAGGACAAGGGCTTTCAGGTGAAATTCCGAGATCAGAAGGTGTATATCAGGCCCAAGGGGTCGGATAGGAGTTTGGATCGGGTGATTGGGATCCGGAGCGGGAAGGTTTACAGACTACACTTTGAGTCTGCAAAGGCTCTGGTCAACAACGATAGCAGTCAGGGTGAGTTGTGGCATGGGAGGATGGCACACTTACACCATGGAGCATTGAGGCATTTGAGACATGTAATTATTGGAGTTCCTCAGATACAAGAGGAGAAACATAACCACTGCAAAGGTTGTGTGTTGGGAAAGAACCTCAGGAAGCCTTTCCCACAGAGTGAGCATAAGTCTAAGGGAACCTTGGACTTGGTGCATTCAGATGTTTGCGGACCCATGAGTGTCCAATCTTTCACTGGCTACAGTTATTGCGTCACGTTCATTAATGACTATTCCATGAAAACCTAGATCTAAATCTTGAAGGCCAAGTTATAGGTCTTTGAGTGGGTTTGGGAGTTCAAGACTCTTGTGGAAAACCAGACCGAGAGGAAGATTCGGGTATTAAGGACGGACAACGGGGGTGAGTACACCTCCATTGAGTTCTTGGAGTTTTGTTCATCGAAGGGGATCAAGAAGGAGCACACAGTTCCTCATACCTCTCAACAGAATGGAATGGCAGAGAGGAAGAACAAGACATTGGTAGGAGCAACCAAGGCCATGCTATTTGATCAGGGATTGCCACTATTCCTATGGGCCAAGGCATACAAGACCGCAGTTTACATTTAGAACAGGTGTCCCCACACAACTTTGGGGAGGAAGACACCCAAGGAGGTCTTCACAGGCACTAGATCAGATGTGAGCCATCTACTCATATTTGGCAGTGTCTGCTATTGTCACGTTCATGCTAACACTAGGAAGAAGTTGGACCCTTCTGGTGAGAAGGGGTTACTTGTTGGTTACAACAAGACTTCTAAGGCGTACAGGGTATATATTCTGGCTTGCAAGAGGATCATTGTGAGCATGGATGTCCAGTTTGATGAGGACAGAGCCTTAGGAATATTTATGGACTTACCAGCATAGGAGAAACCAACACAGGACTCGGGGTCAAGTTGGAGGAGCCACAGGTACAGGTACAGACACAGGGTACAAGTTCTAGTATTCAGAGGGAGTCAGGTGGAAAGGATCCTTTGGTCATTGACTTGGAGGATGAGCCGCAACAGGAGGATATCTAGCAGCCGCAACAGGTAGACACTAGGCCATGACCTAAGTGGTTTAGGTCCTGTTATCACATAGTAGCCGAGCTACCATATTCTATTTTTCAGATTTCAGTACACTTTTCAGCCAATTCCCTTACATATGAGATGCTGAGATGAGCATCTATGATGGATCATTATTTGATGGACTATAGTACTCTCCCATGCCATGACTAAGTCTCAGGACACTTAGATTTGAGTACTGATGTAGTCATTTAGCCATTTGCAGAGCAGTCAGTAGTGCCCAGAGTTGCATCAGTAGTTTTCATTGGACAGATGTTGGTTCAGATTGATTGTTTACATATATATGACTTAACAGATATTATCTTGTGTTATGGTTATAATTACTCTTATACTCATTCTTGTGACATGCATTAGCATCTAGTGTCATGATTTGGCGGTCATATAAATATGTGGGCTTGGCTGTATTGATATTATGTATGTATGTCCTTACTCAAACCTGGAAGTTCTTGATCCATACTCATTGGTTTTACCCTCAGTGAGAATAGAGGTAGTCATTCCCACCATACTTTGGCTTGCTAGTGTTGGTTTCATTATTCACTGTCTCCACCCATCCATTACCTTCCAGTTATGTTTCCGACCCAACCTACTACTTGACTTGTGGCATGGAGGACCTTTCCACGCTAGAGCCTCTTTGTTGGACAAGCTTCCCTGTTTATTTGTGTCTCGGCTCTGAGTTTCTTAGGTTGTGTTGGCTAAACCTGAAACAAGTAGCGCTGCCATGAATACAATGTATTTGGAAATGAAATGAATATCTTATGAAAAATCCCATTCATGAAAAGTAGTGTTTTTAAACATACATGAATGCAAGGCAAGCTTAATGAAATTGGCTTTGAAGTATAATGAAATGAATATCTTAAAACATTCATCAAAAGTAATGTTTTTAAACATACATGAATGCATGAAGCCTAAAATAATAAAAATCCGTGTAATAAATGCATGGACCAAGGCTATTGAAAATCAAAGGCCCAAAAAAGCAATGGTTCCTAAAGTTATATCTAAGGATTGCTGGCCTCACTTGTATTGATTCGGATTGTGAGCATTTGTCAAGGTGAATAAGCACCTTTGAACGTAACTTATCCATTTGTGAGACACTACCATCCCCTGTGTTGTTGCTTGTCCGGCATATGCTAGAGTGAGTATCCCCTTTCCATATCCAAAGTGTCACAATGTTGAGTTAGTAGTCACCCTTTAGCCTAGTCTTTTGAATTTTAGCCTTCACCCTTCACTAGCAAATTGATTACAACTATGAAGTGAGTATGGTCTTGAAATTCTGGTTTGGGTTATAATTAATAAATGAAACCCTATATATTTGGTTGATAGATCGCCACTGAAATGATTGCTACTTGTTATAATTGTTATTTGAATGATTTGTAGAGCATGTCTTAACCTTTAAACACTTGCAGCAGATGGATGTTAGCCTGGGTTATATTATTGACCATTTACAGATTATTATTTTTATCTGTCTGTGCATATTGGATATTATTCTTGATCATGCAGAGATCTGTAGGGTGTATGAGCATGCACCTTAGGTGGATTTTGACTCCCCGAGTCCAATGAGACAACTTGTTTTTAGTTCCGGGCAGTTACAGGGATGATCTGGTTCGATGTACCATTCTGGTGCATTTTTACCTTGCTAGAGGGCTTGTTTGAGTAGAGAAATGATTTATTTGGTTCTCCTAGGGCCCTGTATGAGGAGGGGGGTGGTTCAACCACTTGATTTTACCATATTACCCCCCTCCCAGAGAGCCTGGTGGGCTCAGTTGGATAACGCAGGCACCCTAAGAGGTAGTTTTGGGCATATCACGTTTCTCGAGGCAGAATTAAAATAATTAAAATGGCTACTAAAGAATTCGATTTGGGCTACTGAGGCAAGAAAATGGCATGGGATGAGTTTTGATGATGAGAGTGATGTTTTCCACTCCTCCAGCAATTTCAGCACTTGGATGGACCCACATCCATCTTTTCGACATGATTTATTATTTTCAAGAGCTTTTGGAGGCTCACGATTTCCTTAGAAAGGCACTATTTTGGCATTTAAAAAATTATATTATTTTATTGTGCCATGGGGACACACTAGGAGAGTTAGTTAACACTCCCTGGACCCACCATGACCTTTATTTATGTTTTATTGAGTGGGATCCCCTCTCCTAGGGTGATTTGGTCCATTTTTATATTATATTATTGTATTGATCTATGTACTCTATGTTGACCTCATTTCAACCGTTGATTAGAACATTGTAATCTTTTAATCTTAGCCACCCATTTGAAAAGTGGTTATGATTTTGGTTCTCTCATTCCTATTTAAAGGCTTCTCATTTGTAAGGGGTCTTTGGCTCTTGGATCTGGATAATAGAAAACTATTTTTGTGGAAATTCTTGGATCTCCTTTGCATCTGGTGTCTTTAGATGGTGATTGGAAAATCTATTGCTTTCTAGCATTTGGGTATTTGTTGTGAGATCTATATTTTTTCGAGAAACATTGTCTTGTCTACAGGAGGGTGACTTCAACTTGGGCCTTTTTGCAGGGGCTCCTCAACTCGCTTGGCTTGGATGCGTTTTGTATCAGGGGGTTTTCATTAGTATCAATGCGATCTATGATTTATCTTGCTATTTTTCTATAGCATTTGTTTTTTTCTCATGACGCAGTAAATCTGATATGGTTGATGTTTGTTGTGTAGGAGAGAGGGCGCAGTGGCTTCCTTGGGCAAAACGTTGGACATAGAACTTCATCAAATCTTCTCAAATTGATCGGGATAGCATAGATCATCACTATCAAGGCATCTACAAGGTTTTCCAGGTAAGATCTACAGATTAGTATTTCTTGTCTAGATCTCAATCCATTGGCATCTTCATTTCATGTTAAAACCCTAAATATTAAAAAATAAAAAAATATTATGGCTCAAACCGCTTGAGTTCTCGGCAAACCATTTTTGGGTTGTAGATCGGGTCAAATCCTAAGTGGGTCTCCAAAAACGTTTTGCTAAAGTTGCTTCATTTGGCCCAAATCCCAAGGGATTGTCCTCTAAACCCTAGCTCTACCCTTCATGTTGCCTTCTTTTCTTGAGAACTGATCTTTTTCGGCAAACAACTTTTGGGTTTTGTAGATCAGGTCCAACCCTAAGTGGGTCTTCTTCAACGTTGGGCTAAAAGTGACTCCATTGGCCCAGATCCCAAGGCACTGATCTTCAAACCCTAGCGCTACCCCTCCTTTTGCCTTTTTCTCCTGTGTTTTGACTTTTTTCTTGTGGCTCGGGTGCTTTGACACTGCCATACCTTCTTTCGAGTCTATCCCTCGGTACTAGATAGCCCTATTCCTGTTTTTTCCCTCCCTGCATTGGTCACGTTTCCCAAGGCAGTGGACATCTTCATCTTTTGCTAGTACCTTAATCCCAGATCTATTATTCGTCTCATAGGTCACTTGCGTCCCAACTTGGATCAAATTTCATATCTCCTAAACCCTAATCCAAAGCCTTGGTTCACGTAGTGACATCATCCATAGATCTAGGGTTTCCATCACCTTACACCTTACGTACCTCAAGTCCATTTGATTTGATCTGGTGTATACGTTTGATCTCTCATTTCAGGAGTAGAGCTGGGTCTCCCCCATTATTGTCTTGGGCTAAGACAACATCAAGTGAAGACTACCTCGATTGGCGTGACAACCATCCAGTTGGGAGTCGAGGAAATCTTGGTTCTACCTCCTTAGTTGCTTGTCCCTCTACCGTCCATCCTGGATCCATCTTATATAGACAACTACAAGGTTGGTGATAACAGGTCCACAATTCAAGATTCCAGGCAGGTGATTCTTCCATAGAGCTCCATGAGGTGAAGCAAACCACTAGATAGACTTAGCTATATGGCACTGATGACGGAGTTGATTAACTATGAGCCTTCCAGTTTCAAGGAGGCTGGACAACATGTGTGTAGCAAGAGGCTATGGTTGAGGAGTATGACTCCACTATGAAAAACCAGGTTTGGGAGGTTGTGCCAAGGCCAAAAAGAAAACGGGTGGTTGGATCCAAATGGATCTACAAGGTAACGCATAGAGCAGATGGAAGCGTGGAGAAGTACAAGGCGTGTTTCATGGCAAAGGGGTATTCACAGAAGGAGGTGGGTGCTTCTTCATTGGATAGGGGAAGTATGCAGTAGAGACCTTGAGGAGATTCATGATGGAGAACTATAGGCCCATGTCCACGGCTCTAGTTACCAACTAGAGGAAGATTGATGCATCGAGGTCAGAGGAGTTTAATCCTACATTGTATTGCCGTCTTATTAGATCGATCATGAATTTGGTCAACACACGACCGAACATTAGCTTTGCAATCAACTCCTTGAGTTAGTTCATGGTGGACCCTCAGAGAGTACATTGGACAGCTGCGAAGCATGTGCTTCGCTACATCAGAGGTACAGTGGAGTACGGGTTGGTTTATGAGCTCAGTGGGAGTGTACAATTAGCAGGCTTCATAAATGATGACTAGGCGGGATGTGTAGAAGATTGGAAGAGCACTTTAGGTTGTTGTTTCAGCATTGGGTCAAGGGTTATCCCTTGGTTTAGCAGGAAGCAGAAGTCACTTGCATTCATCTCGACAAAGGCTAAGTACATGGCAGCCAGTTTGTCTCCATGTGAGGGAATGTGGCTTAGAAAGTTTCTTTTAGGGTTATTTGAGCGTGAGCTAGAGGCTATAGTGGTTCACTGTGACAATCAGAGTGGCATCAGGCTATTTGAAAATCCAATGTTCCATGATCGGAGCAAACACATAGACATCCAGTATCACTTCCTGGGAGACTCTGTACAGAAAGGAAACAATCTGTTGGAGTACATTCAAACAGATGAGCAGGTGGTAGACATTTTCGCCAGGGCACTTTGCAAACACAGTTTTGTGAAGTTCAGAGACAAGTTGGGGTTGCTACCGAATCCCTTCCTCGTTGAGAGGGAGTGTTAGAAAGTGGGAACAAGGAAGGTCTTCTATGATTTGCATGTGTCCTTGCTTGATAGAAGACATAAAACAGGAAGCCAGATTGATCATTGCCTTTATCCAAAGTTTAGACTTAGGAAAACTGCATTATGTAATCTAATTTTAATTTGACTTAATGGAGGCACTTCTATAAAGTTCAAGTAAAATATAATTTAAGTGATAGCTAATCTAATCTGGGCCATTGATCTCACCGGAGGATCTCATCCATTGATCCATAGTGAGAGTTAGGGTTTTTGCTTGGCCATTGAGTTAAAAGGAGAATGATTTGGTGGAGAGGATACACACACACACAGTTGCTTTGGCACACATTGCTAGAGAGAGATTTCTTGCTCATAGCTTTTCAGTCGGAGAGTGAGACAGAAGTTTGCAGAAGAATTTTCAGAGAGTGAGACAAAAGAACTTTTCTAGAGATCGACAGAGCTGCATAGGCAAATCACTGGAGGCCGTACAATGATGTAGGCTGCAACGCAGAGCATCCCACATGATGTCACCATATCGTACACGAATGTACGGGTGACGTCAGTGTCCGTACAATGACGTAGAGGCCGTACGGTTGATGCAGAGGCGTGAGGGTGACGCAAAGGATCATGTGATCTTTGTGGGTTTTTTCCTCAGTGAGTTTCGGTTGAACGATTTTGCCAGGTTGGTAAAATCGATCTCTAGATTGTATTGTTCTATATCTTGCTAATAAAATATCTTCTCAGACTGTTGCACCAGTTTACCCATCTTGGGTTTTATCCGGGGGTTTCCATACCCAAAAATATTGGTGTCTCTATTGTTGGTGTTGTCCGCCGAATGCACATCGTTAGCAAAAATCTTTTGGATTGCTATTTCCCTAAGCGGGAAAGGTGTGGCCTTGGGAGCAAGCCAAGAGCCAGGTGCTGTCACCTGATCCCAGCTCCTCTGTTTAGGCTAACTCCTAACGAGGCCAAGGGGGGTAGTCCCTAAAATGGTTGTCTAAGGCTTTTGTTTAAAGTGCTCTTAGATGGAAGATGAGAATTAGTGTTGTTTAGGAGTTTTTTGATATACACAATAACCAATTACGCAATCCGCGTTGCTATTTGCAAAACACGATATGAATAATAAGACGGAAATTAAAGCATCCACGCATGAATAATTTAGAAATAAATGGAAAAATGGTCCAAACAAGATAATGCAAGAATTAAAAGACCAGTGCCTTAAATGGAGTCAAAGTGTTGGGGATGCTGAAATACAAGTCTTTGATGTTTGTGATATCATTTTGCAAATGCTTCTTGGTAAATTTTAGTGTAAGTTTTAAGATGAGGTTGATTATTAAATGGGAGGGGGATCTCCAAGATATACCTTCCAGTATGGAGATATGTCCAAAACCCTTAACCGATGCGGCTACCCGCAAGGAATATGTAGGCTGGTCTGGAGTCTCTGAAGCAATGTTCAACACAAGTCTCTACATGACTAGGATTTGTCGATGTTTCTATGGTGCAGAAGCATGCGATGCAACAATCTACATCCTGAATAGGTGTCCTCATACGATTTTGGAGGACAAGACACCAGAGGAGGTATTAACTGGTGTGAAGCTAGAAGTGAGCCATTTCCACATCTTTGGTGTTCAACTTATATCCATATACTGATCGGGAAGAGGATCACGTTAAAGCTCCAGTAGGAAAGTCTTGTTTGTTGGTTATAGTGAGACTTCAAAGGCTTACAAGATCTATATTCCAAGGGAGAGAAAGACAATCGTAACCAGGGATATAAAGATTGAGGAAGACTTTACATTTAGGAAGTCTCATGAGTCTATTCCAGTGACAAAGGATGAGGAGCAGGAAGCTTTGAAGGTTGAGCCAGGATCACCAACAACTTCTAGTTCAGGGCAACAACCTTTAGGTGTAGGAGGAGCCATCGACTCCTAGCAGTTCTATCAGGACACCTTGATGGCTCACACAAACATTGAGGGATGAGGTCATTATCAAGTTTCCAAACTACATAGTATTGATGGGCAACATCATAGATTTTGAGCCTTTAATTTTTTAGGAGGTAACATACCAGTAGGTTTGGAGGGATGCCATGGTGGAGGAGTACACCTCCATCATGAAGGATGATGTGTGGGACATTGTGCTAGATTGAAGGGGAAATTAGTAGTGACTTCTAATTGGCTCTACAAGACCGAGCATGTGGCAAAGCCGCAAATGGAAACATAGAGAAATACAAAGTGAGATTTGTGGCAATAGGGTTCTCCTAGAAAGAGTAAGTGGACTATTAGGAGACTTTTACTCCAATCATCAGGTACACTAACATTAGAGCAGTGATGCCTTTTGTCTCCATTATGGGATGGAGGGTACATCAGATGGATGTGAAGACAACTTTCCTCAATGGGATAATTAAGGAAGAAGTGTACATAGAGCAACCTCAAGGCTTTGAGATCATAGGGAAGGAGTCCCATGTGTGTAGGATGAAAAAGGCCTTGTATGGACTCAAGCACGGACCACGAATATGGTATTCCAAGATCGATGGATACTTACAAAGAATAGGCTTCACCAAAAGTGAAGCAAATCCCAACTTATATTTCATATTTGTTGAGGCAAATTTACATATTTTTGTGTTGTTTGTAGATGACTTGTTTCTTATAGGATTAGAGAAGCTCATTGCAGGGTGTAAGGTAGATATTACAGTTGAGTTTGAGATGAAGGGCATTGGCATTGTTACCAACCTTTTTGTATCATAGTTGGGTTATTTGAGGAGTCGCCGGTTGACAGACTTGTTCAAAGTCTGATTCCAGTGTATCAGTTGATCCGTCTTCATGTCTAGCCAATATTGGCTAGCCAGTTTTTTATTTGAATAATTTTGACCATGGCCCCACGGGGTTTTTAATAAATTGTGCTAGTAGGGTATTTTTTGAGTGGTTCGGTCTCCTGGCGCGTAGAATCTCAAATAAGGTATTCCAGGGAGTTTTTTGCCCTTGACAATTATGCTTTGCCTATAGCCGAGTATAATTGACAAAGTTTTCTCCCGCTTCCTCCAAAGCTGGAATGCCCGATGTTGAATTCTGGGCCTTGGGGGGTTATTAGAGCCCAACTGAGTGTTATAAACCTACTAGGCATTTTTTAGGTAGAGCATGGTCATGTCATAAGTCATCTGGACATATAAATTTTTTTCGAAAAAATCTTATTCGAACAGGGAAAAAATTAATTTTTAATTTTTTAATTATTTTTCTAAGTTTTTTGGGTTAATTTTTCCATAAATTAAATGGAAAAAACCCGTTTGTAATAAGTCGGTCATTTGGACCTCGAATTCAGTGATTGAAGGCTCTAACCTTAAAGCCAAAAATCATTCTTGATCGGTCAGCCAGTCAGATCCAACTTTCGGATCATCAATCAGACACATAATGCCCTTTTTCTCAAAAAAGTCATTTTCGAGGAAAAAATGATTATTTTGGAGAAAATTAAAACTCTCCAAATTAATCCAAATTCAGCGAAATAAAAGGATAAATGACATCTCATTGGGCATTTATGATGTTTGGAGTTGTCATAACTCAGTTTCAGTTAGCATTCAGTGAGCAATTAATTTATATTCAGTTAGCCGTTGTGTCATCTCCAGCTAAAGAATGAGATGGAGAGCACTCATTGGTCCAATGATTTGATTGAGGTAAAGACTGAGGCTTACACTATCAGTGGCCTTCCCAAACATAGCAGAGGCTGCATCTAGACTTAAAAGGTGGCTTACCAACATCCCAGGCGTCTCTCCTAAGGCTTATGCCCCTCTCTCTCCATGAAGGCGCCTTCCACACGTGTGGCCTCAATTTAGGGTTGTTTGCAGTGATCAGGGTTGGAGTGGGGGTGCCTTGCCTAGGTGGAGGCCTCCCCTCACTCCTAGCTCTTCATTTTAGGTTTGGGTTCTCTGTTAGGTGGCCAAGCCGGTCAGGTTATGTGATTTGGTTTTAGGGTTTTAGCACTCTCTCATTGTATAAATAGAGGCTCCTTTAGCTCTATTTGGATGGATTTTTGTGTAGAAAAACTCTGTCCAAACTCTGTAATGCTTGTTTCTTTTGCAACCGTGGAATAAAATTTTAAGGCTTTGGAGGCATACACGGTTTGTTAATGTGGATGAATACTTGGCGAATGAGGTGAAATGTTTCAATTTCTTTCTTTTCTTGCTTAGGTTGGATAATAGTTCATGCTTTAGAAGGCTTCTATAAGCACATAAGATTGATTATTTGATGTTCCAACTTAATTTTTTATGGTTTTGTTCTTATGAATTAAAAGTAGTATTGATTATTCAGTTATATGATATGCTCTTTTATATTTTTATTAACCAAACATACATGATCTAATCCAATTTTTGCAAGTGTTGAGTTGAAATTGTGCAGGTTATCTCATTGAAGCGAGTAGGAGTTTGAGCTCAGGTGCATCCTCTCCTCTCGAAGCCAAGGCAACTTTCGGATTTTCAAGCTTCAAACGAATCCAAACGTCATCAAAGTACCACAGGTTTGAGGGTTTGCTTTCATCATTATTCATCTTTCGAAATTCATAAAATCTTCATTTTCTTGGGTTAGGGCACGGTTTGGGCTAAAGTGAACATTCATTCACCAAGCCTTTGCCTCGGTTGGTTGCCCTGTTTGTAATTTGCAGCCTTTTTGGCCTTTTTATTGCAGCCATTCTTTCCTATCCTTCGCTGTCCACTTTTTCTCTGATTTTTACCTTTTGGACAGCCCTCTTTTGCCCTCTTTCTTAACTTTTTGCAGCTCCTTTTCGTCCTCTTTCGTGGCCATCTTTTGGGCTGTACTTTCAGCCTTTTCATCATTATTTGCAGTTTTCTTTCTTCAACTTGCAGCCCTCTTTTTCGCTTTGTTTCCAGCCTTCTTTGACCCTCTTTTTGTCCTCTTTTCACCCCCTTTTCACTCCTTTTCTCTTACCTTTTTTCACTCATCTTCTCTTCCTTCTTTCGGGTAAAGTTTGAGTAGCTTTTGTCATTTAATTCATAGATCTAGTTTCAATTTATTTTTATGAACTAACATTATAACAAGTTTGTGTCTAGAGCTCTTAGTTTCAGGTAGGTGAAGGAGAGCCCAAAGGCTACAAGCAGGAGGTGCAAAAGAACACAAGAACAAAAAGACTCTCTCCCTCTTCTTTCATCCCCTTCTTTCCCTATTCTTCCAAAGACAAAAGAACAAATCACCATGATCATTGTAAAGAATTATTAAAAAGGGCTAAGTGGGAGCAAGTCTCTCGTTTTTTCTACTTCCCCTATTTGGGGGAAGTGTGTCTTGTGTTCCTTTTCATAGTGTAGTTTTAATTTTAAGTACTTAGCTTAGTTCTTTTGATTAGATTTAGTTTCATTTCCACTAATTGCTAGTTGTTCATTAAAGTATAAGCTGCTAATTGCTAGATTAGACTTGGTTAATTACATTGTAGTATCTTTCTCCATTATTGCTAATCTTTAAAGGAACCAAAATCTCTTGAATCTCACCATAAGGTGGATCAAGAGTGCTCTCTATTGGAGAGTTTAATAAACTGTCTTTGCTTCATGTTCATGTTGTTTTCTAATTCAATTAATTAATAAGTAAGACTCTTGAACTTGCAAAAACACAAGTCAAGAGCACTCTCTATTGGAGAGCATACGTAGTCTTGCATAATCCCTGCATTAGTCTCATCTTGATTAAATAAGACTCTTGAACCTCTGTCATAAGACAAGGTCAAGAGCGCTCTCTATTGGAGAGTTTAATCAATTAACTTAATAAAACCTTCAACACACACACCCCATAATTAAATAACTTCGTTGATCATCCTTCACCTAGTATGCTCTGCCAACTTTCGGGTTGGGCTTGTACTCAGAACGGTGAATGGACTTGTTAAGTTCGCACAAGAGAAACATAATAAAATATTTACCCCATAACCAATGCACCGGCGTTGTTTCGATTAAATAGTGAGGCAAGTGGGCAAATTCCAAGTGTGGGCGTCGGGCAACCCAATCTAGGCACAATTAGTTAAGTTATTGAACACTTAGCTGTGATCCCAAATAGGTCCGTCATGTCTTCGAACGGAGCCACTGAAGGTATTTCTGGTTAGGATATCCAGACACCTTAAGCAAGATCACCATTAAAATCTTTTAAAAATCTACCAAGAGCACTCGCACAATCTAAATACTCACTAGCTTAATTCCTAGACTTCTATTTTATTCACGCATTTTATTGACTCCATAAGGCACTGGTCCTTGGTTATATTTGAATAATTATCTATCTTGATCAATTGTCCATGGTTCATTTTAATTGTTATATCTGAATGCTTGGTTAAAAGTCTGGAATCTTTGCTTATCTGTGTAATCTTTTGTTAGCAACGTGGATTGCTTTTGATTAATTGTCATTTTCTTAATAAACAAACACTTTGAATCATAACAAACTCCTAAATAACACCCATCCGCATCCGCAACTAATTAAAACACTTTAAACAACTTAAGAGCCTTAGAAAACTTTTTGTAGGGACTACCCCCCTTGGTTTCATTAGGAGTTAGCCTAAACGGAGGAGCTAGGAGTAGGTGATAGTACCTAGCTCTGTGTTGCCCCTAAGGTCACACCTCTCCCACTTTCTCAAGTGAGGAGACAACTTTCATTAGATTTTTGCTGCTGGTGTGCAATTGGCGGACAACAGGCATGATGCATTACTTTTTAGGGTTGGAGGTTTGATGGAGATTAGGAGAGATTTTTCTTAAGCAGGGTAAGTATGCAATCAAGATCCTTAAGAGATTTCAGATGTTGTACTATAAACCTATGGCAGTTGATAGATCCCTTGATGTATTTGGTCAACTCTAGGCCATATGTATGTTTTGCAGTGAACACCTTGAGTTATTTCATAGTGGAACCAAGGTAGGAGCATTAGGTAGCATCAAAACATGTGCTCAAATAGTCGAGGGGCACAATGGAGTACGGGTTGAGATATTTGGGAGATGGTGAAGTGAAGTTGCAAGGGTATGTATAATCTGATTGGGAAAGTAATGCATCAGATAGGAAGAGCACCTCAGGGTGCTGCTTTAGCTTGGGATTAGTCATGATATCCTGGTTCGGCTGGAAGCAGACTTTCAACACACTCAGTTCAATAGAGGTGTAGAGTATATGGCAACTTGTCTAGTGAGTTGTGAGGTCGTTTAGCTTGGTAAGTTACTTGCAGGTTTACTTGATCATGGATTGCATCCCACAGTGTTTTATTGTGATAAACAAAGTTTTATCAAACTCCGAGAATCTAGTTATCATGATAGGTCCAAGCACATTGAGATTAGTTATCACTTCATCTCAGACAAGATTTAGAAGGGAGTAATAAGCTCCAATATGTATCCATAGATCAATAGTTTGTTGATATTCTGACCAAGCCCTTAGCAAAGGGAAGTTTGAAGCATTCAAAGACAAACTTGGATTGGTGTAGTTCCTAAGAGGTAGTGTTGAAAATTGTAGCTCGGGAAGTGTTGTCCGCCGAATGCACACCAGCAGCAGAAATCTTCTAAAAGCTGTCTCTTCACTTGAGAAAGTGGGAGAGGTGTGGCCTTGGGGGCAAGCACAGAGCTAGTTACTGTCTCCTACTCCTAGCTCCTCCGTTTAGGCTAACTCCTAACGAAGCCAAGGGGGGTAGTCTCTAACAAAGAGTTTCTATGGCTCAATGTATTTTAAGTGTTTTTGGTGTATGATGATGCAGATGGGTGTTGTTTAGGAGTTTATTATGATGAAAAGATCACATATTTAAAATTTTAATAACACACTTGCAATAATTTAAGGACAACACAACTGATTGATTTAAGTAAAGGCATCCATAATGAAATAAAATATGCACTTCAGATAAATAAATGAAATGAGCACAAGACCAGTGCCTTATCCGATGGGTAACGGAGTCAAGATTTCAGTGCTTGGGATGCAAAGATACAAGCATTCAGTATGTTTGTGAGATCATTTTGCAAGTGTTCTTTGTAAATTTTATAAATTTTTAGTGATCTTGATTATTATGGCTAAGAACACAAGGTATCAACTGGAAGAAATATCTTCGGTGGCTCCTCTCAATGACATGTCGGACCATCCAGTATTCTAGGCTAGGTGTCCAAGGAACTTAACCAGCTTGATTGAACTCTGAGACAACAGCTTGTTTCGGTGTTACTAGCAAGAATTTGCCCACTACCTCAGTATTTATCGACAACGCCGGTTTGTTGGTTATGGGGTGTAAGTTTTATTAATGTTTTCACTTGTCCGATTAATCAAATCCAACCACCCTTCTGAGTACGAATCCAACTTTTTAGGGTCGACAGAGCATACTTGGTGGCGGAAAGCAACGCAATAAATTTTAGAATGGGGGGTGTGAGTTGCAAATTTTAAGTTTAGAGCACACAATTAAACTCTCCGACAGAGAGTGCTCTTGACTTTGTCTTATGACAAAAGTTCAAGAGACTTTAACTATTCTATATGCCTAATGCAAGGAAAATGTAAATCTAACTATGCTCTCCGACAAAGAGTGTTCTTGACTTGGGTTATGGCAAGTTCAAGAGACTTTGGTTTATTTTAAGAGACAATAAGATTGTAAATATGAAACCATGTGATAGCTCAAAAAATTGTAAAACGATGATTAAAATGCTAATAATGAACTAAACTAGCAATCACTATTCTAAGCATAAAATGAAACCAATCTAGTGAAGTAAATCTAAGCTAGCAAACCACTCAAAAAAGGCCACTACAAGACTTACCCAAATGGGGAAGCTGGGTGTGGGGGATTAAAGACCCCACTCACGAAACTTTTATTAAACTATTACAATCTTTTGGATTTTCAACCTTTGAAAGAATTTGAAAAGTTAAAATAGAAGAAGCCTTAATGGCTTTTACAAAAGGAGAGTGATGGTTCACAACTTCTTCTTGGTTTTGTTCTTTTTGGTTTTGCAATCTTGGTTGTGTCTTCTTCTCTTGGTTTCTTCTTCAAGTTTTCTTGCTTCTTGTCTTTTATAGATTTCTTCTTTGATCACCTAAGGCATAGACCTGTTATTGTCAATCAAATCAAATAAATAAATTGGAACTAGCTAACTTAATGCAAGTCCTAGACTTTGAAAATTGAGATCTATATGCAAGGAAGCAAATTAGTTTATATGCCAAATCAACTTCTAGATGCAAGTTTTGAACTTCCAATTTTTTCTTTAATCTTTTTCGAAAATGAAACTAAATGCAAAACAACTAAGAGTTATGAGGAGAAAAATAGGAAGGAACGTGGAGCGAAAGGGAGCAAAGAGGGTAGCAAAAGAGGGCTAAGAGGGCAGTGAAAAAGGGCTGCAAAAAAGAGAGAGAGAGGACAAAAAGAGGGCAACGAAAAGAGAAGAGGGGGACAATCCAAACAAGGCAAGAAAGAAGAAGCCAAAGGGTGGATAAATGGAGTTTAGGGCTTCTTGTAGTAACTAGTAACCAAAAGAATGTTTTTATCTTGTGGATGGAACACAAAAGAGAGAGCTGCTCCCAACTTTCTTTCTTGTAGCAAAAGATATCGAGCCTTGTAGGTCCTGTAGTCACAAAATGTTAAACTCAAAAATGGTTGTTTGAAGCTTGGGATAGAAGCAGCTGAGCTCGCACTCTTCTACAATTGGTGAAGCCTGATAACACACAAACACTCAATACAAGAAGTGAGATAAAAAAATCATATGCTAGTATGCTAGGAAAATCAAATCCAGATCAACATTTCGTATTACTGACTACTCATGTCCATCAAGATATTAATCTACTTTGCATAAATAACCAAATTGAGACAACAAATGGCTATTCTACCATGCCAACAATGGCCTTCTTGAGCTGGCAAATTAAATAAGCACATACAAGTATTGCAAGAGAGGAGTTAGAGACAATATCACCTCAACCATGAAGAATTCACCACAATCAAAAGCCCATAGACCTCCAAAGTCAAATATATTTATTAACAATTCCAAAGCAAATGTTGATACAATTTTCTCAGAGTAACTCTACCACTAAAGATCCATGAAGAAGAGAGTGCAAAGCACCTCTACTTATACAAAAAAACCAAGCCCCAGGGGGGAATTAATGAACTAGAGATCAACTCAGCATGTGATTGAGTTGAAGAGGAGTCCACTGAGCTTGAACTAGATTGAACCGGAGTTGAAGTGAAGAGGAACTGACCCTCTCCACCCAACATGTGCCAACACAGCACCACCAATCAAGCGAGTCTCCCTGACCTCATGCGATTGTACGACACATTGGCGTGAGCTCCAAGCTTGGATTGATGCATGATCCAAAACGTGAATTTTATGGAGGTGGCGCATCTTCAAACTATAGTTACCTGCCACCTCTCCAAATCGCATCCACACCCACGCTTTAGACTATAGTTCATGCCCTTGATTTTAGGAGAGATCATCTTCACGCCAATGTGGTGGATTCAAACCATCCAACGCGAGGGCTCACATGACGTGAGCTCCACCAAACCTAAATATTATATGGTATAGGATACGATGATGCCATCACTATTCACTAACACAAAGGTGTGGGTTCCCTTGAGTTTTGGACAAAGCGCATGGAACGAAGCGTGAGTATAAACCATGGTACGACTACCTTTGCCTTTGACGTCACCTTCTTAATTAAACAATTCACATGCACTGGAATTATATGTCATGGTTATCTACTTGCCATTTTATAATTGTGGATGGGTCCACACGCTCCCACTCACACCACCACTCACGCTAGGCTAACGTCACACTCTACTTCAAATAAATTGTGACCATAACAAGGAATAATCTGTTTGAACCATGGCTTAAAATAATAGTGCTTGAGTGATGTGTCATATAGTGTCCACTTCATGCTCGCTCCCTCATGCTTATGAGTTAACGTGAGCCACCCACTTGAATTAATTCGACTTCACCTTTTTTACCCAAAATTTTAACTCAAACCATGTGGAAAAGGCTCGTATGACTATTTGGACCACATGCCAAGTCATCCCCACCAATACAATATTCAATTTTGACTTTGAATTTGACTTTTTACTGTTTGGACTTTAGTGCATTTTGTCCAAACTTAGCATTTAAATGCTAATCTGATGCTCAGTTAGCCAAATGATAACTTTCGAGATGCCTCAGTTGGCCGAAACATAGTAAAAGTGGTCCTTGGGGTAAAGATGTTGCTCCGGGCTTGAAAATGAGCCCAACCACGCCAAAAACGGACTCTGGATCATTCATTTATTACATTTTGAAGTTTTTCATTTTAACCATTAAAAATGGCTTAAAAAACGGAGAAAATTATTTCTTCTCGGAATTTAATGAAACTCTAGGGGGACCTAGTACATATTCATACGACTCTATCGGAATACCTAGCATGACAAAAAACACTGACACGAAGGCTCTAATAACCTCCCAAGGCCGAAACATCAAGACAACTACCCCAGCTTTGGAGGAGCGAGTGAAAAACTTAGAAATTATTGGTCGTTTGTTCAACAACCAATAATAACCAAGGGAAAAAACACTCTGGGCTAGTCGGCTTGATGCCCAAGTCCGGGAAGCCGAGCCTTTTATAAAAAATTAAATGCTAGGACATTCTTTACAATTTCCCCAAGGGGGTATGAACGTGTATTACAAAAAATAAACAGTTTAGCCAAAAACTGGCTAACTCTGGAGCACACTGAACTTTTGAACTCTGATCTTGAACAAGTGTACTTGTTCAATACTCTGGCAACTCACTGAAAAATCCACTGTGCAAAATTAGTGGATAACATTTGGCTCCTACTACGGGACGTGTGCTCGATCTAGTCTCTTATGCAAGGAGAGCATACGAGAACGCCAGAATCTTTGGATTCTATACCCTGTAAAAACATCTCAATTTGACAAGAAAACCTCAGTAGCACAGGCTTTATGAAAAAGAGCCAATGATCCAAAAGTTGCTTTATTCAAGGGAATTACAAAAATTAAATAAAAATTTATTTATTTCTAAGTACAGAAAGAAAATGCTCACTTTGAGGAGCCTACTTTCCTACTCTAAACATGATATAAAAAAGGTTAGGTGTAATCATAAATCCAGTGTAGCCACTTAAGCATTTTATTAATATAAAAAAGTTTTGCCTTGTCTTTGGTTACCAGCCAAAGTAAGGACACAATTTCCAGAAAATGCAAACCTGCGTGATGATCCAGAATGCGCGGGCTGGATGAGGAATCATAGGCATGAATAAATTCGTCGAACTTCTTCCCAAAATGATAGGTACTCTTTCAGGATTCTTCCATCCAAGATTGGATAGGACTGATGTAAAAATCTGTATGATGAGGCAGATCATCATACTCATCAAAATGGCTTATCCGTTGATAACTCTGTGTGTAAGCTGAAAACTGCCCCCAATCATAAGGAACATCTATATGTGAAGAAGATGGCCGAGGATCGATAGATGGATATGATACCTTTACCAGAAAATTGCCCCCAATCATAAGGAACATCTATATGTGAAGAAGATGGCCTCCAGGATCGATAGATGGATACGATACCTTTACCAGAAAACTCATAAAAGATTGGTCATCTAAGCCAGACAACAGGTTTCTGCTAAATCAATTATTTGAGGTGAAAAAAAAGAAAAATGAGACCATCCATGAATTTAATGTAAGATTTGACAAATTGGTCTCTAATGTTCCCCAAGATTTAAGACCAACAAAACAAGCTATCCTTATACTTTACCTAAATGCTTTTGAAGGATGGTTTGGTTTGAACCTTAAGGAAAAGAACCCAAATGACCTCAAGACTGCTCAAATCTGGGCCAAGAAAGGTGAGGCTAACATAGCCTCTATGGGAAAGAAGAACTTCTTAGATGTTTATGCTCCCTCTTCTTTCCATAGTGATCCAAAACCCAGGAAGGCTAAAGAACCTGTGACTGAGGAGAAACCAACTCTAGAGGCAATGTTTGAAATGACGAAAAACCTCACATTATTCACTAAAGATATAGCATGAACCAGGGAACATGATAGAAATAGGAATGCCTATGGCCCAAGACCTTATTGGAACAATCAAAGAGGGCCCATAAATGAAAATAGGCAAAATCCTAGAAGAAATGAGCTTGCTGAGAATAGAAATGTGAACATATGTGAGGAACCTCAAGAAGAGTCTGAAGTCTTTGACCGTAAGGATCAAGGCATAAACTTAGTTGAAGATTTCATTGATGAGGAGGATTTTGGTAGAATCTTGTTGGAGGAAGAAGATTGGGAAGAAGAAGAAGAATTGGTGTGCACAACAATGCAACCTACCACACAAATTTACCAACGCAAGAACAAAGAGCAAAGCATAACACCTTTCCTAGATAAGCATATAATTTTAGAAGAGGAAGAATTAGAAGAACAAGATCTTTGTGACTATGACCTAGGGATAGACATAGAACAAGAATTGCATAAGGTCATGCAAAATGAGTCCTTGAGTGGATTAGTAAAGTTGTCATCAGTTAAAGATCAAGTTCAACAATTCTTTGATAATATCCCAGTAGCAAATGCTCCCGAGATTGTCTATGAGTCACTGTCATGTACAGAGTGTTAGAGGTTGAGAGGTAGAGGTAGATCCACCTATCTAGATTCACACCACTGTTTATGAGAGGAAGAGTGGAGGACACCCTCCATTCTATCTCACATTGCAAAGCAACAACCTCTTACTTTATAACTGCATGTTAGACTCGGGAGCTGCTATGAACGTTATGCCTTTGAGCATTATGAAAGAAATGGGACTAGATGTCACTCGTCCATATGGAAATGTTTGTGGAATTGGTTCTAGGAGTGTCCAAGCATATGGCCTAATAAAAAATTTGAAGGCTGACTTATTTGCTTGCCCTGATTTAAATACCATGATGGACGTAGTAATGATCGATCTTCCTCCTGTGTATGGCATGTTGCTATCTAGGAAATGGGCTGCTGGGTTGGGCGGATACTTGATGATGGATTTATCATATGCTTGCATACCTAACTCTGACGGAAATTTGATAAGAATTTGTAGGGAGCCTTTTATTGATGGATATCTTGAAACCTACGAAGACGGGCTGAAAATTACTTATGGGAAAGATACCCTGGGTGTTGAAAGAATAAACATGGCAAGAAAGGACGATGATTATATGGGTGTTTTTTAATGGGAGTAGGTAGTTCTGATTTTGAGGATGAAGATGATGTTAGGTTTAGGCAAGAGCTTATTCATCAACATTTGATAGGGGAAATTATGGATAGTAATGCCGAACATTTTTTTGAGCCCCCTAATCATTTATCCATTGAAGCCCCTGAACCAACCTTTGATAGTGAGACCATGTCTGCAACGAATGATGTTCCTAATACTCTGATTAGAAGAATTTATCGCACTATCTGAGAGATTAGGAAGGATTTGAGAGATAACTTAAGACAGGAGATGATGAATTTGGTTAATCGAAGTTGGGAGGAAGATATTCTAATTAATGATGCTTTTGGGGAGGAATTTTCCCTAAATAATTTGCTTATTTTTCAAGCTAACATTTCTCCCCCTGTAGTTGAAAATGAAAACAAAACTCCTTTTGGTGATCAATTTGAATTAATTAATCAACATGAGCCGCTAGACCAAGGAGCAATCCTAAGTAATTTTCGCTACTCATTAATTTCTTATTTTCCGCGTTTTTTGTTACCTCCTAAGAATCCTCTAAATGAACAATCTGATGCATCTCACATTCCTACTACACCTTTGACATCATTGGAAGAGGTAGTAGAAAGAAACTTATCTGAAGTCTCCTGAAAAGGAAAACTGCCTATGTTCCATGAAGAAGGATCTAGTAAGTAAGTTGATCATTCTAATACCATATCTCCCATTGAAGTTAATATTGATGAAGTATTTAGAGATTTTTGGACTGTTACGGAAACGGGTAAAGAAGTTGTGTCAATGCACCCATAGGAGGTTGAAAGTCATCCTATCCATCCAAGAAAGGAAATAAGAGAGATATTGGTGGGAATAATTGCCCTTCCCATAGATGAGGGTCCTCCATGTTTTAATGCTATATCTAAAAGAAGTAGGACAATGCCATTTCTTCGTACCAGAGGCAACTCTGATGCCTCCATAATACCTACCTGAGATATTCCAATTGTGTCTTCATCTATTGACCGGCGTAGGTATTCCTATGGTGATAAGGTGATTGTTGAGAATCATGCATTTAATCATATCTTAAGACAATAAGGAAACCTTTGGATGGGACCATTAACAATAGAATGATTTGAAGATAATATGTATTTTTTATCTACTGAAGATGGTCGCAATCTCAAAATTCCTGTAAATCAAGTTCATTTAAAGGACCATGTCCCTGGCATGACTTAACAGTTCATCTTTTCACCATCAATTAGAGTAGGTAGGACTGAATAAGCTCTCTGAGCAGCAGTTGAGTTTGTTTTTCTGTCTAATTGATGCATGAGTCTTCTAGTTTTTGAGTCTTGTCTGTGTTTAGTTCTTTCATGCATTTAAAATGATTAGAGTAGAATTTACTTTTCAACACTTCACCTTTCAACATTTATTTTTTGTCAGTTTATTTCTGCATATATTTTTTTCCCATACATGCTGCTCTGGTATTTCTTGTTTCCATGTGCGCAGATAAAAGGTAATATCTGGAAAGGAAGCAGAAAAGCTGGAGTGCTGGATTATTGTTGCTGATGGTGCTGTAGATCAGAGATCTCTAAGGTTCTCAAGCATTCTCTTCATTATAGCACTTGTCCCAGTTGGAGCCAGATGTTATCACATATACATTCTGCAGCTGGGATACCATGATGCAGCATAAATACTTGTCTCTTATTCTATTCCGAGCTATTTTTCACATGGGGTATTAGGATGAATCCTTACAGCTTCAGCCATTCCAGAGCCTTGTTCATCGAATTTTCCTTGTCAGGACTAAGATTCATTGGTCCATTGAGATGATTTTGGTGATGACCTAGTTCATTTGAGTAGAGTAGTAGATCACAGTTGGTACACATAGTACAGAGGGGCCTTATCAGTTGGAGACAAGTATATATGGTGAGATGAAGTATATGCTTCTTAGGTTTAGCTTTGCTCTATGATGTATGTCAAACACCTATGCTTATCTTGTTAGGATGATTATGGTGACCTATGCTTGTATTGTACTAATGCTTTAACTTGTGCCATGACTGATCAAAGAACTTGCTGTGAAGACTGCTACTCATGCCATGCTTGTACAAATAGTAAACCTTAGTGCTAGGTTGGTCTCATATGTCACTTGTCCCCGTCCATCCATATTCATCCATGTTAAATTTATCCCATGACTTAGACTGTTTGAGACTTGTGAGATTGAAGAACTTTTTCCCATCCACACCCCTGTACATGATATACTCCATGTTGTTATGTGTCTTTGGCTATGAAGTATGTGGCTTGGCCAGTGTGTCTGGGTTCATTGGGAAGTTCTCTTTTAGTCCTTAAAACAAGTGCTCCACCAAACAATGTTGCTAAACACTAAAGCTTCGAAACGCATAACAGTTATATCTAAAGGATGCAAAAGTATAAATGCTTAAAAGTAGTCAGTGGCCAAGGGGTTGAGCAATCATTCTTTGTATAATGTAAGGCTCGTCTGCCCTCCACGGGGGTAGCAGGGAGAGGCAAACCCGTCGGGGCTATGGGCTGCTCGCTGGCAGCGGGTCTAGGCCTTAGGCATTTACTGAAGCCCAGAAGGATTCTAAGGCACCTGCTCTTGTAGGCTGGTTACTATCTTATGTGAAATGTGTTGATAAAAGGTTAATGGTTCAAGGATGGACACTGACGCTTTGTATAGTGTTCGACTCATTTTCCCCCACAGGGCAACAAGGTGAGACTAGCCTGCAAAGGCTGTGTCTTTGTCAGTACTGGAGCCCAGAAGGCTTGTAGGGCACCTGCTTTTGAAGGTTGACCTATCTTGCAAATTAGTGCAAAGGAAAACTTGCTAGAGTCTGAAGGAAACAAGCCCAAGTACTTTATCCATTTGTGAGACACCTCCATCCCCTATTGCTATCTATCATGTATATGTCACTTTGGTTGAGTATATTGGTTATCATTTGGAGAGATCACAAAGTCAAAGTCAGTCGAAGTCATTACCCTTTGCCTTAGCCTTGTTTCCCATCCTCACCCAGTAGTAGCACATTGTTTACCCTTGGTAAGTATGGTATGAACAAGCAGATTTCCAAAAGGTTCCAAGATTTTTCAGAAGCACAGGTATATCTTCTTCTTATTATGATTGTCACCATGATTGTGAATAACTTGACTTAAGGTTGGTTTTGATATACACCATTGGAGCATTTCTTACCCTAGATGGTTGCAGGATCATATGGATGCAATTTCTCACCTTCAGTTTGGGTACTTCGACCTGGTCAACCCAGTTTGACCAAGTCAAGCACGATTCCCAAGGCAGTGACTCAAAAAACAACATGGTCTACATTTGTTCCAGACATGCCTAGGACCAATACTGTGGTTTCAGTTTTGAGAGTTTGGCCCTGTTTCTCCTGAAAAGTGATTATTATCACTTTATTATTGGCCAAATGATCAAATTTTATTACGGATGGCAGTATGTTTGGTTCTCCTAGAGAAGTGCAGTGTTCCAAGGGGTATGAGTATTCACTTATACCATTCTTTGATGTCTCCAGATCATCCAAAGCAGTCAGTTTTCCCCAGTTCTCATCTTGGACAGAGTTATGGTAATTTTATCAGTTTCCAAAGGTTGTACCAGCAAAAAATGAACTAGGAATTTCACTGAAAAAATTGTTTTGGCCAAGTGGGTCAAGGAAATGGCTTGGAATTTTGGCAATTGATGTGTCTCAGCATACCGGACAGTTCTCCAGCAGTTTTCAGTTAGTAGATGTCCGGATTATTTTTATCTTGGCTCAGCCAGTGAAGAAAGCCCCCCAAGGGGCGCCCCCTTCACTTGGAAATTGATGTGTTTCATTGTTATATCATGTATTATGAAGTTGTAAAGGGGCCTAGGGTGAATTAATCCCCTAGTCACCCCCTCTTATGTATTATCATGCCACATCTTATGTTATAATGTGACTTTCACTTTAGAGGGGCGTCCTTGAGCAAAGTGCGCCACCTCTTTGACTTAGTCACTTGATCCATGTATTGTTGATCTCCACTGTTGACGATGTTTTAATCTCAACCGTTGGATGTAAAAGTGAGTTAGGGTTTACGTCTCTCTCAAACTAGGTAAGAGAGGTGACCCCCCCATTGTAATTCATGAGCTTTGGCACTAGAATTTGAATAAAGAAGATTTGTCTCGGATTACTCTCTGTGTATCTTGTGAATGATTTGATGATCTGATGATTGACATTGTTGCTCTTATGTACTGAGCTTGTTTCGGGAGATATCTTGCATTTTTTTCCTTTACCCACTTCATCTACAGGAAAGGAAGCACGCTAGGAGAGAGAGGGCACATCTGTGGAGCAACTCACCATTTGCCCGACTTTTGGGGTGTTCGGTTCAGGGAGTATCTATTTCTAAATGAATATTTACTTCTTGTCCTTTCCGTGTTCTATAGATTCTGTTTGTTTGTCTGATCTTCTGGTTGTTCTCTGATTGAGTAGGTTCAAGAGGGTGCTTGGGTGATTGGTTGAAGCATAACAACATCAAGATTCTCTCTAGGAAAGTTCATTTGATCAAGAAAGCAGCATTCTTCATCATTTTTGAGGTCATCTGCAAGATCCAGGTACATATCGCAGGTAATTTCTCCTTATATTTTCTGCATGCATTGCCCATCATCTCCTTAACTAAAAAACCCTCACTTAACATTAAGAAAAATCATTGGACCAATTTGCATTGGGAATTGGCAAATGTGGCGATCTGGGTTTTGTTCGGCATATTGAAAAACTCCCTCTCTCTCAAAAACGTCAAGCTTGGACTCCTCTGCCCATCTCAAGGCACTGGTTTCAGTTTGGGAGAAAGCGCCCCTGTTTGGTTTGCTAGCCAGTTTCCCTCTGTTTTTGTTCCAGTTACACAAGGGTATTTTTATTGTCGAATCCTTTTACTCAAGTAGGTGTGTTGAAGGCCTAATTTCATCATATCAACCTTGTCCTGGGTATTTTTCGTATTTATGATTAAATCCCCCCAGGGTCCTGGGTTTGATCATTTGAACAAACACACCAACCCTAGATCTGTTTTAAATCCTCTAAGTCACCGATCTAATAGATTCGAGTAACATTTCAATAATCCTTAAACACACTTACTCGAAAACTCCTTAAATTGTGGCTTACTCCTTAAATCTAGGGTTTCTAGCTCTTACCTTACGTATTCACTTCTTGGGCTTGATTTGGTGATTGGATGTAGGTCTGTCCTTTCAGGATAAGATCGGGTCTCCCCCTTTGTCACTCGGGCATTCAATGGCATAAAGTGAAGGAATCCCTAACCGATGTGATAACCATCCATCTTTTGGGGGTTAGGGTTTTCTTAGGCTGCAGTTTTGATTTGCTGTCCCCTTTGCCGTCCAGTATTGGATTCATCTATCGGGGAAACTACAAGATTTGTGATAACAAGATCTATGCTTGCAACTTTTCAAAATAAAGGTAACCGAAAAAAGATAGTAATTTTTTAATGAGGTGGAAGGCCTCAACCCTAGTTAGTGAATCTTTTTGTTTTGAGAAAAAAGGAGTTCCTGAAATTGCAAGATTAGTTAGATCCACACAAATGTATTGAAGGAGAGCAAGATGCAACCGAGGTCATGTTCTCCTTCAACCTAGATGACCTGTCAAGCTGCAATCACACTCAACAAAAGAGATTAATCTAGTATATTATGTTAAGAGAAATAAGAAGAGTAAGTATTTCCGACTACAACCTACTACTCCTGACAAATAACACAACATAAACAAGCAACTTGGGTCTTGAAATGATTTCCCAATGGACTAGAATTAACCTTCTATGCTAGAAAATATCTACAATTTGAAGAAAGTAAAATTGCAGCTAGTTAGATTTCACCTCAATAATACATGAACAACATCACATCCATGAAAGTTCGTGCACAGTTCGGACCTCCAAAGTCTCAATTTTATTCATCAACAATACAACAATAGTACATACAGGAGTAGAGGTTCCTTCCATCCGTATAGAATGAGGAAGAAGGCCTCGCTTTAATAGAGTTTACAAACCCCTGGGGGGTGCACCAAACAACTGGAGTGAACGTGAGTTAACACGAGTTGGTTGAGTAACTTGTGGGAGTCTTTGGTGTTGATTGAAGTGAGATAGCGCCACCTCTCAACATAGCCCCCACCAATCCATTCCACACTTGCCATATCATCCAACGTGATCTCCCATGAAAAATGGTGCACTCTCCAAACTTCAATCATTCGCCACTTAACTAATTGATCACAAAATCACACGCTTAACATGTGGGTTGAGTTTGCCTTGATTTAGAATGAAGTCAAGTTCCCATTCGAGATCATCCTCTACGCCAAAGAGATGATGTCAAACTTCCCATGTGAGGGCTCACACTCCATGCGCGAGATTAGAAAAGGATGCGTAAGTCAATCACTAAGGTCATTCGTTATCATCTTTCCATTAATAAATAATGCATGCTTTTATCCAAAGTATGATGTCATCCACCATATGAAACAATTGCCACCCTTTCCAAGTCATAGTTTTGACTTTTTCTTTTAAATTTTGACTTTAGTGCAATTTGTCATAATTTAGCATTTTTTTTAATGTTTTGTAGCATCTTTAGCGAAATAATGCCATATGGGATGATATAGTCACCCGGAGCATGGGACAAGTGCGTCTCACGGTAAAGGAGGTGCTATGAGCTTGAAAACGAGTCCATCCACACCAAAAACGGACTCTGGCTCACACTTTTTTTTACGTTAAGAAGTTTTTCAATTAAACCATTAAAAAATGGCTTAAAAACGGGAAAAAAATATTTTTCTCGGAATCAGACGAAACTCTAGGGGGACCTAGTACATGTCCATACGACTCAATACCGATGCCTAACATGCTTATATACATCAACACATGAACTTTAATAACCTCCTAAGGCCTAACCATCAAGACAACCATTCCAGCTTTGGAAGAGTGGTGAAAAACTCGAACATTATACATCGCTTATTCAACATTGCATAATTGACAAGGGAAAAAACATCTTGGAATGATTGAATTGGTGGCCAAGTCCCAGGAAGCCAAGTCCTTTACAAACAGTTTTCCATGTTAGAGCATTTATTACAACGCCCTCAAGGGGTATGAATATGCATTTTATTAAAAAGAGGCCCAAAAAAGGCCTCGATGAACCACGAAACCTTTTGAGCACTGATAATGAACAACTAGCTTGTTCATGACTTCGGTGGCTCACTTGAAATCCACTAAGTGCAAAATTAGTGGATAACAAAACCTGAATGTTAGCAAAATGTTAAAACATGAAAAATATATAATTATCAAAGTTTCTGGCAATTTTCCATTGTAGGCAAGATAAAGCAGTTTCAAATGTAAGCATGGGGTTGCAATAGCCTAAGAAAGTTTGTTCTACATCTTTCTTTGATTGTGGTCATAGACCTAAGTTGCCAAGGTTTGTGGGTGTAAGTGCAGGTGCTAGGATAGGAATGATATTTTATTTTTGAAATGCTAGTTCGTGGATGCAAGATGCATAAATAGAATAGTTAGTTAGACTATAGTAGATTATACTATTATATTTTAGAAATTATACTACTATATTATGTATTTACTATATTTTGATTTTTTTCTATTTGCCGAGTCTTATCCGAGTCTCCGAGTCAATTGAGTCCCAAGCCAACTGAGTCTTTGCTAAGTGCGAGTCTGACAACATTGCTCTTAACATTTGGGTGACGTCCTTCATGATGGCCACATGAAGATATTGCTTGCTTGGAGAATGCCCTACATAGGAGCAGTGTTTTGCATCTTGGAGGAAAGCATCGAACCCTACACAACATGTGGTAGCTTGGATTCTTGTATGGAGGCTTGGAGTTGTCTTGCGGGTGCCTAGCTTGTAACAATGAGTACAAGGGGATTGGACCTAGTGGGATGCATGTCTTAGGAAGAGCAATGGAGTTTGTGTGGGCTTATGGAAAAAGAGTGTAGATGCACCTTGTGTACCTATATCATCTTGGAGCCCTTATTGTGTATGACATCACCTTGGAGCTTGGCATGTCCATGATTGGAGTGTAGTGCTCCACATATGTGAACCTACATGCGATTATTGTAAGTTGCTTGTAAGAGCATTGGCCCACATATGTAATGTTGGCTTTCCTTGCTTGTTATATATATATATATATATATATATATATATGAAGAGAGTCTTTCAGTCACTCATCATTCTTATGAAAAGATGTGATCAAGAGTAGCGCACTAGCTTTCTCTCCCTTTCTCTCTCTTGGAGTACACTTGGTCTCTTTCTCTCTTGGAGTTGCTAGGGTTTCTTGATTTTGTTAGAGCATCTTGAAGTCTAGGGTTAGTGTTTCATCCCTTGGAGATTTGGAGATTAGGGTTTTGAGATGAAACCCTAAATCATACTTGGAGAAGAGAAGAAAAAGAGGAGACGTCTTGCCTTTGAGGCCTTGCTTGAGTGATTCATGCTTTTTGGAGCTCCTTTGTTGAACTAGGTTTTTTATTGGCTTACCCTAGCTAGCGTTTTGGAGAGCAAGTGGGTTGTACTAGCCTTGTCATAAGGCTATGATATGTACATGAACTTCATTTGATGCATAGAATGAAGTTTTCAGTTGTTCATTACTTGTGTAAATTGCAGAATTGATTTTCATCCATCTATATTCTTCATGGTTTGTAATTTCCAGCTATATATGTCTTGTGATTTGACATAAGTTTATGGTGATGCTAAGTGATTTAACATTATAACTGAAGAGTATAAGGGCTGTTTTGCAGCCGTATTTACTGCTGTAAATAAAGGGTTTTCTGATCTAGTTCATACATGATATGGCTGCCCTAAAGGGCTGAAACTTATCAGAACACTTTGGTGTGTTTTCTCTTGGATTTCCTAGAAGTTTGGGGTTGTTAAGGATTGGATTATCCTTTTCTGCCACTTTTGTTTTGTTTATATTTTGTAGCAGCTCTAAGGATGAAAATTCACAAGGTTAAAATTCAAGAAACCTCTAGGATGAAGGTGAAATTTCTGTTTTGCATTAAGATCTTTAATGCAAAAACTTCAGTTGCATTGTAGGTCTTTGCATGGTTATTAATCTATCATGGATTGCTTTGCAAGGAGATATTGTCTTGGGTGAGGTTCACAGATGCTTTTTGCTGACATTGTGGGGGAGTTGAAAGTTGAAACCATTCACCACATTTTTTGGATCCTCAGGTGTGCTCGGGAATGTTGGGATCATTTATGGGACACCTGGCTTCACAACAATTTTTTTTGAATTTTGTTTTACCAAGTGATGTTGATTCCAGTGGTCCTTTACACTTCCAAGGAATATGGCATTTTATTAAAATTGTTTCTTTGTTTATTCTCTGGAAACTTAGATGTGGAGTTATCTTTAATGGATCTTTGTTCTCTATTTCCTCTAGAAAGCACCTTATTGATGAGATATCTGTACAGTTCAAAGCTAAAAGCACTTCCATTGGGAGAGACGTGAGAGGTTGTGAGATTAGAGTGCAGTCTGACCCAAAGCATTTTCTATTGTCCTTTTGGTAGACTTAATGCAGGTTGTTCATTATTGTTGTATCATGTATCTGTCCTCCTATTAAGGTAAGCAACATTTCCCAAAAAAAACTCCAGCACGTATGTCTAGTTTGTTTGTGAGTTGTAGTAAGATATTCCCTATAATGTCCTTAACTTTTTAATTGAACTTGTTGCTTGAATCCAGCCTCCTTTTCTTTCTAAATTATAGAACTTACATTTCAGACGAGAATGCTATGCACTTCAGATTTGCAATTGTAAGCATTGTGGATTTGTGAGCTTAATTTTTTAATGAAGTCTCTAATAGGTTGTTGAAATTGATCTTTTCAGGAAAGTGGCACCTTGGTTAATCTGGCAGCTGCATTAGTAAGTGAAGGAATTAGTGCCTTTCGCTTTGACTTTTCTGGAAATGGGTAAGCTTGGTGGTTTTAGTTATACATATTCAAAGCTTGGTGGTTTTAGTTATACATATTCAAGAAATAGATTTGAATGCTTCTATTATTTCATTTATTGCTTGTCTTGGCAATATATGCCATTCTCGCCTTAGAGAACAACAAAAATAAATTTCGTCCCTCTCTAGCCTTCGCCTTCCTTACACAACAAAATCACCTACATATTCTAGGTAATTATCAATCATTAAAATATTTTGGTATGTTGATGTGTAATGTAACGTATTTCTATAAAAAAACTAAAATGAAAAAAACATTGAGGTCCATAACATAAACAAATAAAAAATGAACTATGATAAATTAATAATTAAAAACCAATATAATAATAAAATAACCTAGCATAGGTCCATCTTTACTTCTGATCTGGAGAGGTTTAATACTTGGTTTCTTTTTGATCCCTCTTGGTGCTTAATAGATTTGAGGTTGAAATGGATATATGTTGATGGTAAAATAAGTGTTTTTTCCTCTTTTTTTTCATATTTTGGTTTGGGTATTTTCCTTATTTCACAAGAATAGGTTTTGCCTATAAAATCTATAGTACAGGTGATTTGCTATTATACATTTGTAGAGGAGACAAGATTATAAAACATAGGAGGATACAAATGTTCTAGCTAATATGAGGATATTGTAGGCCCGCTAAAAGTTTTTTTTGTATTATTATTCAATTCTCAAATCTCAATAATTACTTTTTTTCCTTGGAAATAAATCCCTGAGAAACTCCCAAGCACTTCTCTTTCATTTGGGGGATGGTGCCCAATGTGTTACCACCCCATTTTTGATAGGGTTGTCCACAGAGCAGCAAGGGAAGATCATGAGTTTGTGCACATAGTTTGCTGCTTGGGTTTGTCTTCAGCAAAATACAGTCCTCCACAGCCTGCAAAACACAACAAAGTAGTCAGCATGCTTACATTTTAAAAGTCAGTTATGGACAACAACAAAGGTTAATGAAATATTCGCCAAAGTGATGAAAGTATACGGAGGTCACTTCATTAACAGTCAGCAGAGACCAAGGGGTCTTCGCACTTCATTTCTCATTCCATTTCTTTTCATGCTTTGATATGATAACATCGATTCTGCCCATAAATTTCAAAAGATCAGTCACAGCGGCTTCAGGCACTGTATGCAAAGTCAAGAAGAGTCAATCTGGAGAAGTGGTGTTTGTCCTATATTTGCATGAGTTCGAGAATGACAAAGGTCCTTTCATACTTGAAGCAGAAGGACCACTATCACTTCAAACTTCAAAGCACTAGCTCGAGTGCGAGATTTGGTTTTGAAACTCAGCCTCCAAGTCACGACCAAGTGCCACAGTAAGCCACCAAATACCAAGGAAGAGATTGAACATACTGCATTATGCGTGAAGCTCCTATCCTTGTGTAAAACGCGACCAGTCTTGAGTTATCTGGCAGTACCACAGTGCTAAAATCCAATTATAATTACAGTGACAGGCAAACATGAGTTGTGATTTACGGTTTGAGGTTGCCTTTCCTCTATATTGCGACCTTTTTGGCTGTGCATGAGATCTGGAGCTAGACTTTGAGTCGTGGTAATTGATTACAGGAAGGAATTTTACACAGATAGCCGCCCAGATTAAGCTTTACGATCTCGTGGAGTTTCGCTGCAGTTTACAGTTTGTCACAACATCGAAATAAATCATCCCCATGATTAGCATCTTTGATTCAGCGTTAGAGATTGGTGTTCTTCAGTAAGGTGCTTTCCACCAGCAGTTTTGGGCGTGTATTCACTCTACCCGCAGACTTTGTTTCTTCATAGGTGGCGATCTTTTTATCCACCCGTGGACCCACATATCCATTTTGCATTGGCAGCTGAGGAGAGCATCATCTGCTAAGACGTTCGGTTGACAGTTGTGTTAAGAGGTTTGATTTTGTTATAAAATTATCGCCATTTAAATGCCTGTGGAATCCCACGTGGAAATACCCACTCAAGTTCTATGAATCGATTGCAGATGGTTTCCCACTTTTGGGTGGAAAAAATTAGCCAAAGTGGGAGTTATTTTAAATAAAAAGGTGATGTCATGTATTCGATTGGTGAGGAAAGTGGATTTTGATCCACCATTTTCCATCTTTTTATCATTTATTATTTTATTATTATTTTTACTTTTTGAAAATAGAAGTGAAAATGGTTTTGGGTCTATAAAAGGGCTGAGCTTTTCATTGTAAGTGTGGAAAAGTTGGGATATTTCTTCCCTTTGAACTTAATAGAAAATTCATCAAAAGGTGTTTTTGGATGTTTAGTTGAGCACTCTCTCAAATGTGTGGCGTGGACTTGTGACGCTTTAATGGCGTTGAATGTTGCTAGAAGTTAATTTTTTCTTTTCTATGTTTGCGTCGGAGACCATAGACGAATGTTACCACCGCGTTGGAAGGTGAACATACTTAGCAGTTGTTAGTTTTTTCCCTTTGTGCGCATGCTCGTACAAGCATCGATTTTTACATTTAATCTAGGTTGATTGTGTAATATTGATCTTTTGCTTGCATAGCGCATCTCCCACAACTGGGAGGAAGAAAATCTAGTAGTTATGCACTCGACTAAGGAGGGTTTGTTCAATCATGCGAGTTCCCCCCCTTAGTCACATATGCCACAAGGCCCTCTTGAGTTCTCTTTTTGACTCCATTTTTCCCTTTGATGTATTGGCGCTGGTCTCTTCTTGAGGATTGATCCGTCCCTCCTTCCCATCACCTATTCAAATTACCTATTATACTACAACTGTTTCTCTAAGGCAACCTATTTAGTTCACCTTTCCCTCCATTGCACCTGCCTTAGTGATCCTAACCTTAGGGAAGCCCCCCTTGAGTTGGAGAAGAGCCAACTTGAAGCAAGGAAGAGAGGAGTGTGGTGACAGTGGCTGCTCTTTTCGTAGCTGTCATCGGGCCGGTGTGCCTACTTTTTGGCTTTAGCATGTGCATGCCAATTTCAAGCGGCAACACATTGTAAAACGAGTGGTGTAGACTTAATGCACATAACCTCGTAGGAATTGGATTGGGGATTTTCATGTGTTGCATAACCAACAATGACTTGGCAACAACAACACCAATTGATTGAGCCTACTCTTGGGCCTTAAATCATAATAATTACTTGTCTCTAGAGGGAAAAGTATTATAAGATATAGGAGGATACAAATGTTTTAACTAATATTAAGATGTAGTAGAACTTATGATATAGGGCCTATTATAACTTGAATCAACACGCTTGATTAAAGCCCCAAAGAACAAGGCTAGCTCAAATACAACGTAGAGGTGTTACCCATTGTCACCTTAGTAACTACCTCCCTACACTTTAGGTTGTCTCTTCTCCAACCAAGGAGGGCTTTCCTAATGATAGCATTGCTAAGGATCTGAGTGAAGAGGATGCTTAGCAAAACAAGTCTTTGTTGTAGTATGAAAAATAAAAAGGGATGATGGAAGAATCAAGAGACTAGTGCCAATCCAACAAGGGCAAATGGAGTCAATCTAACAAGCACAAAAAGGAGTCAAGGAGCTAGTCCAAAGAGGGCGAGTTCTAGTAAGAATTTCAAGGGTAAGAATTCCACCAAAGAAGCAGTAAATTCTCGCATGTAGAATTAGAAATAAGCAACCATTACTTGAAAACTGCAAAATTAAAGCAAAGCATTCATAATATTGAAAAGATGAAGAACGATGCTTCAGATAGATAATAAGCAAAATAAAGGACCAGTGCCAAATGAAGAACTTGAAAATGTTTTGCAAGTGCTTCTTGGTAGATTTTATTGTAAATTTTACAGATGAGTTGATTATTAAATGGGAAGGGGATCTCCAAGATATACCTTTCGGTATAGGAGATATGTCCAAAACCCTTAACCGATACGGCTACCCGCAAGGAATATGTAGGCTGGTATGGAGTCTCTGAGGCTATGTTCAACACTACATTGCAAGGGTGTAGCCTAACTAGTGCCTCGAGGTCACTGACCAATTGTTCCTTCTTCCTTTGGGTAATTTGCCATTGCAACGGCTTAAATCTAGGTGCTGGATTTTTGCCTGGGGAAAGTTGGTAAATTTCATTATGGTTGAAATAGATTTTAAATGTGAGATTTAAAAAGGTCTATGGCTGCTTCTGGGTATCCCAACTGGGTAGAGCATACACAACGTAGCACAGATGTTTATTCCGATTTTAGTTAATGGTGAACGAGAACCATTGTAACATCCTTTCGACAGAGAACACTCTTGATGCGCCTTATGGCAAGATTCAAGAGAATTATGAACAAAATAAGCCAAAGATGCTGAGAAAAAGATAAAATTACTAAACTAGATAAAAACTCTATGACAGAGAGCACTCTTGATCCACCTTTCGGTGAGATTCAAGAGATTTTTTGTTCGTTTTTTACTTAACAATACGATAAACGAAAGCAGTAAAGCTAAGCTAAAAAGATAAAATAAATCCTCTTCGATAGAGAGTGCTCTTGATCTAGTTTTCAGTGAGATTCAAGGAAAAAGTGTGGAAATAAAACTACACTAACAAAGTTATCTTTTTTATGAAAGCCAAAAGATTAATCGACTCTAACAGTTATTATGCATGTAAAAAAGAAAAAAAGAAAACAACAGAAAACAAGGACGATACAGGCTTCCCTCAAATGGGGGAAGTGGGGGTGTGGGAGCCTTTATCCCGCTTGATTTTTATTGACTTGTTACAATGCTTTTGGAAGAGTGCCCTTTGATCCTTGAAGAAAAGGTCAAAAGAGGCCAAAAACTGCTTGGGAAAGAAGGGGAATGAAGGAGGGGGGTGGTAGATGGATCGTGGGTGCTCTGGATGGCCCCAAGCTTGATTTTTCAGCAGCACCTCCCTCTCTTTTTTCCTCCGACCTGCTAAAAACCAGCAAGTAAACAAACTTAGATGATGACGATATGCACAAAAATCAAATAAAAATATTGATTTTTTTTGTTCGTACTGAGAATTTTTTTGAAATTTTACCAAGTATGGAAAGCAAAAATTTAGCCTAGATCTAGTCAAATGATGAAACTTTGAATGTATTTCTAGATCTATCTAACATGCTAATACAAGTAGATTTAAATGAATAAACTTTAAGGGACTAGATCTACTTGATTAGCCTATTTAAACAAAGTAACCGGAAAGGAAAGAGAAATTGGGTTTGAAGAGATAGATGGAAAAATTCAAGCCCTTGCTTGATCTTTTGCTGATGGCTTTGGAATCCCTGCAACAAATTAAATTAATCTTGTAAAGGTGCCGAAGGGAGGAGAAGAGACAGCTGAGTTTCAATCCTCCTTTGAATTTGTGACCTGCAAAACTATGAGAAAATCCTTGCACAATAATATTAGATCTAGTGTGTATGAAAACAAGAAGCAAAAAAGAACCTCAATACAAGTGAGTATAGTTGGTTACTTTTCTACCTCTTGAAAGCAAAGCACAAGTAAACAAATTAACAACCGTAAATGTTTACCCTATGTGTTTTAGAATAACCTTCTAAGCTAGATCTATCAACAATATTAGCAAAGAAAATCAAAACTTTTACAATATCACCTCATGGCACAAGCATTCATCCAGTGGCACACGATAGACCTCCAAAGTCTTCAATTTTATTACTTAAAATCTCAACAACATTACAATAGGCAGAGGTTCCTTCCATTCATCTAGAATGAGGAGGAAGGCCTCTTATTTATACAAAAAGAGAGAAGAGAGGGCTCATAAACGCTAGCACAAGCATCAAGGAGAGATTAAGGGTGCGCAACCCTCATTGACTGAAGCTCTAACTGCATTGATCTGTAGTCCAACTGAGCTCCGGAGTTATGGCAGGGGATGAGGTGGCCTCCACCTAGGCAAGGCACCCACCCTCTTTCTTGTTTGCATCACCCGACCATTAGAAATGTGCCAAAGAAGGAAAAACGCCCATGCATGGACAGAGACGCAAATCCCAAGGTGAAGTTCACTATAGCACTTCGATATTGACTTAGATTAGTTAGGATTTGATTGGAATCTTCCAAGATGCCTTTTTCCGAGCTAATTAGCTCTTTATTTTATTCAATTCGACTTATTTTGGAGAGTTTTTGATTTAGCTCCAATTAATAAAATAATGATTATTTTAATTAAATATTCATCATTTATTGATTTTAAGGAAATATTCAATTAAGTGAAAAATAATCATCCGAAACTTAGGATAAGTGTGTCTAGGGGTTAAATGAGTGTTTTGGCTTAGAAAAAAAGTCTTTATTTGCCAAAATCCACACCCAAACCACTTAATTATTACATTTTGAAATTTTTTGAATTAAACCATAGGAAAAATGGTTTAATTAATTGAAAAATTTAATTATTTTTCCATAGTAAAAAATAAAAAATAAAAAATCCGAGGACATCCGGTAAAATTTTTTCGGACAATGTTTTAACACATCCCGAGACCTAGGAAATGACCATAAAATATACCAATAGTGTCTAGTAGGTTCATATTTTAATGTTGGACTCTAATAATCCCCTAATGCCTAATCGCCAAATTTGGGCATTCCAGCTTTGGAGGTAGCAGGAGAAAAACTCATTGATTATAACTCGGCTAAAGGAAAAGAAATAATCGACAAGGGAAAAAAATCCTTGGAATACCCTATTTGATTGATAAGTCTAAGGGCACTGAGCCACTCAAGACCCCCCCTACTAGCACACTTTATTACAACCCCATGGGGCAAGGTCATTTCGACAAAAAATAAAAAAGGCTAGCCAAAACTGGCTAACTCTGGAACAAACTGAACTTCTAAACTCTGGAAATGAACATGCATCATGTTCAATAACTGGCGGCTCACTGGAAATCCACTAAGTGCAGAATTAGTGGATAACAGTAATATCTCAAAACATTGTAACTAGGGTGTGATTTATGCAATGAAGTATTAGAAAACAACACTCTTAAAGATGATATAAGAAAAAATAATACAAACAATGCATAAATCAACAAAGGATTAGAGGAGATCTTCTCTCACAACCATTCCAATCAGATAAGTTTGTTTATGTATGGCCCTAATTAACAAGTCTAGTAATTCTACAACTCATTAACAACAATTGAAGGGCAATGAACAAAATAGCCACACATAATAAGATAATGATATACTTCAATTTACACCAAGGAAGATATATCTATTAAGTTCCAAGGAGGAAGAACTCCTCACAATCCAACGACATCAAATAAGGGAGAGAGCAAATACTTTTATAGATTTTAACTTAATTGTCCTCCTACAATAAAATATGAATTAATCCGAGATCTAGCCTAGGGTGGAGTAAACAATGAATATTTCTCCACTACTACCTAACCAACTCTAACAAACACCATGATATGAGGTGGTCAATGCCACATGTACATGTTTCCATAAAGCACGAGAGGTGTGCCTCCATAGATGAGGGAATAAACAAATCAAAACATAATGAAGTGGCTTTCAAAGGCTGCAAGTGTAGTGCTGAGGTAGATATGGTCAAAACAACAATGAACAATCTTGGATCTAGGGTTTGGAATCTCCTAGATCCCCTCAAATATGCAACAACCTCCAATAAATAAGCATCTAACCTCTCCAAAGTTGAAGATCACATCATAAATGAAGGATAGACTCCCTCCAAACTGAATGCTCCTCATAAAATGCATGAATTAATGTGCAAGTTGGCTGAACAAGTAGGGCACTATCCTCCATTTTGACCCCATCAATGGTCAAACCCATAACAAATGCAACCAACCAATGCCAACTCATTAATGCATGCGCTAGAACTAAGGAGATCACCCATCCATGAGAAAAGCATCAATCCCATGTAAATCTCACAATAGACAATCAAACACATGTATAAAGGGATGGCCCTAGCCACAAATATCCACACATGCCAAGAGAAAATGGGGGAGCATTCAATTGTTTTGGATACCCTTTTGGACCAATATGCCATCTAGACCATGAAAGGCATGGATGCTCAAAGATAAAAGGCATGTCTAAGTCATCACATGAGCTAGTATGGAGGAAAACAACTCCAAAAGGTGAAAAAAAACTTAAAAGGTGACCCCATTTTGTTAATGTTCTTACACTAGATTTGATTTTTGTTCCCAATAATTTATTGCTTAATTTATAAACGAAAATCAATTGATTTTTATAACTCATTATGCAGCAGATCAAAATAGGAAATCGTTCACACATTCGACACACTTGACTACCCTGGAAAATCCTTGCGGGAAAAACCAACATTCAACGGTTATATTAATGATAAAATCTTGGCCTATCATCTTGTGATAATGGCCCACCCGAGGAAAATACAAATAAACAAATAGCCAAGCTTTACAAACCTCAAGATTAGTCCTTCGATCTTGTTGGGTGGCTGCCATCTCCCTTATTGCCCCTTTGCTCCTTTCCTTTGACCCTGCCCTTGCACACTTGGATGAAAGTTTTCCACCCAATCAATGAGATCTCACTCACTTTGTGTGACTGTCGTGTCTTCTTCTCTCCTTAGGCTTCCTTTCATAACATCTCAATGACTAAACCCCTAACCCTCAATCTCCAAAGTGATCAATGGCTGAGATTAGAACTTGTTGCCACCTTTCACACACCTGGGTCACGTGGCAGAAATCTTCAAGCCACTCGGTGTGTCCTTGGGGGCAAGTCTCGAGTCAAGGCTGTCACCTTGTTCTTGAATCCTCCGTTTAGGCTCAACTCCTAACGAAGCCAAGGGGGGTAGACCCTATTAAGTTACTAAGGATAATTACTAAGTATGGTGATGTTAAACTGAATGAGTTACTTAGGAGTTTGAAATTCAACTATAGACAATCAAAGATGACAAGATACAAAAATGAACACACGAAAGCACAATGCTGAGACACAATATATATATATATAAAGCAAGAAAATAACCAGTGCCTTAGAATGGATTCAAAAAATAAAATCAATGTACTTGCATGTGCTTGCAGTGAATGTTTTGCAATTGCCTCTTGGTATGTTTTAAGTTAAATTTGAGGTGTGAGTTGATTAAAATTAGGTGAGGGGGTGGACTCCAGATATACCCGAGAGTACTTGGAGTATGTCCAAAACTAAACCTTCACAGCTACCCGCAAGGAATATGTGGGCTGAATGGAGTCTCTGGAGCTATTGTTCATAACGCACCCGTTAGGGTGTGACAGAGATCGGCGCCCCGAGGTCACTTTTCAGAAGTTCCCGCTTCTTTTGGGTATTTTGCCACCGTGATGCTTTGATCTAGGTGTTGGATTTTCACCTGATGGTTTGTCAATTTGGGAGAGTGAGTCCTAATTATACTAGTCACTCAAGTGCTTTTGATACAGCTTGACTGATCGGACGAACCGCAGCCAAGTGCAGAGCATACACACCAGAGTCTTGTCAATTTTAGTAAATTTTAAAGATGGGTGTTCTTGTTAAAAAAGAAAACCCTCCAGGAACCTCTTTTGATCCAAGTGTATCTCAGTCGGGGAATCAAGGAGGGGTTAATTTTATAATAGCTGAAAAACAAATGATAGAAAAGAAAACAGATACACAATTCTAGTTTTCTAATTAGTCCTACCACGAATCTCTTTCCCCTCTCGGGTCAATCGGGAAGTCGTGGGGTAAGTATTAAGATTACTTTGAAATATCAAATATGGAATATGAAATTGATAATGAATTAAAGTATACTACCCTGCAGATTAGAGCTACGCTAGTTTGAAAATGGATGAACAAAAAGCAAAAAAAAAGACACCGACGCAAACCCCCCTAGGGGGGATGGGGAATGGGCTCGAAAGAGCCTATTCAAAAAATTATTTTTATTAACAGCGGTTACAATATCAGAGAACTGATATAATTCTTCTTGATCCTTATACGGAGTGAAATCAAGAGCTTACAAAGTGCGAAAATTAAAGGTTTTAGTCAAATGGGAGACCCCTGGGGGGATTTGAACGCTCCTGAGGCCACTTTCGAGCAGCAGCTTCCTTTCTTTTCTGTCAAACCTGCTAAAAACCAGCAAGCATATTAGACTAAAATATGCCCAAAAGCACTCTGAAAGTACCTTTGGGTCAGCTTACTTTTAACCAAAAAAAACTAAGTCAAAACTAGTTAAAAAGGTAAAAAAGGAACCAAGGAAAGAAGGCTTTCCTTGGGATCTTGGCTTGCCTTTTGGGCAGCCAATAAGATGTGCACTTTTATTGCAGAATATGAAATTTAACGTACAGCAAACAGAAATCAAATGCATGCAAGCTACAAATTTTCTTTAAAATTACATGCAAAAAAGGACGATTTCCCTAAAGCTAGATCTAGAATGCTTATGAAACCTTTTAAGAGCAAGATCTAGACTATGGGCTTTGATAGGATAGATCTATGTTGAAATTACTTTTAAGATGATAGATCTAAACAAAATCAAAGTGATGAACAAAGTAACCGGGTAAAAGAGTTGATTTTTTAAAGAAATGAGAAAAAGAGGAGAGAAGGTCGGCTCGTTGCTTGAATGGAGCAAGCTGAAAGGAGGCCCTTTTGTGGAGCGTTGAGGGACAGAGTCTTGAGCTTATTGGATAAGGAATGGTGTCAATCTTGATCCACACCTTCATCCAATCAAGAACCTGCAACTAGATAACACAAGCCTGCACACACCTCGTGAGATCTGGATATAGATGTATAAAGCAACAAAAATGAAAGATCATGCAAAAATAATCTTATTTAAGCATATAACTGAAATTTTTGAGCATACATCATATGGATAAACAAGATCAATCAATCTAACTTGCCTAGTTTACACCCTTACTTGATTCAACTGAATCCTTGAAGCCAGAACACAGAAGCGGCATAGAATTTGGAAAGAAATTGCAGTTACCACATCAGCAGCATAACACTGAGAATCCACACAAACACATGCACTACACGGTATAGCCTCCAAAGCTTCTTTATTCACAAATGATGATCAATACACAATTACAATGGCAAGCCTTTCAATCCAGCTCTAAGTAGCTTGGAAGAGGCTACTGTGCTTGTATATATACAAAAACCAGGAGATCCAGCCTAGGGGGGGTGCAAATCCCAAGGAGATAGACCAAATATGCTGATGAAGAGTCCATCAATGCCTGATCTGTGTCTAACTGAGCCAAATCTGAGTCTCACTGAGTGCAATTGTCAATCGGAGAGCTGATCTGACTGACACCTCAACCCTGTTGACTGAAGCATCCACCAAAACTCATCCAGATGAGCCAAAACGTGTCGAGGAGAGAGGGAGGGCAAAATTCCCCATAAAGGATACTGAAGATCAACTATGGATTTGATTTGATCACCTCCTTCAGTCAAGGATTTGTCAGATCCAGTCAATCTAGTTCAGATCTGACTGATTTCAATCAAATCGGCTGAGAATCCACTGATCTATGATTTTAGATTTGCTCCATTATTCATCAATTTATTAATTAAAATAATCAATAAATGATTTTTTGGGGCTTTCTGACCTAAGTGATGGAAAATCACTCAAAACTAGGGAATAGTGGGTCCATGGGTTTACATGGTGCTCTTAGCTTGAAAATGAGCACCTACATGACCAAAATTGATTATTTGGCCCAGTTTTATTACAAAATCAATTTTTCCAATTAAACTATTAAAAAATAGCCTAAGTTTCGGAAAAATTAAATTTTAATAAAAAACACTGAAAAAAATAAAAAATTGAAAAATTGAAAAAACCTAGGGGGACTTAGACATGTTCATATGACTCGACCATGATGTCTAGCATGTTTATACATTGACACATAGACTCTAATAACCTCAATAGGCTTAACTGCCAAGCCGACCACCCCAACTTTGGAGGTATGGAGTGAAAAACTCAGAAATTATCATTCGTTTATTCAACAACCAATAATAACCAAGGGAAAAAACACCCTGGGCTGATCGGATTGACAAATAAAGTCTAATAGACGGAGTCTTTTATAGACACTATCATGTTAGAACATTTATTACAATTCCCCCATGGGGTATGAACATGTGATATAGTACAACAAGCACTTCCCAGAAGTACTTCCAAAGGTCTTTTGAAGTCCGAACAAGTTATCCTTGTCCGGTTCACCAGGCTCACTTGATAAAAAACCACTAAGTACAACTTAGGTGGTAACATAACTCAAGCCTCATTTAAGATGAACGACTGTGACTTAATCTTAAGTTCACTTTTAGTCACTAGCCAAAATTAAGTTAATTAATGTGCTTTTCTTAAGTTAGACTTAGGAAAGAGATACAAAACTCACTTGCTCTCTCAAGTAAGTACCTAGAGAGGTAATCTAGATGACTATTGCGTGCCTGACACCTGGCTTATGCAGAAGTACCTGTCCGAGCTACAATCATCAACACTCCCTCTTAGTAAGGAAGGTACTTCTCAAAGAGCCACTTGGAACTGGTTCTTCCTCTAACCTTGGCACATTGTCGCACACATCATCTGTACACTGGCATTTGTCCATCCCTGCTAGTCAGCTACTTCCTGATCATTAGAAGTCACATAATTGATGACGTTATATATTAGTGCCTTGAAGTTTGGAAACTTTGTCAAAGGCTTTATCTCCCTTAATGTGCTCTTAGTAGCCTTCTCCTACTCCTGAGCATCTATTAATGTCATCTTGTACAAACTAGGTCTCTTGGAAAAACTGGAAGGGGATAACTCTTTCTTCCCCTATGAAGGTTTACTCCCCACACTGGAAGTCTGTGAACTTTTGTCACCCTTCTGAGTCTTCTACTCCTTGATCTTTGCCACTGACATCGATCCATGATCCAAGATCCCCTTGGATCCAACTACAAGATTTCTCTGCAATTTGTATACATTGCCCTCTTTTTGAGATGAACAAAGTTCGCTCACACGAGAAACTTCCAATGTAGATAGGACATATAATCCATGAACAAATAAATAATAAATGTATGTAATAAATACGAGATATGAGATGATTACAGTGAAATGAGGGCTCATGTATGTACCCACGCAGGGTGCCATTTTGTAAAGAGACGTGACCTTTCATCAGGAAGGTGTCTCATCATTACATATTCATTTATTGAATATCAATTTATTGATTTATTGTTATTGATTTATTATATATTATTTATTACATTGCCTTCCCCTTAGAAATGCTTTGTCCTTAACGCATAATTATGGAAGACTTTATCCCTTGTTATTTCTCATGAACTTCTGTGCTAGTTGCTGTGACACTTGATGAAACGAGAGGACATGAGTTACGAATTCCCAAATAAAAAAGTTGCATTATTTGTGAAGTGGTCCATCCTACATTAACCTTCATTGGGACCTTTTGCTGAATGATTTGTTGGATTGAACTTTCTGCTTCCATAGAGTTTGTTGATTTTGTCTTTTTATTTTATTTTTATTTTCTGAAGTAGCAACTCATTGGTTTATGTTCCTTTTGACCTTGTCGTTGGTCATAACGACTTTTATAATTTGAATGACGATAAGGTATTTTGATCTCTTGCGATTGTTTGTTGGAGACTTCGACTTTTGATATTTTTGGTAATAATTCGATTGGGTCTGTGTTTGTTCCTTTTTTTGATGTCTAGTTTTTTACTTCTGATGACTTCTTTGTTTCAACAAAATCAGTCATTGTTTCGTTATTGAATTTGGTTCCTTGTTGGTAAGTTGCTCTACCCTTTCATGTAACAAATTTTTATCACGCTTTAGCTTCTTAATTTGTGTAAGTAAACTCTGATTATGAGTCTTTAAGCATGGAAGTTCATCATTGTTCTTTGGCTTTTCAACTTTGTCCTTAAGGTCTTGGTTTACTGATTGGTCCTCTTTTAAATTTTTGATTTGCTCGAGCAACCTCTAGTTAAGGTTTCTTAAGCGAGAGTTGTCATCATCTTTTCCGGATAATTTCTTTTCAAGACCTTGATTTCTTGTTCTAGTTTTTTTGGCTTGCTTTTTGTCTTTTGACTTCTTGATTTTTGTGAGTAATTTTTTACTATGATTTTTTAAACGTGATACTTCTTCATCCTTCTCTGTTAAATTTTCTTGATATCTTCATTAGCTTGTTCCAACTTTTGATTTTGATTTTTTAGGCTAGAGATTTCTTTATTTCATTCTAGTAAGTTGTCGTCACTTTTTAATCTCTCAGTTCGTGTGATTAATTCCTTAATACGCTCTTTTAGGCAACGATTCTCCTTCCTTGTTAACCCATTAAAATAATTCCGCTTCTCAATCTCAAATTGTAATTGTCTATTGATCGCTTTATAATGTCCTATCTCGCCCAATACTACTTGTAATTGCGACTGCATTTATGAATCTACAATTGCCATAGTTTGTGACTTTTGGTTGTCTAGTATACTTCGTCGATAATTAAAGGAAACACAAACTTCAAAAATTCACTTTTATAAGAAATTATTAATTTGTGTAAGTAAACTCTGATTATGAGTCTTTAAGCAAGAAAGTTCATCATTGTTCTTTGGCTTTTCAACTTTGTCCTTAAGGTCTTGGTTTACTGATTGCGCCTCTTTTAAATTTTTGATTTGCTCGAGCAACTTCTAGTTAAGGTTTCTTAAGCGAGAGTTGTCATCATCTTTTCCGGATAATTTCTTTTCGAGACCTTGATTTCTTCTTCTAGTTTTTTTGGCTTGCTTTTTGTCTTTTGACTTCTTGATTTTTGTGAGTAATTTTTTACTATGATTTTTTAAACGTGATACTTCTTCATCCTTCTCTGTTAAATTTTCTTGATATCTTCATTAGCTTGTTCCAACTTTTGATTTTGATTTTTTAGGCTAGAGATTTCTTTATTTCGTTCTAGTAAGTTGTCGTCACTTTTTAATCTCTCAGTGTTTGTGATTAATTCCTTAATACGCTCTTTTAGGCAACAATTCTCCTTCTTTGTTAACCCATTAAAATAATTCCGCTTCTCAATCTCAAATTGTAATTGTCTATTGATCTCTTTATAATGTCCTATCTGATTGCTTTATAATGTCCTATCTCGCCCAATACTACTTGTAATTGCGACTGCATTTATGAATCTACAATTGCCATAGTTTGTGACTTCTGGTTGTTTAGTATACTTCGTCGATAATTAAAGGAAACACAAACTTCAAAAATTCACTTTTATAAGAAATTATACTATATATGATTCCTCCTTAATGAATCTCAAATGTTGGCTTCTTTTCAATTTAACCCTTTTATATTAAATATAATTTAATATAAAATCCTTGAGATCCTTTTTTTTGTAAGCTCCATAGAGAAATTGTATTATAATACAAGAAATTATGTAGTACATGCACAAGAGGATCATGGAGTTCACCAACATATCATGGCTTCCTACAGATATGCGTCTGCTAATACATAAACAAAAACAAATTGCCTATGCAAGGAGTGTCATCCTAAGTCTGTCAATGTTCACCTTCCATGCATGAATGGCCAAAAAACAATTGCGTAGGCTTATGCCCAAGTGCATTTTCAGAATGAAGCAGTTTATCAAAATGGCCTCAATGGGCTTGGAACTAAACAAAATGACTGGCATTGAACTACTCTAGACTTCCTCGACTACTATCTGGAATAAAAAACTTTAAAAGAGAAAACACAGAAATTACTTAGAAATATGGGCGGCCTCGCCATCTTTGGGTTTCTCTTCCAGGATGGGACACTCGTAGTCCCTCGAACTAGAAGTAGTGTCCATAGCTTTTTTGACAAGGAGCAACTCTACTTTTTTAAAGGAGGAAAGGCCCAATTGTCCACAACGCTCCACCTTCTTCCGTTTGTGTCCACTCGTAGGCACAATGTTTGAATTGTCTTGAGTAGTAGAAGGCTCTTTAGCCACTTGGTTTTCCTGGTTCTCCATTGGTTTGGAGACTAATGAGAGATTCAGAGAGGAGGAGGACTAGATGGCAGGAGACGAAGAAGGAGAAGGCTGAGAGTTGGTGTCCCTGCTCGAGCCCTGAGAATGCAAAAGAACCTGAGCCACATGTTTTTGACCCTCCAATAGTTCTTGTGATGAACATGTGCTCGCTGGCCAACCAACTGTTGAATGAACAATTCTTCTTCCCAATTGTCTAACATGTTCCTCAAATGGGAAGGAATAGGACTGTCATAACCGCTTTCAGGTGAATCTCTGTTGTTCCTACGTCCAAAGCTTCCCTTGCCTCTGCTAGCATGCCGAGGTGTAGCACGAAGTCTTTTGGACATGGTTGCAGCTAGAGAGTGAAAAATATGCCCAAAGACCTGTGTTAAGTACGACTAGAGGTGCGCAGGGAAGTGCAAGAACGCCCAGTGGTTAGCGAGGGGGAGCCGCACAATACCTCTAAACTTGAACGAAACCGCTAAAAGATTTTCGCCGACTCGTAGAAGGGAAACACAATATGAATGCCAACCACGAGAGACCAAAAAACAGAAACATTCCTTACCAAAATTCCTGAAATAGATTGCTCCGGGATCCATAGGAATGTTGCAAAGGAACACGATTAACACTGTACTCACCCTTGGTCTACACATAGCGTCGACAGTGAGGAGGAGCATTAACAACCCTTGCATTGATAAATGCATCATATTAATGACAAGGCATGCAAGTTTAATAAGAGCCGCGTGGAGGATGGACCAACAGATTCGTGTTACCATCCATGCGTGCCAATTGTACCTTGAGAGCACTCACCTCCAGGGAAAAAGTGGGGTTTGTAACCCGAGTCATGCTCCTACAATGCAATGCACCCTAAACATGCCCATCCATTGAATCACACTCTCATTCAAGGGAAAAATGCCTTCGAGAAAATTGAACACAAGTCACACCGTCATTATGAGAGCGACTTACCATTTGGTTACTTACTCCACATTAAAAATTCTTGATATTCTTAATAAGTAGTCTTTACTTTATTTACTTCCTTTATTTATACCACTTCCACAATGATGTATCCGCTTAATAAATTATTTGAACTTTTCACCTTTAAATATCTTTGGAACTTACTTTTTCCCTTTAAATAAAATATTATCTAATGCCTTGGCAAACTTTTTGAACCTCAATTATAACTTGAGATTTTTTTATTTACTTTTCTGGTCTCAAGGTAATACTCTTTATTTATAATACCTTTTTAATTTTGCCTTGGAATTTGGTAAAAGTTCCTTAATGTAGTATGGAACCGAAACTCCTCACTTATTTTTTTTCACTTTATGCTAGTTGATTTTATAGAAAGTTTATACCAACCAGTTCGTATCTCAATACCTTCGTTTATTGAACTCTTAATTCCTCTTGGAGTCGGCTTCACTAAATAAAACATGGCTTCACCAAATGAAGAACAGTCACAACACTATAGAATCAAATACTATAGAATCAAATAACCTGTTGACGTACGTTGATTTATTACTCCTTAAATTTAATGCCAATAATTTCCCTATTACGTTTCCTGGGGATCAATTTTTCTCAACTGTCACGTTTGATTGAGAATGGTAGAGTCGTTCAAAGAACGGTTTGCCTCCTTGACGACAATTCTAGAGATACATTGAGAGAGTTCACCCTTGACTGAATTTTTGCAGTGCTTCTACGATGGCAGCCAAGCGTGTGTAATTATTAGTGTATGTCGATTGTCGGTTTGTTGATTCTGAGATATTTTCTTGATGGTGGCACAACGTAATAACAACTTGGACTGTCTGTTTGTGACAGGGGCGCACCAACTCTATCGTTTTTCCTGGAACTTGAGAGAAGTACCCACTCGACGGTTTACATAACCAAAATTTGCTATGCGCTAAGGTCTGTAGGCTTCATGACTTTAACGCGTTGAACAACTCCGAAATACAAACGTAGATACTCAACACTGATTATTCCGTTGACTTATGTCCTCGCAATTTCAGTGGTGGTTTCTACTCTGCCCGTACAACCGATTTAGTTTTTACGGCAAGCGTGATTACTTCTGATGTTTTTTTTAATATCTGATGGTATCTTTCTTGGATTTCCTTTGCAGCGGAGTGATCGTTTCTTGATTGCCGATAATGTTCAATTTTTGCAGCGTTTTGGTATTTCTCTTTTCTTTCTTTTTAGTCATGAATTGAAAATAGGCAAAGGCTTATTATGATCAAAGACCTAATAACTCAAAGAAACTCTGAAATTTTATCCCACAATGTCTGATAAAGGTGTAGCCAGCCGCAGAAATCAGAAACTAGATTTGATTCCAAATGAGACGAACAAAGTTCACTAACACGAGAAACTTCCAATGTAGAAAGGACAAATAATCCATGAACAAATAAATAATAAATGTATATAATAAATAAGAGATATGAGATGATTATACTATTATAGTGAAAATGAGGGTTCATGTATAAACCCACGCAGGGTGCTCTTTCGTAAAGAGACATGACCTTTCATGAGGAAGGTGTCTCTTCATTACATTTTAGTTTATTGAATATTAATTATTGATTTATTGTTAATTTTTATATATATATACATATCTAAGTTGACAGGAAACGTGGGTACGCGGACGGGGACGCCACTTTTTGAAAGAGGATACTTGGGTATGTTGGGGATACTGTGTATATATATACTTATTTATGTGTGCGTTAAAATTTATAAAAATAAAACTTGGCACACTCACATCATACATGCATATTTGATATTTCTAAATTCAATGATTCATATGAACATTCGCATTGAAAATTTGAAACATAAAATAATAATTTTGATAAATCATATAACATAAACTTATAGTAGATATCAATGGGAAGACTGAAGTTATATTAATATAATTAATATCATAAAATATTATATGTCCATGACAACATGAGTTCAAACTTCATTGTCATACTACATCCAAAATTTGCATAAAGGCATTTTCAGACATGAAAAAAAAAGTTCAAAACAATAAAGATTGAACATGAACAAGATAGTTGATTTGGCTTCCTCAAGCCATGTCATCAGCAGCCTTAGGATCAGTGTCATTAGCATCACTAAGGTCCTTTGTCACGTCGTCGCTGGAGTAGTGAGCACAGTGCACTAGCAGTGAGAAATGTAGTGTTGCGCGGGTTTAGGTAAGGGGCAAGGGCCCACATAACATGTGTTTTAGTGTTTTATTATTTAATTTTTAAAATTTTGAACTTCAAACTTTGCAAATTGACTTGCCCCAAACGACGAGCTAAGATAAATTATCCAACGGTTGTACCGGCCGCGTACGCAAACACGTGGTACGGCGTACCAAAATCCATGCGAGTACCCTATACATGAAGTACTCGGTACGTGAGGTTGGATTTGGGTACGGTTGGGGATGTACCATTGAAGTACCCAAGTACCCAGTACTGGTTCGTGTACTCGATCTCCCGGTACGGGTACCCATGCAACATAGGAAAAAGCCTAAAGGGTATTCCAGATATACCGGAGGGGTACCAGGAATATCTCCGGATATACTCGGAAGTGGCTCTCATAGTGACATGTGGAATAGATGGAGTTGTGGGGTTGTGTTCAACGCTACACCAAGAAGGGTGTAGCCTAACGAGGCCCCATGGTCACTCTCTAGTAGTTCCCGCTTCACTTGAAGAATTTCTCTACAGCTTTGTAATATCAATCTAAGTCACAGGGTTCATCGAACCTAATCCTTGAGGTTCGAGGTTCGCCGAACCTAAAAAAAATAAAATTCGTTCAGGTTCGTCGAACCTAATGTTGAACCTAAAGTCAAACCCGAACCTCGTCGAACCTGAACTTGAAGGCGAACCTAAATCCAAACCTGAAGGCAATTTTTTTTAGGTTCGATTTTTTTATTGAAAAAAAAATGAAATTAAAAAAAAAAGGAAAAGCACGATACCAATAACTTAAATGTTGTCTATAAATTAAATGCTCTCTATTTATTTATGTTGTTTATGAATTAATTGTTCTCTATTTATTTATGTTGTCTATAAATTAAATGCTCTCGATTTATTTATGTTGTCTATAGATTAAATGCTCTCTATTTATTTATGTTGTCTATAAATTAAATGCTCCATGTAATTTGAAATACCAGACCTGTAGTCTACATAAGAACACACAAAACAACTAGTAAGAACATAGATTTACCCCTAAGAAAAAACTAGTCTTGTGGGATCCGTTGTTAAACCAGAAAAAATTGCTCTTAGAAGCATAGATATGTCAGCAGAAATGTTGTAAACAACAAGTATCTGCGACGGAATTATGAATAGAGACCTAAGTGCTTTGAATCTTATGGGCTTTGGGGCATAGAAAATTAGTTAAGGGGGAGTATATGCAGAAAATTAGATATATCTATATCTCTCTCTCTCTCTCTCTCTCTATCTATATATATATATAGTCGAACCTATTGTCGAACCTCATTCGAACCTCATCAGGAAAATTCGATCTTGAATTGAACCTAATCCTTGCCGAACCCGAACCGTGTGACATAGCTAACAACCCCTTTACACTCAAGCACTGCATTAGCACTGGTCTATTTGGCATTGCTTATTTATTGTTTGTATTGTTATCACATATATAGTAGCCGAGCTACCATATTCTATTTTTAGATTCTAGTACACTTTTTCAGCCAGTTCCCTTACATATGAGATGCTGAGATGAGCATCTATGATGGATCACTATTTGATGATGGACAGGACACTCGGATTTGAGGACCGATGTAGCCATTTAGCCATTTACAGAGCCATCAGTATTGCCCAGAGTTGCAGCAGTAGTTTCTCAGTGGATAGATGTTGGTTCAGATTGGTTATTTACAGGTATATGACTCAACAGGAATTATCTTGTGTTATGGTTATTATTGCTTTTATACTCATTCTTGTGACATGTCTTAGCATTTGGTGACATGATCTGGCAATCATATAAATATGTGGACCTGGTTGTATTGATATTATATATGTATGTCCCTACTTAGACCTAGAAGTTCTTGACCCATACTCATTGGTTTTACCCTCCTTAGGGAGAATAGAGGTGATCATTCCCACCATACTTTGGCTTGATAGGGTTGGTCTCATTGTTCACTATCTCTACCCATCCATTCCCTTCCAGTTATGTTTCTAAACCGACCTACCACTTGACTTGTGGCATGGAGGACCTTTCCCCACTATAGACTCTTTGTTGGATAAGCTTCCCTGTTTATTTGTGTCTCGGCTCTGAGTTTCCTAGGTTGTGTTGGCTAAACCTGAAACAAATAGCGCTACCATCAATACAATGTATATCGAAATGAAATGAATATCTTGTGAAAAGCCCATTCATGAAAAGAAGTGTTTCTGAACATACACGAATGCAAGGCAAGCCTAATGAAATTGGCTTTGAAGTTGAATGTGAAATGTGAAATGTAAAACCCATGTAACAAGTGTTTGTAAACACGCATGGAGCATGAAGCCTTAATAAATAATAAATCCGTGTAAGAAATGCATGGATCAAGGCTATGGAAACTCGAAGGCCCAAAAAGCAATGGTTCTTAAAAGTTATATCTAAAGATTGCTGGCCTCACTTGTATTTGATTTGGATTGTGAGCATTTGTCAAGGTGAATAAACACCTCTGAATGTAACTTACCCATTTGTTAAGTCTCAAGTGAGGCACTGTCACTTGATCCTGACTCCTCCGTTTAGGCCACTCCTAACGGAGCTAAGGGGGGTAGTCCCTACGAAAGAGTTTCTAAGGCTCTTGAAGTTTATAGTTATGGATGAGATGGTTATTAGGAGTTGTTTAGAATTAAATTACTGAATCAAGATTATTTGCAAAGATAAGAATTATTTCAACAACATATAAGAGATAACATCAACAAATAAAAATTAAGCAACTTTTAATGAACTGATATTTAAGCAAATTGTAGAGTATTGTTGCTGATGGAGATCAGTGCCGATGGAGTGAAATAAAATGGTACCGCGTTGCTGAAAACGTACAGTGTTTTGCAAATGTCTCTTGGTTCATTTTAAGTTAAACGTGGATATGATGAGTGAGTTAAGGGGGAAAGGGGATTCTCAATATACCGTGATGTACTAAGAATATGTCCGGATTCTAAGAAAAGTGGCTCTGCACAGGAAAATGTGGGCTAGATGGAGTCGTGGGAGGGTGTTCAACACTACACCAACAATGATGTAGCTTAACGGGACCCCACGATTGCTTTCTAGTTGTTCTCGCTTTCCTTGAAGAATCTGTCCACTATTTCTCAGGGTCGTTACGCCGGATTTCCGTAATTTTTTGAGGGTTGTAACTTTTATTAATGCGAGTTTGATTAATTAGATGTGAGGAATTAATGAACGCAAAATACTGCTTTTGATATCCCCAAGTCTCAGACTAAGCTGCGAGGGGTAGAGCATACACGGTATAGGCAAATGTTTGTTCCGATTTAGTGAAAGTAAGTAACACATGTACTAACCTATACAACCCTTTAAGGATATATTGTGTGCTTATGATTTGATCTAAGTAGTACATCGGTTTTGCATATAAGGAAACTACAGTCAGGGATCTCTTTCAGGACAAAGCCCTACTTAGGAAGTCAAGACTGGGTTAGATCTACAAAGAAAGCAAGCACATAAACACTGGAAATTAAGTCTAAGTAGATGCAAAACCTTGAGCTATTCTAGAAGTTAAAATAAACTAGTAAATCAAAGATCAATCACACACTGGGTGATATAGGTTTCCCCCAAATGGGGGAAGGAGGGTGTGGGAGCCGTAATCCCACTTCCTTTTCTTTATTATGATAATTACAAATCCGATTTTAGAGAAAGAACCACCTATTGACCCTTAAAAACTGGTAAAAAAGGCTTACAAATTGCCTGAAAAAGAAGGAGAATGAAGAAGGGGGAAGTGGGTTGGATCTCAGGTGCTTCAGAAGGCTTAAAGCACAAAAATTCGGCAGCAACTCCCTCTTTTTTTTGTTCAACCTGCTAAATACCAGCAAGTTAAAAGTTTGCAAATTAGTAGATTAGTGCAATAATACAATAAAAAATACATTACTAAGTACTAGCAAAGATTTGAAAAATTATGCTACTCTTAAAGTACTAAGTAAAAGATGCTAGATCTAGGCTTATAACTAAGATTTAGATGCGCTTTAGATTTGGTAAAATAACAAGCTAATCTTTATGATAAAACTTTTTAAAAATGAAGTAGCTTACTTCAACAGGTAACCAAGGCAACGTTTTGATTTAAGAGAAAGAAAGAAAGCCTCAAGCCCCAGCTTGAATATTGTGAAGAGTAAGGAGTCCCTGTGGCACAAGAAAAGTTAGATCCAAAAGATGTTGCGAAGGGAAAAGGAATGCAACCGAGCTCCTAGTTATCCTTCACGTTTGATGATCTGCGAAGCTACAAAACACTTCAAATCAAGCAAGATCAAATCTAGTGTGATAAGTTAACTAAAACCAAAAGAACATTAGTATAAGTGACTACAACTTGTTGCTTTCGAATCTTAGAAAACCAAACACAAGTAAGCAACTTGAAAACCTCAAATGCCTTCTGTATGGACTAAAGATAGCCTTCTTAAGCTAGAAATGTGTTAGACACTGAGAGGGGGGGGGGGTGAATCAGTGTAAAGCCAAGTTTACAACTTTTCTTAACTTGTCACACTTAACTACCAATTCATCATTCCATTATTCTACCAATCTCATAATCATTTCATAAACTTCATCATTCACATATCATAGCATTTAAATCATCAATAACCATAACACAAAAGAACACAACACCATATAATTTTGTAATATTTTTGTATTAGTTTTGGTCCGGCTACAACCGTTAGGTAAAATCAGCACCTACTGATATAAAGAGCACCTACTCTGCATCGAGGACCCTGCCTGATTTTCTTAGACCCTGCTAAGAAGGGTTTGAGGTATCCTAACCTCAAAAGCAAGTCAAGCTTGCATTTACAATTAAAGTTCACTGTCATATCAACATCATCTGTTTCTTCAATCTATTCTGCTGCTGGTCAATACTGCTGATCATTTGCTCAACTCTCTCATCAATACTGCTGCAACACACTTCTCAATCTTCGTTGTTCATCAACACCAGTTCCTTAGTCATCTTGTTCATTTGCTCACTGCTACTCAACAACCTCTGTACTCTAGTCACTGTCAAATCATCAAGGTCTGCTCAACAATCTCTGCTTTGCTCATCAACCATGTCAACACTGCTGGTCGAGTTGATCAGTCTCCACTCATCAACCATGTCAAAACTGCCCATCAATACTGTTGCCCAATTTCTGTCAATCTGCTCATCATTCTCTGCTGCTAATCGATACAGCTGATCATCTACTCATCAGGGGTATGAGTCATCATCATACATTTCATCATCAAAGCATCTAATGTCAATAACCTTTGACTTTCTGCTGTAAGAGTTGTTCTATATTCTCTTACTGTTGCTGCCTTAAGCACAGTATGCTCATGCCCAAATGCTTCACTACTGCTGTAACCTTCGGAATACTGGATCATTTCAATACTTCTAATTCTGCTTCAAGCCTTTCTCTTCCAAGCTTGAGATCGCTGGAGTATGATGTAACAGGATCAACACTTACAAGGAGAACTTGGATCGGTAGACACACCATAGAACCCACTATGTCCTCAACAGCTTGGACAACTTGAAACACAGTAAATGGGCTAGGAAGGTAGCCTGAATCCTGTATCAGCTTGTTTCCCCCAAAGTCTTCAAACATTTACCCACACAAGCAACTTTGCAGCAGTAGATAGGAAGCTCAAAATTGGAATGATCAATCATCAAGTTGTATTGCATAGCATAGGGTATGCATCATGGTGTACAAGACATCATCCTCATACATAGTCATATCATGCATCAAATGATCATATTAGTGAACTGAACCACTGCATATTTACCACTGTTTATACTCACTTGGTTGTGTATCATACCATCACTGTTTGCCCGCATCATACAGTAGTATTACATTACTGTATACTGAATATTGTATGCATACCACATCACTCTCATTGTTTCATCTAGGGTATACCATAGCCTATATGTTCATCATCATAGGGTACACAGCATGCCACTGTATCACTTATGTTTTCATTATCATACAGACTGTTGTATCATCATCATCAATACAAGCACTATTAGTATCATCACATACCTTTTCTCGGAGCTCTGCTGCTGGTCACCAAACAGTTCGGGACTGTTCATGCACCTTTGAACTGGGCATTCAATCTCATCTTACAAACTCAAATCTTGACTGAGGAAGTTTGTTTTTACAGTCACGGGTCAGTCTAGCATTGTAACCATCAATCACATCAAGAATCCAAATTGTCCACATTGCAAAATCCAAAATTCATAAATAAAAAAATGGTCTTCTATTAGGCTGCCTACAATTCTCCTTTGGTCCACCCGAGTTTCTCAGAAGATATACAAAAATCTCATGATGTTGTAGATTAAACCCTAAATAAACTCGGGACTTTGTCTTCTTGCTGCTATCACATAATTTCCACTGTCACATTTGCCTCAGTCCTCCACAGTCAGCAAGCTCATCTTCCTCATCTTCATTGGAAGCCTTCTTAGCTCAGACTTCTAACTCAAACTGCCTTCAAAAATAGTCCATACGTGTGGAGGAGAAAGTAACCCAAGAACAAGTCCAAAACTGGAATCCAAAACCCAGTCAAACTTGCAAGCAATTTGTTCAATTCGGGACTGTGGATAAAGCCTACAATATCAGTCACAAATTTGGACTTTCTAGTAGCAAGGGAAAAATATAAAAATGAAACCCAAGAGTGTTATCCTCCAACTGCTGCAAAAATAATTCAGAATTCTTATACTGTCATGTGTTCCTTTAGTCCATCAAAACTCAGTTCAAAAGAAGAAAACAAAATGTATTTGCTGTTGGAAATTCGGGTTTGCAAAAATTGACTGTGGAAACCCTCAGATGCCCTAACAGTCGAAATTTTCTGAGTTTAGACAGTCCGAAATTCTGGTGTAAAAAGACAGTTTGAAATTCTTCCTCAGTGCAAAGCTCCTTCACCTGCAGCTGCCTCAGAGATCTCCGAAATTCAGAGCAACAATCTCGAATTTCTCACACCCAAAATAACAAGATCGTGACCTCCTATTTATACACATTTCTCACCATATTTTACTGAGCCGACCTACTCCCTTTTTTTTTTTAAATTTTCTTTTTGGAGCCGACTTCCAAATGCTAAATTATTTTTATTATTTCACAAATTTAGAGGCCGACCTCCCAAAAATAAATTTAATATTTTTGTTTTTATTTTGTCTTTGTCATACATTCTTCAAAGTTGACTTTAGTGTTTGTCCATATTCAAAGTCAACCTTACCATGGTTTTTGGGTTTCTCGTTTTGTTGTTAACCCATGGTTTCTTCAAAGATCAACCTCAAGTGCTTATGTGTAGGGGTGTCCTCCATCTTACCATCAAAGGGTTTCATCTTTCCATTAAGCCACTAGGGCTTCCATACACATGTCATGTGCAGGAGCGTGCTTCCTTTAAAGTTTGTGGGCTTCAAAACATAAGATCCATGTTAGTCAACAAGTTTCCAAATGTGTCCAAGTGCCATGTTCTTCATGGTCATGTCCTTCTTGCCATGTCATCATCGAAGTGCCATCATGCCACCATATAAGTGGGTGCAAAGACTTCCTCATGCCCTAAAACCATCTCCAAGGGTTCTAAGACCCCATGAACCTTCAAGAATGCAAGGACCATCAAACCACCAAGTGAGGGCACTTCATGGGCTTCTTCAACCACCTTAGCCATGCACGGGGACCTCTATGGTCAAGATACATCAAGACATCACATGTGGGTTTGCCAGACCTTCTCCCGGGGACCCATGACATCATCATAGCATGAATGACCAGAGAATGGGTCATTAATGCTTCTTCCACCCATCTAGGGCTTCTCCAACATCCATCAAGGCTTCAGGACCATTTCCAGGGTCATCAGCATCATCGGCAGGGTCTTCAACATCTTCAGCAAGGTGGTGGCATCAAGATCCAATCTTGTGGGTACAGAGACCTTGTCAACTGGGCATAAGGTGCTTCAAAGCACAAACCCACTCTGTAAGAGATCAAGGCGATCAAGACATTGTAGGTGGAACTCGGTGGCATCAATGACATCCTGTGGGGCCACTGCAAGTCCATGTTGGCATCAATGACAATTTCATCAACAATCTCCCCCTTTGTCATTGATGACAACAACTCATGCTCCCCCTATGAGCATGCTCCCCTTTTGTCTTCATCTCTCCCTTTGTTTTCATTTCTCCCCCTTTGGCATCAACGGCAAAGGATGTCCACATACTTGTCTCTGAAATTTCTGATCACTGCTGACTGCTCCCCTTGTCAATATGCACGATCCTAGGACCTGTCTGTACCCTGGAGTAACCATCCTTTCTTCGTTGAGTTCATCCTCTAGCCTTATGAACTCAAGGTGTGCTAAGGTCTTTGAGAGACCTTACACTTGGCTTGGCATATGGCAGCCATCCTCCCTGCTCTGATCAGCTTCTCCTATCTGCAACTGCTCGGTCTTCCTCATCCATACTTGCTTCCTGACATCTGTCCTTTGAGCATTTGTTCCTTCATTTGTACTGGCTTTCCTTGATGAGCTGTGTAGTAAGTTTCTCAAAGGTTGTTTCCGTGTACTCCAACAATCTTGAGCTTTGTGCCCAAGGCCACTGCAGCTATAACACCTCATCGTACAACAATGTGCAGCAATATGACCAACATTGTTGCATGACCAACATCTGACTGAGCTGTTGGAGCTTCCAACACTTCTTTGATCAACTTCATTTCTCCATGCTTGAGAGTGTCCTTGACTGTAGACATTTGTCTTCTGATCTTCAAATCTTCTTGCTGATGTGTATGGAGTACTCCTTCTTGGTTGACTTCTTTGACTGGCACATTCATGGGCTTTGTGTCCAAACCCACTGCAGGTGCAGCATCTCAATGTGTGGCATGTGGCAGCAACATGTCCGACTTGATTACATGTCCAACATCGAACTGAGACATTGGGGCTTCCAGCCCTTCTTCTTCCATAGAATCTACAATCCATAGCCTTATGACCAAAGTTAGAACAAAAATAACAATAACCATTGAAGCCACTTTCATACCTGGGTCTTGTAGTTGTTTCCTTTATGAAGTTGCTTTGATGAATAGACCTAACTCCTTGTTTCATCTTTGAACTTCCAAAATCCTTGTTGTCATGTGCAGGTGCCTGGGGAGCAGCTTTGGACGTTGATGGACCTGCTTCTGGAGTCTTCAGAGACCAAGTGTCATCTTCAGATTTTTCTTTGTTCTTCTTGTAACCAAGACCAGTTTTGTCGAGTGGAGATCTTTGGCAATCTAAGATCTTATCTAGGACAATTGAACTGTCCTGGAGCTTGACCAAGGCTTCGTTCTTCTTACTTTTCTTCCTGAGACCAACTACCTCCAATTCCAGCTTCTGGACTATCTCCTCCTTTTCTTCTAGCTGACTCTTCAAGATTTCTTCTGTCCTCTTGGCTTCCTCCAGCGGAGTCTTCAGATCATGATTGACCTCTCTAGTTTCTTCAAGCTCTTGAGCAGTCTTTTTTGATTCTTCCTTTTGACTGATCAATTCAGTCTTTAATTGTTCAACTTCAGCATCCTTGCCTTTCATTTGATCTCGCAACTCTTTGTCCTTGTCTTTGAGCTTTAGAAGCAACACTTTCATTGACATGGTCTTCTGCTGATATTTATTCAAGGAGTCCAAGATTTTCTTTTTGAAGTTCGTGAAATCACTCTGGTTCAGATTTACTGTGCTTAGGAACCAATTGGCTCTGAGATCCATATTTAGCAACGTGAGATGTATCTCATGTGCAGTCTTTGATAACCCTTCATCATCTTCTGCAAGAACCTTCTCAATTTCATCACACAAGCTATCATTATAATCACAAGAGTCCATACCTTTATTAGAGTCCTCTTCTTGATTGAGCTCTTCTGGGGGCTTGTCTTCTGATTTCTGATCTGTCTTTTCGGGTTCTGGTCTTGCCTACTGATACTCACTCTCCAGCTTGAACCATAGGTCTTTTGCCGAAGTGTACTCTCCTACACTTTCCTTCAGTGAGCTGGGAAGTCCATCCATGAGGAACTTCAAGGCTGTAGTGTTGTCTTTCTTCGCTTCCTTCTGTGCAACTGATTTTCCTTTCTTGTTTGATGGAGCGGGTGGATTGATGACAATTTCCCAAATACCAAACTTCTTCAGATAAGCCTTCATTTTGCTTCTCCAACTGAAATAATCTATAATATCAAGTACAGGCACGTCATTGCTTGATGACTCTTTCTTTTCCTCCATTGTGTCTAAGGATCTCCTTCAAGCTTGCTAGGCTTGTGACGAAGGCTGGCTCTGATACCAATTGTTAGACACTGAGAGCGGGGGGGGGTGAATTAGTGTAAAGCCAACTTTACAACTTTTCTTAACTTGTCACACTTAACTACCAATTCATCATTCCATTATTCTACCAATCTCATAATCATTTCATAAACTTCATCATTCACATATCATAGCATTTAAATCATTAAGAACCATAACACAAAAGAACACAACACCATATAATTTTGTAATCTTTTTGTATTAGTTTTGGTCCGGCTACAACCGTTAGGTAAAATCAGCACCCACTGATATAAAGAGCACCTACTCTGCATCCAGGACCCTGCCTGGTTTTCTTAGACCCTGCTAAGAAGGGTTTGAGGTATCCTAACCTCAAAAGCAAGTCAAGCTTGCATTTACAATTAAAGTTCACTGTCATATCAACATCATCTGTTTCTTCAATCTATTCTGCTGTTGGTCAATACTGTTGATCATCTGCTCAACTCTCTCATCAATACTGCTGCAACACACTTCTCAATCTTTGTTGTTCATCAACACCAGTTCTTCAGTCATCTTGTTCATCTGCTCACTGCTGCTCAACAACCTCTGTACTCTAGTCACTGTCAAATCATTAAGGTCTGCTCAACAATCTCTGCTTTGCTCATCAACCATGTCAACACTGCTGGTCGAGTTGATCAGTCTCCACTCATCAACCATGTCAAAACTGCCCATCAATACTGCTGCCCAATTTCTGTCAATCTGCTCATCATTCTCTGCTGCTAATCGATACAGCTGATCATCTACTCATCAGGGGTACGAGTCATCATCATACATTTCATTATCAAAGCATCTAATGTCAATGACCTTTGACTTTCTGCTGTAAGAGTTGTTCTATATTCTCTTACTGTTGTTTCCTTAAGCACAGTATGCTCATGCCCAAATGCTTCACTACTGCTATAACCTTCGGAATACTGGATCTTTTCAATACTTCGAATTTTGCTTCAAGCCTTTCTCTTCCAAGCTTGAGATAGCTGGAGTATGATGTAACAGGATCAACACTTACAAGGAGAACTTGGACCGGTAGACACACCATAGAACCCACTATGTCCTCAACTGCTTGGACAACTTGAAACACAGTAAATGGGCTAGGAAGGTAGCCTGAATCCTGTATCAGCTTGTTTCCCCCAAAGTCTTCAAACATTTACCCACACAAGCAACTTTGCAGCAGTAGATAGGAAGCTCAAAATTGGAATGATCAATCATCAAGTTGTATTGCATAACATAGGGTATGCATCATGGTGTACAAGACATCATCCTCATACATAGTCATATCATGCATCAAATGATCATATTAGTGAACTGAACCACTGCATATTTACCACTGTTTATACTCACTTGGTTATGTATCATACCATCACTGTTTGCCCGCATCATACAGTAGTATTACATTACTGTATACTGAATATTGTATGCATACCACATCACTGTCATTGTTTCATCTAGGGTATACCATAGCCTATATGTTCATCATCATAGGGTACACAGCATGCCATTGTATCACTTATGTTTTCATTATCATACAGACTGTTGTATCATCATCATCAATACAAGCACTATTAGTATCATCACATACCTTTTCTCGGAGCTCTGCTGCTGGTCACCAAACAGTTCGGGACTATTCATGCACCTTTGAACTGGGCATTCAATCTCATCTTACAGACTCTAATCTTGACTGAGGAAGTATGTTTTTACAGTCACGGGTCAGTCTAGCATTGTAACCATCAATCACATCAAGAATCCAAATTGTCCACATTGCAAAATCCAAAATTCATAAATCAAAAAATGGTCTTCTATTAGGCTGTCTACAATTCTCCTTTGGTCCACCCGAGTTTCTCAGAAGATATACAAAAATCTCATGATGTTGTAGATTAAACCCTAAATAAACTCGGGACTGTGTCTTCTTGTTGCTATCACATAATTTCCACTATCACATTTGCCTCAGTCCTCCACAGTCAGCAAGCTCATCTTCCTCATCTTCATTGGAAGCCTTCTTAGCTCAGACTTCTAACTCAAACTGCCTTCAAAAATAGTCCATACATGTGGAAGAGAAAGTAACCCAAGAACAAGTCCAAAACTGGAATCCAAAACCCAGTCAAACTTGCAAGCAATTTGTTCAATTCGGGATTGTGGATAAAGCCTACAATATCAGTCACAAATTTGGACTTTCTAATAGCAAGGGAAAAATATAAAAATGAAACCCAAGAGTGTTATCCTCCAACTGCTGCAAAAATAATTCAGAATTCTTATACTGTCATGTGTTCCTTTAGTCCATCAAAACTCAGTTCAAAAGAAGAAAACAAAACGTATTTGCTGTTGGAAATTCGGGTCTGCAAAAATTGACTGTGGAAACCCTCAGATGCCCTAACAGTCGAAATTTTCCGAGTTTAGACAGTCCAAAATTCTTGTGTAAAAAGACAGTCCGAAATTCTTCCTCAGTGCAGAGCTCCTTCACCTGCGGCTGCCTCAGAGATCTCCGAAATTCAGAGCAGCAATCACGAATTTCTCACACCCAAAATAACAAGATCGTGACCTCCTATTTATACACATTTCTCACCATATTTTACTGAGCTGACCTGCTCCCTTTTTTTTAAATTTTTTTTTTTTTGGAGCCGACTTCCAAATGCTAAATTATTTTTATTGTTTCACAAATTTAGAGGCCGACCTCCCAAAAATAAATTTAATATTTTTGTTTATTTTGTCTTTGTCATACATTCTTCAAAGTTGACTTTAGTGTTTGTCCATATTCAAAGTCAACCTTACCATGGTTTTTGGGTTTCTTGTTTTGTTGTTAACCCATGGTTTCTTCAAAGATCAACCTCAAGTGCTTATGTGTAGGGGTGTCCTCCATCTTACCATCAAAGGGTTTCAACTTTCCATTAAGCCACTAGGGCTTCCATACATATGTCATGTGCAGGAGCGTGCTTCCTTTAAAGTTTGTGGGCTTCAAAACATAAGATCCATGCTAGTCAACAAGTTTTCAAATGTGTCCAAGTGCCATGTTCTTCATCGTCATGTCCTTCTTGCCATGTCATCATCGAAGTGCCATCATGCCACCATATAAGTGGGTGCAAAGACTTCCTCATGCCCTAAAACCATCTCCAAAGGTTCTAAGACCCCATGAACCTTCAAGAATGCAATGACCATCAAACCACCAAGTGAGGGCGCTTGATGGGCTTCTTCAACCACCTTAGCCATGCACGGGGACCTCTATGGTCAAGATATATCAAGACATCACATGTGGGTTTGCCAGACCTTCTCCCGGGGACCCATGACATCATCATAGCATGAATGACCAGAGAATGGGTCATTAATGCTTCTTCCACCCATCTAGGGCTTCTCCAACATCCATCAAGGCTTCAGGACCATTTCTAGGGTCATCAGCATCATCGGTAGGGTCTTCAACATCTTCAGCAAGGTGGTGGCATCAAGATCCAATCTTGTGGGTACAGAGACCTTGTCAACTGGGCACAAGGTGCTTCAAAGCACAAACCCACTCTGTAAGAGATCAAGGCAATCAAGACACTGTAGGTGGAACTCGGTGGCATCAATGACATCCTGTGGGGCCACTGCAATTCCATGTTGGCATCAATGACAATTTCATCAACAAAATGATACCACAATTTGCATATGAAGAAGTAAAACTAAGCTAATATCACCTCATGAAGCTCAAGCATTCACCATGAATAAGCCTTCTTAAGCTAGAAATGATGCCACATTTTGCATATGAAGAAGTAAAACTAAGCTAATATCACCTCATGAAGCACAAGCATTCACGATGAAAAAGATCTTGCACACAATGGACCCCAAAGTCTTCACTTTTATTCATAAGATAAACAATTGCAAGAGCAAAGGTTCCTTGCTTCCATCCTGAATGAAGAAGAAAGCCTCGCTTAAATAGAAACTACAAACCCCTGGGGGTGCTAACTACACTGGCAGAAGGAATTCAGTTAGATTTGTGTTGATCTGAGTTAATTAGGAGTGGAATTGGAGAGGCAAATGCCACCTCTCCTACCAACTCCACCAACCTACTCCCCAAGGGCCACATCACCCAACCACTTGCTATCCATGATGAGGTTGGCGTGAACCCTCTCCTCACGCGTGAGTCTTCCGCCAACCTCTCGCTTTCATTTTAGACAAACTTATCCCTAACTCCAAGTCTTCTCCATGTAATAATTTTAACCAAAGTATTAAGTGTTTAAAACATGGAGTGGGGTCCACCCTCATCCCATTTGCTATCCATGATGGTGCTTGCGTGAAGCCTCTAGTGGTTGACATCACCACTATTTTGAAAACTTCATAACCATAACTTTTTACCCAAAGTTTGCTTTACCATTATGTTTGGAGAAGGGTCGCATACCCATTGGACCCACATTCCAAGTCATTTCCCTATTTAAAAAAAATGAATTTTTACTTTTATAAACTTTTGACTTTGGTGCATTTCGTCAAAATTTAGCAATTTTTTGTAATTTCGTCGCACAGGTAGAGAAATAATGCCACACGGGACAATTTAGTCACTCGAAGCATGAGAAAAGTGGGTCTTGCGGTAAAGGAGGTGCTATGAGCTTGAAAACGAGTCCATACATGCCAAAAACGGACTTCGGATCATACTTTAATTACATTTTGAATTTTTCCATTTAAATAGTTAAAAAATGGCCTAAAAATGCGGAAACATTTTTTTTTTCGGAAATTAAAAAAAACCTAAGGGAGACCTAGTACATGTTCATAATGAATCAAAACCATGTTTAACACGCTTATATACATCGACACATGAAATTTAATAGTCTCCCAGGGTTTAGCCACCAAGACGAAAATTCCAGTTTTGGAGGAGCGGTGAAAAACTAAAAAAGTATACATCGCTTGTTCAACATTGCATAGTTGTCAAGGGAAAAAACACTTTGGAATAATCAGATTGATAGCCAAGTCCTTTACAAAATTTTTGTCATGTTAGAATATTTATTACAACGTCCTCAAGGGGTATGGACATGCATTTTATTAAAGAAAAAAGGGACCACAACTGGTCCTAATCCAACCACGGAACTTCTGAGCACTGACAATGAACAATTGACTTGTTCAATACTCTGGCGGCTCACTGGAAATCCCCTAAGTGCAACTTAGTGGATAACAGTGCCAATACGACAGTTAGCTTATAACTCTTATATTCTATGAAATAGCTGAGTATCCAAGTCAACAGTCAAAGTTATATGCAAACTGTCAGTTATGTCATCTCTTCTTGAAGCAAATTTTGAGCTTGATTTCCGATCAAATGATGAAGCATTTCCAAATCTGCTAAAAACCCACTTCCAGAATGGGTTCGTTTAGCTAGATCGCAGGTGGTTTTCTCAGAAATTGAACGGTTTGGGAGGAATGTTCATTTAAGTGAACATAATTTTCCAGAATTCATGGTGGCTGGTTTTCTAAATCTGGTATTAGATTCTTCAAGCTCAACCATAGCTAGCAGGAAGGCAATGATTTGGAAGGTTCTAGCTCTGAGATGCCTTCCTAAGGACTCGTAATCTTTTTGCTAGCACAATGGTCGATCTACAGCCTTCATCTCTTCACATGACAACAGAGATTTAGTTTTTAATGTCAAATGCTAGTGAGTCATCTGTTCTAGAGACAATTATGTTAATGGATCGAAACTACTGTATAGATAAGCTGTAGATTACATTCCATTATTAGCATCTGGTTCCTACCATTATGGCATCTTGTTATTTCTCTCAAGCCTATAAATGAACAATTGACTTGTTCAATCTTTGGCGGCTCACTGAAAGTCCAACTAAGTGCAACTTAGGTGGTAACTGGGTCCACTTGGGACCACAGATGGATGATGAGATAGAAGGTTTTTTGGTCACTTTTGGGTGTTATGTGCTGTGGGCCATGTTGGTCTGTTGAACTTGACAAGTCTTGACAGATGTACTGAGTACTTGGTGAGTTTGTTCAAACTCATCACTTCTCAGCCTAACTAACCAAGTTTAACCACTATTGATTGAGTATTTACTTCTCAAGTAAACTCAACTCGTTTTTGAGCTGAGCTCAGTAGACTCAGCAAGCACTAGGAAGACTCAATGAGTCTTGTAACTATGATTCCTAAGTAGCAGTTTAGCCCAAGCACTAGAATGACTTTGCAAGGCTTATAACTATGATACCTACTAAGCACTTTAGTGCTCCATAAGACTAGCTAGTTAGGGTTTTGGCTATAGCTTGTGCGTTGAAGTGGCCACTCTTCTTTGTACTATCTACTATCTAGACACAGAGAATCTTCCTCAATATTTACTCCATTGATGCTCTAAGACAGTGTTACAAATATCTCCAATTTCTCCCGAGTTTTTTGTGTTGCCTATTTGTCCAATATTTTCATAACTCTTCAGATCTAAATTTATTTATGTTGATATTTTCTGATAATTCCCAATATTCTCCCCGATATTTCCGTTAAGTTTCTTTCCGGACCCTCGGCGATATATTCCTTGCCACGATATTTGCAAAATTGCTCTAAGATGAAAGACACAAACTAGGATATTACTAATTAGTGATGACATTTACAGAGAATTTTGCTAGTCACTCTGGCCAAGCTCTATGAACTCATTGCCTGAATTCCATTTTTTTAGCATCTATCTTAAGCTGAATAATGCGCTCATCACTATCCATAGATATATTGGTCTAAGACATGTAGTGTTAGAGACTCAAGGGTTCATTATAAGCCTGAACCAGACATGCAACCCTCTTTATTTGGAAGATGACTAAATATAGGAAGAACTTCCTCAGCAAAGTGGCTGCTCACATCCTTTTTTCAGTCTTCAGGAGACTAAAACCAGAACAAACCTTTAGATTATGGGCACCACATTCAATTAGTTCATTGGAGGAATACATGGAGAAAGAAGCATAACACCTCAAAACTCCAATTACCAGCTTCTTCTAAACCTTAGATTTGAGGAGTTAATACTGATGGCTTAACAAGTTAACCCAACTGTTGTGAGCAATTAAAAACTGGATATTTTCTTTCCTTCCTTTCCTTTCATTTTATAGTGGGTATGGTGGAATCACTACATTGTCTTTGGTTATATATTTACTACTTCAGTCTCATTAACTGGTAGCTGTTCTTCGTGGACATTAGAAAACATTTGGTTCATTTCATTTACATTACAAGATTGTGAAAGCGAGTCTTCACACCAACTACTACTACAAGTCTACAACATTGACACCTACTATAAGCTATTTTTTGACTTTTTATTTATACATCTTGCCTAATTTGTAAGCATCAGTCTGGTTTCACGGTGCATACATGGTAAAAAAGTAAGCATTCTCCCCAATCTATGGTTCAAATTTTTTGACAATTTCTATGGTAGATTCCCTGTAGGCTGTGCAACATAGTTTTCTCATGACCCCCGATTTCAACAGACACCATATTTCTTCTTCCATCTGTTATAAGTAGATGATTTCTGATTTGTTCAACCATTGCACCCACTGACACTGTTTTTAAAACAAATATGTCCTGCATAATTGTCAGAAAACATTAGTGGTTTGCTTTGAAATGTCGGTACATGAAAGAATAGCCCAATTTCGAAGATATTTGCTGTTATTGTATCCCTCATATGTGATTTTACATTCTTATGTACTTATCTCCAAAGGGAAATGGATGGCTGAACATAGCTACCTTTCAGGGAAAGTGAAGGCCAGTTTCAATATGGAAACTACTGGAAGGAGGCTGAAGATCTGCGTGCTGTAATTCTGTATTTCGCTGGAAAGGAGCGTAAAGTGAACACTATCATTGGGCACAGTAAGGGTAATGTCTGCTAGCTTTAAATTTGGAGTTATTGCTATAGATTCCTATTAGTTCTAATACTGGTTCTACGAAAACTTGAGGGTTTCCATTTTTCACCATGGTAAAGAGGAATTGCATCAGACACTAAATTGTTGTTGATTTTTCTTTTTGTACCCAATTAATCTGAACTTTTTTAGATCATAAAGAAAATCCTTTACCAGTAGACACTGTTGGATTTTAGAGATGTCAGGATGAAGAAAAACTGTACAAAGAAATTGTGTATGAATGCTATTGCTGCTCACATGAAACTTTAGTCAGCATAACTGTTGGAAATAATGGTCATATTTAGAATTTAGATGTATTAGGTCTTAGTTGAATAATAAATGCTTGGCTGGCCTACTGCTCTTATCTTCTTATTTGTTGCAGAATTTGGGTTGGTTTTGGTTCCATTCGATTCTCTTTCTAACACTTATGAATCTCAGCAGTTGTCCCACAGCTAGGAAAAACCCTCTAACCCATCTAGGCAGACATTAAAAGACAAATTCATTTTGTGCAGATTCCATGCAACAAGTAGATTTGAAGAAAACAGTCCTATCATGAAGTTTGAAATTTCTATTTGATGTCTTTGCGAGTTCTATGCTTGCTAGGGTAATGAGAAGCAAATACTGCTTTGAATCAAATTAATACTGTTACCGCCTGGTTTGCGCTTAGTCGGACTTTCAAGTACTGACAAATATGAACAAAGTACTTGTTCAAACTTATAGCTCAGAAGTCCATCAGGCCTTCTTGGCCCTGTTATTTTTTGTACCGCATGTTTGTACCCCCTTGGGGAAGTTGTAAAAATGTGTTAGCACGGGTTTTTCGTAAAGAATTTGGCTTCTTAGGACTTGGTTATCAAGCCAATTATTCCAAGATGTTTTTTCCCATGTTAATTATGCAATGCTGAATAAGCGATGCACCAAAGCTATAATGGTCATCTTGGTGGTCAAACCCTGGGAGGTTATTAAAGTTTACGTGTCAATGTATATGAACGTGCTAAACATGGATTTTGAGTCGTATGGACATGTGCTAGGCCCCCCTAGGTTTTTGTTCAATTCCGAGAGTTTTTTTTCCTGCTTTTTAGGCCATTTTTTAATGGTTTAATTAAAAATATTGTAAATGGCATAAAAGCTTGATCCGGAGGCAGAATTTGGCGTGGAGATGCTCGTTTTCACACTCTGAGCATAATCTTTACCCCGGGATCCACTTTCCATACTCCGAGTGATAAAAAAGTTACTTAAGGTCATTTTTTCGCTATCGAAGCATCAAAATGACATTTTAATGCTAAAAATGCGACAAATTGGCTTAAAGACAAAATTGAAAAAGTAAAAAAGGGGACATATTAAATATATTGGGGTGACATGGAATAGTTTGTCCCCATGTTGGCAACCTCATTACTTGTTGAAACGTTATGTTTTGGACAATGTTTGGAAGCTAGCGAATATTTAAATATTTGAGTAACTTGCCATCCTCAAGCTTGGCGTCATTACATGGTATGGTGGCCAACGCTTTGATTAAAACTTTAACCAATAACTTGGCGTCATGATTGAGAAGGTTGGTGATGGTAAGCGAGTCTACTCCAGCATAAAGCACGGGTTTTGAGTGAATCAAGGAAGGGTGGCTACTTCACCAAATTAGAGATGCGCCCACCATCTCAAATCGCAAGGTTGATGTGGCAAGCAGGATATGATTCGTTGGCATGTCATCTCAAGTGAAGGAGAGTTGGTAGAAGTCAAGGCGACTTGATTGGGGTGGACTTGAGTTCATTAAATTTTGGATTGGAGTGTTGGGAATTCATTGTAAGTTAAGATATTCACCCCCGTCCAAGCTTGACGCCTTGGGTTAAGTGTCATCCAATGAAGGTTTGTGTTGGCATGTAGGTAGAGGTGCATCTCATTATTGAGAGGTGGCACCCTCTCATCCATTCCAATCCAATCAAGATCCACTTTTAACTCAAGAACTCGAGCTCTACTTTAAGTTGGGATGTGCCCCCCCCGCTCTCTCAACTTCTATTTAAGAAATCCACTTCTCCATTGTTCAACATGATTGCCCTGTAACCGTTGTGAAGTATTTTTCATTGAATGAATAAATGCTTTGGAGGCAAATAGAGGTGTGGATCTTTCATGTGTGGATGATAATGTCTTTATGATCTAATGAGGTATAACTGTATCGTTTACATGCTTGCACTAGAAAATCTTTGGTTGTTTATCTGGATTTTGAAGGAGAAGTATTTCTTAGTAAGGTAGAGTAGTGTGATTGTTTCATCCATTACTTTTCTGTTAAGTTGCATTAGAGACATTAGACGAACATGTTTATTTGACGAGAAATGCATGTTTTATGAAGTTTCTATTGCAGTTTACACCACGTGCTTTTAATACTTTGTTGTGCAAGTTTTGCGACATCGCAGGATATCTAGTTTGGAGAGCGTGTGGAGCATGTTGGCATCCTCACATCTTCAAACATATTTCTAAGAAGGACTAGTCCCTCCGATTCCCACTTTGAGGACCCCATTGCCCAATTTTAACAATTGTTTGTCTTCACCTTTCTCATCTTCTAAAATTTGATTTTCTTGGTTATTGGTTCGATTTTTATTTCAGATCTATAATCTCATGCAATAATATAAGTAGATCTGAATAGGTAGATAGATCTAAGTAGTTTACAACTAAAATCTCAAAGTATAGATCTGGTTAGAGTTGATCTACCGTTTTTACTAAGTCTTTTTCAAGTAAGATCCAAAGTTAAGTAAAAGTAGTTTGATTTAAGAGTTTAAAGATTCATACTTGGCTATTTAGAGCTTGGTTTACTTGTTCCAAAAGAATAAGTAAAGATCCTAAGAAGGCAAGTTTCCTAGCTTGCCTAGTTAAATTTTGCATTTTTGTTTAATTTTTTAACTTAGAAATTTTTTGCTAAGTTTTGTAGTTTTTCCAAACACTCTTAAAGTGTTAGGGACCATCTTCTGACAATTGTTGTTGGCTGTTTTTTGTCACTTAACGCGCAGGTAGAGAGAAATGCTGCCCAAAAATTGAAGATTCGAGCAAGCAAGAAGACTTCTTACCTTCCCCACTCTTCATCCCCTTTCTCTCCCTTCATTTTTATTGAAAGAAACTTGTAAATTTGTTGATCTAAATGATAAAGATCATGGGTGTCCCAAAAAAAGCTTTTAGGCGTTTGTAAAAACTATAATAAAGAGATCGAGAGGGCTGTGTTAAGCCTTTTTGAAATCCCCATCCGAGGATTGGTGTGGTGTGCTTGATTAATTTAGTTGATTTTTTTCTTTTTACGTTTTAGTTTGCTTTTCATTTCATAGGTAAAGGAATCACTAACCCCACGCTCTCCCGAGTATCTCGAAAGGGGGAAAGAGATTCGTGGTAGGACTAATTAAAAAACGGGTCTTTGTTTTGTAATTTCATTCCTTAAACCTTTTAAAGTGAAACCGGCTGTGCTCTCCCAAGTATCCCGAAAGGGGGAAAGAGACTCATAGCTGTGAGTAGTTAGTTAATAAACATCACACTCAGGCTTTTAATAAAATTAATGAAGGCTCCTTCCTCGTATGCTCTGCACTGCTGCAACTTGTCTGATTAGCTTGCTGTACTAGAAAGGGATACACGATACTAGATTTAATAGGAAAATCCACATAAGCTTGCTTCTTGCGAAAGCGGGAAGTCGCAAAGGGTGATTACTATAGAGTTAGGGGGCTACTCCAAGCAGGTTATGCCTCGCCCCGTTGGACACTTCGTAAAGCCGCTTTAGCACTCATTTCAAGTTGCCTTATTGGGCCAAACCCAAAATTAACACACTCCTTAATCAAATCATCCAATAAATCTTAAAACTTACCAACGAGACACTGCAATACTTTCACTAAGACTACCGTAGCAACCCTTATACACAAGCACTCCATATTTAGTGGCATCGGTCTTCTACATTTTTATGGTTAAATCAATTTCGCATATTGTCATGAATGGTGTTTGAATTATCAGTGCTACTGTCATTATAATTCATTTGCAGTAACTCATTGTTAGGGTTTTAATTCATTTTACATTAACTCCTAGAATCAATCATTTCTTTTGTAGAGTAAAAACCTTAGATTTTACTTTTCATAGGGACCACCCCCCTTAGTTTCGCTAGGAGTTGGCATAGACGGAGGAGCTGAGTATCGGGTAACAACACTTGGCTCGAGCTTGCCCCCAAGGTTGCACCCAGTGGCTTGACGATTTTTGCCACGTGATTCGAGGTGCGAATTAGGCGGCAACAAATATGTTATCACATATATAGTAGCCAGGCTACCATATTCTATTTTTCAGACACAATACATTTTTCAGCTAGATCTCTTACATATGAGATGCTGAGATGAGCAATTCTGATGGATCATTTTTATGTTAGTGGACTATTTTGCTCTCCCATGCCAGGACTGAGTCTCAGGACACTCAGATTTGAGGACCAATATAGCCATTTATGTTATTTCAGAGCAGTAGTGGATGCCCAGTGTTATATCAGTACTTTCTCATTGGATATATGGTGTTTCAGATGGATTATATTGCATGGATATGACTCAGTATTTTATATGGTGTTGTGGTTATTATTGCTCTTATATTGATTCTTGTGACATATATTGACTTGTGGTATCATGATCTGGCGGTCATATTTATATGGACTTGGTTGTATATTATACTATGTATTGATGTCCTTACTCTAGCTTTGAAGTTCTTGATCTATACTCATTGGTTTTACCCTCCTTAGAGAGAATAGAGGTAGTCATTCCCACCATTGTTTTAGCTTGTTAGTGTTGGCTCCATTATTTCATTGTCTTCACCCATCCATTACCTTCCAGTTTAATTTTCAACCCGACTGACTTCTTGACTTATGGCATGGAGGACCTTTTTCCCCACTAGAACCTTTGTTGGACAAGCCTCCCTGTTTACATTGTGTCTCGACTCTGAGTTGGTGACAAAACTTGCCTATGGTAAGTTGGATAGTATGCCTAAATCATTCTGGTCGGTCGTCCCGATGTTTGGCACTGTGCAGAATTCCCCCTAGTCACTTGAGATGTTGTTGGCTAAAACTGAAAGCTCATGTACTACTTTTATTGAAATATTAAATATGCGCCCATGGAAAATGAAAATTGTAAAACCGTGTTTCTTAACATAGGCAAAAAGGGCAAGAGCAATGAAATGCTAAAAAAAATACTCCTTGAAGAGTATAAGAAAAGGTCCAAAAAAGCAATGGTTAAAAAATGTTATATCAAAGGATTGCTGACCTTATTAAAAATAAATATGGCCCGAATGAAAGCTGCGATTAGCTGTGCTTTTACGCACTGGTGAAGTCCCAAAGGGTTCATATAGGCCAAAAGGCCACAGAATGAAATGTGATCCTAATGAACTTGGATCAAAATTGATGTAGACATGATGCCTAAGTTGAATAAGCACTCTCCAAACAACTCATCTATCTGTGAGGCACTGCCATTCCTTATGTTGATGTTTGTCCAGTATTGGTTATAGTGAGTTCTCCCTTTCCTTGTCCAAAGTGTCATGATGTTGAGTAGGAGGTCATCCTTTGCCTTAGCCTTGTCATTTCCACCTTTCACCCTTCACTAGCAAAATCATTACAGCTATGAAGTGAGTATAGTCTTGAAAGTCCGAGTCTAAGTAATAATAAATAAAGCCTGATATTTATAAGTATTTGTTGATGTACCTCCAGTGAAATGAATGCTACTTGTTGATTTTGTAACGTGAATGAGTTGTAGAGCATGGTTTAACCTCTTAACACTTGCAGCAGATTGATCTATTCTGAGTTATTATTGGTGTCTGATTATTCACAGATGGTTATATTGTTTATTGGTTATGATTGATGATCAGACAGAGACCTATGAGGGGTATGAGTATACACCTTTGATGGATTGGGACTCTCTGAGTCCAATGAGGCAGTTTATTTCTAGTTTCGGGCACTTACAGATGTGATCAGGCTTATTTTGCTTTTTTGATGCAGTTTTTCTTCACAGATTGATTTGTTTGAGCAGGGAGATGTTTCAGTTGGATCTCCTAGGGCGTTGTATGGGCATAGGGGGGTGCAGTCACTTGTTTGTACCATTGTACTCCCATCCCAGAGAGCTTGGAGGGCTCAATTTGACAACATAGGCACCCTATGAGATTGTTTTAGTAGTATCACGTTTCCCGAGGCAGATTAAAAAATGATCAAATGGCTATTGAAGAAATCGATTTGGGCTACTGAGGAAAAGAAATGGCATGGGGTGAGTCACAATGATGAGAGTGATGTCTTCCACACCTTTTTCAGCAGTTTCAACATTTTATGGGGCCCACACCTATTTTTGGGCAAATTTTATATATTTTTTGGAGCTTTTTGGGAGACCCACGATTTCCTCAAGGAGGCACAAAAGTCAAAATTTTAAATTGTTATATTATTTATTGTGCCATGGGGACACCCAAACGGAGTTAGTCAAACACTCCTTGTACCCACCATGTGCTTTCATTTATTTCTTGTTGAGTGGGTTACCTTTATTTGGGTGGTTTAAGTCCACTTTGATAAATTATAATTATATTGATCCATGTATTGTATGTTGAGCTCATCTCAACCATTGATTATAACATTGTATTTTTAATCTTAGCCACTTGTTTTGAAAGTGGTTAGGATTTGGTTATGATTGAGGTTCTTTCATTTCTATTTAAAGGAGAGAGCTTCTCATTTGTAAGGGGTCTTTGGCTCTTGGATTTGAATAATAGAAAGACTTTTTTCTGTGGAATTTTTTCTGGATTTGCTTTGCATCTGATGTGCTCAAATGGTGATTAGCTTGTCTTCAGCTTACTAGCTGTTGAAAAAATGAGATTTACTGCTTGCTGGTTTAAATGAACAATTTGTGTTTTTCACTTCAGCCGGTTTTGCATAGGCTTGAAGTTACTTAAAATTTTGCCGAACAATTTTAAACACACAGTAAAAATTACTTACAGGCTGAAAACAAATGCATGCACACCATAAATTTAACTCAGAGATTTTTGGCTAATCAGCCCTGGAAAAACCCCCACGGGGAAAACCAGTCAGAGAGAGAGAGATCTTTATTTCTTCAGCAAAATATATGACAGAAAAAATACACAGGAAATTTACTTATCTCCCAGCAGATTTTTATCTCAAAAATCTGATCACTGTGTATAGCAAAAAACACACCAGCCGTACACTTAATTTCTGTGCATTAAATTTGCAGACTGTACAGCATTAAAACCCAGCCGTACTTCCTCGATTTCAGTGCAGAATAAATGCAGCCATACCCCGATTTCTGTGCAGCAGTTAATGACTGGCCGTACCTCGATTTTCGTGCAGCATTTATGAAGGCCGTACTCTACAGTCCGTACCACGATTTCCAGAGCATTAAATGCAGCCGTACAGTTCAATAAATGAAGGCCGTACTCCTCGATTTCAGTGCAGCCGTACCAGCAATAAATGAAGGTGCAAGCTCCTCGATTTCTGTGCATAAAAATGGTCTCTCTTCCTGGAAAAATCGTGCCTCTGCTCAGCGCTCTCTCTTTCTCTCCAGCGCTCTTCTTCTCTCCTGAAAAAATGAAAAGTGAAGAACCTTTTTGCCTCCCTCATGCTTTTTGTTTACCTTAAGTGAGTTTCTTAATCCAATGGTGGAGAAAGAATCAATCCAATGGATAAGATTGATTGAGAGTGAAAATCACTTTTATTTATTTCCCATAAATAAAATCACTCACCCACTTAAATTTATCAAAAAGTGACTTTATTGTTATAAAGTCTCATTAAGTGACATTTAATGTGAGGGTCACCTTTTTTCCCTCTTAAAGTGACTTTAGGCAAAAATTAAAGTCACCTAGGGAACATCTGCCTAGGTACAAAAATCAACACTCTCTCTTACCGAGGAAGGTGTTCCGTACCACTCCCAACTTATCTCTGAAGAAGACGAACTTACCCCTCCCCAAAGACTTCGTCAAGATATCAGCTACCTGCTCATCAGTAGAAACATGCCGAAGCTGAACTGCCCCTCTCTGAACGTAGTCTCGGATGAAATGATATCTGATCTCTATGTGCTTTGACCTGTCATGGAACATTGGATTCTCAGAGAGCTGAATGCAACTCTGATTGTCGCAGTAGATCACCGTAGGCCTAAGCTCCTGATCAAACAAATCTACCAAAAGCTTGCGAAGCCACAGTGCTTCACAAGTAGCCTGACTGGCTGCCATATACTCAGCCTCAGCTGAACTCAGTGCAACAGATCTCTGTTTCCTGCTGAACCACGACACTACTGCCGAGCCCAAACTGAAACAACAACCGGAAGTGCTCTTCCGATCCCCCACGCAACCTGCCCAGTCTGAATCTGTAAAGCCAACCAATCCGACTCCATCCGAACCCCTGTAGTCCAGACCATAGTCCACTGTCCCTGCAAGATATCTCAAAATG
>LPNX010256249.1:130079-178655 GCA_001517045.1 Pseudotsuga menziesii
TACCCCACTCATGTCCTGCCAACAAGGAATGCTCCCTGTCCTGATCCATATCTATGCTGGTGGCTAAGGTGACTCTCTCTCTCTCAGTCTGTCCAGCATAAAGGGAAAACTCCCTCTGAAAAGCAACACTAAACTCTTCAACCTCAGCTGAGGCTGCAGTCTGCTGTCCCTGCCCCTTCTTCTTCTTCTTGCTTGGACACTGTGAGGCATAGTGTCCAAACGCCTGACAAGCATAGCACTTGATTTTACTCAAGTCCTTCTTCTGTCCACTCTGCTGTCCTTGCTGCTGCTGCTGCTTGGCCCCACCCTTCTTGGGGCCCTTCTTCTTCTTACCCTTGGCTGCCAAAGCCACATCCTCATCATCAGCCCCTCTCTGAGAAGTACTACCCTGTACAAGACCCCTCCTGGTCTCCTCCTGTACAAAGTCATCCCATAACCTCTCCCAGTCAGGTAAGTTCTCCCTGCCCACAATAGCCTTCACAAAAGCACTCCAGGACTTTGAAGCCCCGTTCACCGCTGTCCGCACAAGCTCTGTAGGAGCAACCTTCTCCCCAACTGCTGCAAGTTCATCCCGAACTGCAGAAATCCTAGTAAGGTAAGCTGTGACCCCCTCACCTCCATTCATCCTGATACTCTTGAGTTTTTCTCTGAGAACCATTTTCCGGTTCTCATTAGAACTCTCATACAGACTGGTCAAGGCTGTCCACATCTCATGTGCCTTGTCCTTTCCTGAAATGTGAGGAATAATGTGATCTTTCACGGCATCAAGAATAATTCTTCTGGCTTTGCAGTCCTTCTTATTGAAGGCTGTGAGGGTTGCTGCATCTGTGGATGCAGGAATGACAATGGGGTTTGTAGTAGTGTTCCTCACTATGTCTGGCCACAACTCATTCTCTTCAAGTAACAGCAGAATCCTAGCCTTCCACGGCACAAAATTCCCTGTCCCATCCAGCCTATCCTCCAACCTAAGTCCGGTAGCCATCCCAACAACAACTCAACAAAGTGCTGTTCACTGACAGAAGTAAAATAACAAAAATTTCTGAATGCTGCAAATTTCTGTGTGTCTGCAAAAATCACTGTTTCTGCCCCCTTTGCTCTGATACCATGTTGAAAAACTGAGATTTACTACTTGCTGGTTTAAATGAACAATTTGTGTTTTTCACTTCAGCCGGTTTTGCATAGGCTTGAAGTTACTTAAAATTTTGCCGAACAATTTTAAACACACAGTAAAAATTACTTACAGGCTGAAAACAAATGCATGCACACCATAAATTCAACTCAGATATTTTTGGCTAATCAGCCCTGGAAAAACCCCCATGGGGAAAACCAGTCAGAGAGAGAGAGATCTTTATTTCTTCAGCAAAATATATGACAGAAAAAATACACAGGAAATTTACTTATCTCCCAGCAGATTTTTATCTCAAAAATCTGATCACTGTGTACAGCAAAAAACACACCAGCCGTACACTTAATTTCTGTGCATTAAATTTGCAGACCGTACAGCATTAAAACCCATCCGTACTTCCTCGATTTCAGTGCAGAATAAATGCAGCCGTACCTCGATTTCTGTGCAGCAGTTAATGACTGGCCGTACCTCGATTTTCATGCAGCATTTATGAAGGCCGTACTCTATAGGCCGTACCACGATTTCCAGAGCATTAAATGCAGCCGTACAGTTCAATAAATGAAGGCCGTACTCCTCGATTTCAGTGCAGCCGTGCCAGCAATAAATGAAGGTGCAAGCTCCTCGATTTCTGTGCATAAAAATGGTCTCTCTTCCTGGAAAAATCGTGCCTCTGCTCAGCTCTCTCTCTCTTTCTCTCCAGCGCTCTTCTTCTCTCCTGAAAAAATGAAAAGTGAAGAACCCTTTTGCCTCCCTCATGCTTTTTGTTTACCCTAAGTGAGTTTCTTAATCCAATGGTGGAGAAAGAATCAATCCAATGGATGAGATTGATTGAGAGTGAAAATCACTTTTATTTATTTCCCATAAATAAAATCACTCACCCACTTAAATTTATCAAAAAGTGACTTTATTGTTATAAAGTCTCATTAAGTGACATTTAATGTGAGTCACCTTTTTTCCCTCTTAAAGTGACTTTAGGCAAAAATTAAAGTCACCTAGGGAACATCTGCCTAGGTACAAAAATCAACACTAGCATCGTGGAAATTCTCGTGAGATCTATTTTTTTCGTGGCTATCATTGTTTTGTCTACAGGAGGGCGTTTTGGTTGGAGTGTTTTTGTAGGGGGACCTCAACTTGCTCGGTTATCTTCGTCTTGGATCAGGGGGTTTTCATTAGTTTCATTGCGATCTATGATTACTCCATTTTACTGTCTTGTAGTTCAGTTTCTTTATTTTGTATGTGCAAATCTGATATGGTTGACGTTTGCTCATGCAGGGTAGGGGGTGCTTTGATGGCTTGGAGCTTGCATATGCCAGAAATCACGGGGATCTTCCAGGATTGATCGAGATAGCTAGGATCGTCACTGTTACAGAATTCTACAAGCTTATCTAGGTAAGATCCATAGGTAAGTTCTTCTTTTCTGATCTTATTCCATTGTACCTTGCTGAAATTTAACTATTTTTCTGAAAACTCCTAAACCATAAAAACCTAAAAAATCAAATAATCAGGGAACCGTTCGATCTTTTGCCAAACCATTTCTGGGTTTCATAGATCGGGCCTCCCCCTAACTAAATCAACTGGAACGCTGCTCAAATTCCTCATAGATTGACCTAGATTTGATTTTTCAGCAGAAAACTGCATAACCCCCACTGAAAAAATTGACCTGCTAGGGTTTTGAGTTTTTCTGATTTCTGACTTCATAGATGGATAGATCGGGTCTTGGGCAGTCCAAATCAACCCCAACGCTGTTAAGTGGCTCAACAGTTCGACCGGGATCTGAAAAATTGACGGAAACTGCCCTAGCACCCTCACTGAAAATTGGCCTTTTTCGGAAGTAGGTTTTTCTGAAATATGACATGATAGGCTGATAGATCGGGTCCCAAGCATCCCAGAACACCCTCAATGCTGAGCTGATTCCTCCTGGTTTTCCCTAGATCTGAAAAAATCAGTTTTCAGTGTCTTAGCCCCATCATCATATTTTGACTTTTCTAGATCTGATTTTTCTGCTATTTTCCTGATTTGGGCTTGTAGATTAGGTCTCCCTGATCTCTTCTCATCCTCAACGTTGAGCCATCAGCCTTCCGGTACCCCCTAAAACTTCAGATTTGTCTTCCTAGGCCCTAGTGCTAGCCATCTACTGAGTTGGGTTTCCTGTACCTTGGCTTTTCCAGACCAATTGCTTTCTGGGTTCGTAGATCAAGGTGTTTCCCAAGTGGGTTTCCTGAAACGTTGTCTTACTGTTGACTCCATTGCCCAATGCATACAAAGCATTGATCTCCAAGCTAGCGCTGCCCTTCGGCTCTTAGCCTTTGCCATCTACCAATATTCACTGATAGCTCAAACACCTTTTACTGAGTCTGATTTCTAGGTATTGGGTAGTCCCAACTCTGTTTGTGCTTGCCTTGTTATAGTTACGTGTCCCAAGATAGTTGCTAGTAACTAAACCCTAGAGCTAGGGTTCCCATTCACCTTACACCTTAAGTACCCTGAAGCCCCATCTGATCTTCTTTTGGTGTCTAGGTTTGATCTCTCCTGTCGGGAGCAGATCCGGGTCTCCCCCATTATTGTCCTGGACTAGGATAACCTAAAGTGAAGGCTGCCTTGATTGGCGTGACAACCATCCATTTGGAAGTCTAGGCAGTCGTGGTTCCACCCCTTAGTTGCTTGCCCCTTTACCATCCATTTTGGATCCACCTCAAGCAGGAAACTACAAGGTGGGTGATAACAAAATACTTACAGGAAGAGACATGTTTTTGTCTAGATTCACGAAGTTGTAGAAATTGTTTAGACATTTTAGGAGTCACTTCTAGATCCATGAAATTGTAGTACATCAAGGCTAATTTCACCTGTTCAGACAGTAGTGACAAGGGAGGTATTGTAAAGAAGATCGACAGTTCTTAGGCCACAATGGGACATAAGATAGAATGAACATTTAGGGAAAGTTCCAATGCCACCTTGTTACCTCCTAGTTTGTAGGGGTAACTTTTGAGGTTTTGGCTAGGGTTAATGAGGAGTTTCATTTCCTCGTACAGATCTGAGCAGTAGAATAAAAATACAAATAATAAGGATGATGGTTGTTCAGCAGGGGGTTATTTTTGCACAAGCATGGTAGAGCCAATACTCCAGTTACTTCTCCAGGTCTCCAACACGGCGTTGCCACTAACAAAAAAGCATAGTTTTCTATCTTGAAGGTAGATTCATGGCTTCAACAATATATATGACGGGTTACAACAGTTTTAAGGAATAGTATTATCTGTGTAGTGATGGGCAAACTATATCATTAGTTTGAGAAGACAAGGATCATCAAAATATAAAGCTCAGAAATTGGGAAGGATATCTTTGTGTTTTGACAGTAGTTTTTGTTCGGAGTCTGAAATAGCTAATGGTGACTCTAATAGAGCAGGCCGTGGGCCACCATCCGCGAGTTTAAATGGACCACCTATCACATAGATTACTGGCTGTTGATGAATCGACAGGCATAGTCCACCCACCAACAAACCTCAGCACATGTCTTCACGTGGCTTAGACTCGTTTCTTTTGTTCGTGGCACAGTTGTATAGAGGCCGTCTGCTTCCATGGACACCAATGCTCAACAAATCGCGGAAAGAAACCTCAGAGAATTGTTGTTAAAATTGTCAGAAATCCAACGCGCTCTCCTGTGAAATTGATCTTTGCCACCTGAGTATCTGCTCTGCTCGATTTTTTCATTAGTAGCTAAAGTATGGAGATTGGGTTGGGTCGATATGATTACCGAGCTGACGTATATTTTGATGCCGAGCGGAAGTCAAGGGATGCACTCTAGTCTCCAAAGAACGCTGAGTTTCAAGGATGGGATTGCTGTCACCATTTTAGACATTAAGGTTGGTGTCATGCAGGGTTATTGACCTCCGATAGCATTGCCATTTGCATGGAAGCTAAAAAAACTTTGAGTGGATCGGTCTTTTTGGCGTTGTTGATTCTGTGCCAAAACGTGGATTTCAACAATCACGCTTCAAATCCAGGTGACCGACGGATTGTTGATGGCCAAGGTGGAGAACACAGGTTCACAGTTATGTACTCTTTAAACCCATGTATCATTTGATTGGCGGCTATCATTCGCTGACAACATCCTTTATGATAGCCTCGAATTGGAGCAGCTCTCCTACCCACTTGCTGGTTCACGTGGCACTTGTTGGCAACAGATGTGTCAAATTCGTAGACGTCTTGGTGATTGGCGGTTGATAGCAGATTCCATCTGGCATCTCGTTGGGGGCGGTTTCAATTGCATTGAGGAGGGCTCTTTGGTATGTAAAATAGAGCACGCCGTAATTCTTTTTTCTCTACGAGGTGTTCGATATGGCACAATAGTCAATAGTTGGTGGTCCTGTTGTAGCCTATTTTGGCAACCCGCATTTTAATTAAATTTTGATATTATAGAGAGTTGATTTACTGAAACATGAACCAGTCTCATCGGCTGTCGCAGCGTGTAATTTTTCTCTTGGCCGCCGTTGATGGGGAGTTACAGCTTTATGGTAGGTCAGGTTATGCTGGCGTGCCACCTGTGAACTTGCGGCAGACAAAGATAACGTGACATCTCTGTGTTGAAGTGTATCTGGAGTTTGGCCCCGCATTTTTTTTAAGCAGCCACTCAATTGTTTCTTTTTCCTCTGTCTCCTCATACATGGAGCTTTGAGATGGCAGTCGATTGCATCCTTTGATGAGTCATTGTGCACTGATGGCATCTTTTGAAGGGCCATTTTCCTATTATTTATAGTGCTTGGTTATATGGGAATTATGAACTTCTAGTTAAAGTAGGAGTCATAAAGTGGAGTTTATCAAGTATTGGGAGAGGAAAAAGGGGATCTCTGATTCACTTTATTTTATTGTTTTATTTTTATTATTTTATGAGAGCCTGTTTTGGCCTATAAAGAAGCAAAGTCTTCTTCTTTGTGAGGATGGAAAAACTAGGAGGATTTTTCCCCAGGGATTAATAGAAAATCACTGTTTTGGGTTTCATTGTTTTCAATTGAGTGCTCTTTATGGTGTGTGGCATTAACTTGTGTGACTCTGCGTTTGTTGCTAGACCCCCTTTTCCTTTCTATGTGTACGCCGGAGACCATAAATGGATGCTACCATCCTATTGGAAGGTGGAAATCCTAGCAGTTGCTTTCTTTTCCCCTTTGTGAGCGTGCATGCACGGGTTTGATGCTTGCATTTTATCAAGTTTGATTGTGTAACATCTCTTTTGTTTGCATAGCTCATCTTCTGCATTTAGGAAGTAGAAGATCTAGTAGCTGCCCCTCTGACACAAGGCCCCCATGGGTTCTTCCTTGACTCATTTTTCCCTTTAGGTATACTGGCACTGGTCCATTAGTGGAGTTTGATCCTTCCCTCCTTTCGTCAACCATTCAAATACTCCTATGCTACAACCATCTCACTAAGGTAGCCTCTTCTAATCACCCTATCCGCAACTGTTTCCTGCCTTAGCGATCTTAACACCAGGGACGCCCCCCTTGAGTTGGAGAAGAGCCAATCTGAAGCGAGGAAGAGAGGAGCGTGGTGACAATGGCTGCTCTTTTCGCAGTTGCCATCGGGCCGGTGTGCCTAATTTTGGGCTTTGACACACGCACGCCGGTCAGGAGTGGCAACACACCCTACACATGCCCTCTCCCTTCATGCTAGTGCTTGCTAGCCTCAATGCGGAATCCTATTCATCTAAAGTAAAAATATTCAATTGTACCATTCAAAAATACTTTAAATCTACGATAAAATACCTCCTTTAACCATTAAAATCAGTTTATATTTTTGCAACTAAACACTTTAGAACAAGTACAATTCAGATTTAAAGCTATGTATGTCAAATAAGCACTAGTCTCGTGTAAAATTGCAATAACTTACTTGAGATATGCAATTAAAAATTGTAGATCTTGAAGTCTAAAACATGAAAATCAGTGAATTAACTCCTTAATTTTGCTTCTTTTTGATCGGTACCTTAAATGCAATTGGCTTGTTGTCAAAGATAAACATAAACCTGATTGGGTAGGGGATATATGTGTTGTTGAAAATGTAACTTTGGAAGATATTCTTCATTTGTTTATTATTGTTATATTGTTATTATACTTCCTTCGGAGATGTTTTTCCTTTGTTCGATGATGTCATTATTGTACTTGGTTATGTAATAATAAAATCTCCGTTGTAAATCGGCGCTATTGCCCTCAAAAAGAATATTGTAAACAGTATTTTTGGGTCTCCCAAAAAGAAGTCAGCCTAGTTAGGTTAGGAAGTAAGCCCTGTTGCGGTAAAAGTTCATGCACATGAAGAGTATAAATAGGGAGGCACCTTCCCTCATTTGGACACATTGCAAGCTTAAGTAAGTTTGCTCCAAGGAAGAGAAAGACAAGTTCACTGGGATAGAAGAAGAAGAAGCTGCAAAAGTTATCTTATCTCTTGGGTTTTCTATCTTTGTTTGACATTGCACTAAGTGACGAATCTATACTGAAGAAGTTGTTGGGTTTTTCCCGAGAGAGAGTTTTCCCAGGATAAATCTTTATCTCTATTTTATGTTGTGCTTGTCTATCTTTCAGTGATCCTATTGCATATGGTTATGATGTTATGATGCTAAATGTTTTAAGGTCTTGTATAACCATTAAAACTCTAACATGGTATCAGATCTACCCTGAAAGAAGTCTTTGTGCAGCCGTGACACTACTACAACTGCAACGACTGGAGAACAGGGCTTCATACTTGAAACCTTAGAAAGCAAAATCTAGTCATCCAAGCATTTTCGCTATAACTCGGTTTTGGTAAAGGCTCAGGAGCTGAAACTTGGAAAGGCCGAAGATGAAATGTTGATCTACCTTGTGTTTGATTTTGAGCCTTAGATTCGCTGTACTTCAGGGGATATGATCCCTCGAAAACAGGGTTCTGGCCTCTTCCAAAATTCAGTTTTAAACAGGTGACCTAGGGAGAAATGCTATATCTTGGGTTAGGAAGATCCAAATCGAATTTTGTAAGATGTTTTAGAAAGGGATCGGACTGTAGTTTTTGTGGTGCGGGTTTCAGAACCCGAAGTTGAAACGATGACACGTGGAAGTCCGTACAAGTTTGTTATACTGAACCAGTTCATAAATAGGTCAACTTGGGAAACATAGTATAAGTTCCATTTGGTGAATCCAATCTTTCTCTAACCTATGGGGTTGGATAGAAGGCAGATCATACTACCTCAGGACGAAGGACGGAGTTTCAGACCTTGAGGAATAGAAACTTCAGAGACACATAAGAATTAAGACTAGACAATTCTGCTGAAAAAACTGAAGAAACTAGGGCATTAAATCTTTTGCAGTTTCGTCCACAGTTTTGGAAAAAGGAGTATACTTCTTAGCTCTCCTTGGGGAGGCGTATCTTTCTATCCAATTAGATATGCAAGACACCAAGTTTGAAAAATTAAGGTTTCTCTATCAAACCCTAGGTCCACCAAAAGCAGTTTTCCAAAAAATATTTGGTGAAAGTATCTAGTTGAAGCACTCTCATTGGTAAGTTCTATTCTCTAGGTTCTCACTTTTACCAAGATGACAGACAGTACCAAGCTCGAGGACAAGCTTGAAGGAGCAAAGAACTTATGGGCATGAAAGTATAGAGTGCTTCTCATACTAGAAGAGCATGACCTAGAGAACTATGTCAAAGAAGTTGCAGATCTAGAGGGAGATGAGGACAAAGCTAAGCATAAGAAGAATTTAGTCAAAGCTAAGAGGATCATTGTAGACTCTATCAAGGACCATTTGATCCCACATGTATCATCCTTGAAGAGTTTCAAGGAGATGTTCAATGCATTGACCAACCTATATGGAGGGAAGAATATCGATAGGAAGATGACCTTGAGGGCTCAACTCAAAGGTGTGAAGATGCAAATATCAGAAAGCATTCGATCCTACTTCACAAGGTTCTTCTAGATCAAGGAACAACTAGAAGCTATTGGAGACAATGTCGAGGAAGCAATAGTGGTGATGACCACCTTGAATGGTCTCCCAAGATCATGGGAATCTTTCATTCAAGGAATTTGTGTGAGAAGGAGGCTCACCAAGTTCAAGTAGACCATGGGAAGAATGCACACAAGAAGAGGCCCGACTAGTAGAAAGAAAAAGAAAAGCTAGGTGATGATGACAATCAAGCCCTATCATGCTCATACCGTTGTATATGATGAATCAACTAAGAAGAGAAGAAAGGGAAGATTCTTCAAGTGATGAAGAATATGTACTTTGATCCATAAGGATTCATGAAGAAGAAGAACATCTTATCCTTTTTAGCATTGAATAAGAAGGGATGCAGTTGTGATTGATGAGGAATGGACACTCAAATCTATGGTGTAGAAGACTTGCTCAACATTGCCGAGTAAGACAAACACAGGTCCTCAAAATTAGACTATGGAATAGAACACATTGTTAGAGACTCCAGTAATTCTTGCGAGGAGACAAAGATTAAGAGGGAGTCTACCAAACAAACAAAGATAAGTGTTTAAGTTGTCATTTCCTATATATCTAGTTACTTAAATGATATTGATCAGTTGTGTACATATTTATGTTCCTAGATTTAAGAAATGTATTATGTATGTTAGAGTGTTTGCATTCATGAACGGTATATACTAATATTCAAAGGTTGTGTTTTAGGAGTTAAAAGATGAATAAATTAATTTGAACTTTATGGCAATCAATCATGCAGAAATGCAATAATTTCAAATGACAGGCAAATCTTTCTTTATTCGTAAATCAAATATAATTGCAAGTGAAATATAGTATTATTGAACTAGTTCCTATCTAAATTGGGCTATGGAGTCACAAACAAGATTACAATGAAATTGCCAAAATACACAAATTGCTCTAAATCATTCGTTCACCACAATAATCAAAAGACCACATTTATCAAATGTAAAATACTTTAAGCAAATGAATTAAAGTGTACGTGATGAGCTTGAAGTAGAACTGAACCAAATAAACAAAGACTGCAATAGTAAATAAAATGAAAGATCGTGATGTTGTGCAAGTGGTCCAATAGAGTTTAATTTATTTTAAGGTCTATCTTCAACTTAGGGAAATAATGTGTTTGCATGAGAAAATAAACCAACTAACTAATGTGTCTACCTCCAATCCTTATCCCTCAACTGAGAGAAACTGTTGGGTGCTTAACAAGAGAGCACAAGGCTCCCTCCTAGCTCCACAAGTCAGTCCCAAGAACTAGCCGGGTGTTCAACAGGAGGACACAAAGTGCCACGAGGCCCCCAACGACCTCGACCCCTCTAGCTCCACACACTAATCCTCTTTTCTCAATGTTGCAATAATGGATTGAAATGCCTATTATTCTAGCCAACTCGAATCTTCTCCCTTTCTTGTCACCAAGGGTCGGACCAAACAATAAGGGGAGTGAATACGGGGCAAAGATTGGGCAAGGTTTATTTTAAATGAAATGAAGAATTTAACAATTATTGACAATGCAAGCGAACACGATATTGCAAGGATGGGATAGCCATATCACTTGCAAGGTGTGAGCAAATAAAAATAAAAGAAATAAATATACAAGCTAGCACTATTTCGCAAGGATGGCAAAGCCGAATCACTCGTAATGTGTGGGTAAATGAAAATAACAAAAATAGAATGTTAGCTGACATGATTTTGCAAGGATGGCATAGCCAAATCACTTAAAAGGTGTGGGCAAAAATAAAGAAAATAAAAACAAAATGAAACTCTAACTAATCCAAACCCAAGCCAATCAACAATTGCTTATGCAAAGGTGGGCAAACCCAACTTCTTTTGCTAGCAATGGATGACAAATAAATGAGACCTGATTTAACTGAAAATGCAAAGCAAGGAATTAAGTCCAAGAGACTCTCTTGGACTTGTTACAAAGATTGAAATTTTAGCGTAAAGAAAGAGGTAAAAAGGGTGAGAATACTGTGCTTTTCCCCTTTCTTGAGATGGCCTTGTCACCAACCTGCTAAAAACTAGGGAACAGAAAATGATGTAATATGCCCAAAATCACTTTGGGGAGGTTAGTACATTAGTGCAATATAGGTACAAAATTTATACAAAGTTGCCAAGAGAATAATGCTGAGCTAACTTGAGTAAATATGAGTAAAAATCAGACTTAAAGAACCCAACCAAGACTAAAATGCAGAAATTTATGTGTAAAAAAAGAGGGAATTTTGTTCTTGGTTCTTCAAGAAGTCAAACAATGGGGCATCCAAGTTTGGAATCCCACTCCTCAATCCGTATAACCTACAACTAATACGATTTTTACTACCAAACTACAAAGAGGTGAGAATCGAATGATGAGAAAAGAAATCATACGTTTCAAACTAGAAAATATATGAACTTCTTTGGCTACAAGAAAGAGAACTCACAAAATCTATGGAATACAAATACCATAAATCTTACCAAAGCAAATTAGTATGCTTTTGTGGCCTCGCTAGCTTATGTAGTTACTTGAGCATAGAAGCAAACTATCAATGAGCACAAAGGACACCGGATTCCTCCAAATATTTTTGATTAACAAAGCCAAATGGCTGAAATTTACAATGGCCAAAGCAAGAGCTATGGAATGAGAACAATAGAAAGAATGAGGGCAAGCAAGAGAGTGGGTGTGTGTGTAACCCAAATGATGAGTAGAAGCCTCCTTAAATAAGAAACGAGTGAGGAGAGAGCCCAAGTACATGCAAGCTACTTGTCAAAATGAGAGAGTGGGAGCTCAAAGAGGGGAACCACTTCTTTTGGGGGCACCTCCTAGGGTGAGAAATCAAATAGAAATGGGGGGGGGACCCCCCTCTAATATTTTTAATCTTCATTATAGGCCCAAAGGCAAGGACCACCGAAGTTCGACCCCTTACTTTGACTTATTTTTAATGATCTCAATTTAAATGGTAGAGAGGGTGCTTCCCACCTTTGGAGACATCTTCATTCTTGTGAAATACTTGCATGAGGGGGCCCTTTTTTCTTCTAAAGTCACCTTAGGAACATAACATAACACTTAGAAACTTAATTTTCCCCTTCTAAGTGACTTTAGGCACTTTTCCAAAATTTGGCTTGCTAATTAATTGCCAATTTTCCTGATTTCCTTGATTGACTTTGGCAAACATGACCAAAACCTTAGCAAGACCTGTTTGAATGACTCCAAACTTTTCCCAAGGGTGCAGGGGGAGTCATGCCATTGATTTTGAGTACCCATACCCCATTTCGTGGGCATTAGATGCCATTTCACCCTCTTTTTTATTACAACATTTTTATGCTGAGAGACATTTTTTAATCACCAAAAATAAAAAAATCCTAGGTAAAACCTAATGAAATTCTGCAAGACTCTAATAGTGTCTAGCATTGTTACATAGAACATTCCTAGGCCTTAGTCGTCCGGTGGATTCGATCATTAGAACGCCTTTCACCACTTTGGAGGTATTTTTGAGTGAAAAACTTAGATAATTAAAATCACTGAAAATGAATTTTAATCATCCAAGAAAAAAAAACTCAATGAAAGGACTTCGCTAATAAAAAAGTCCTAGGCAACTAAGTTTTACAAAAGTAGACCTTCACCTTCATGCTGACATATCATTACAATATCCCCCGCAAGGGTGCGACAATTTCATGGAGAAAAGTCAAGAAGAAGAGTTGCCTCACTTGAAATTTTTTTATTATGTACTTTCTCATCTTCAAGGCACATTGTTGGCCACCTAGCTGGTTAGGTGGTCAACAATATGCAACTTAGAAGTCCTTGCATAAGCATATATGGGTGTTGTTGAAAAAAGAAACTTAGAAAGCATGCAATTAAACTTAAAATACATGGAACTCCAAGAGATCTAAAACAAGAAAATAGTAAGAGCATAAATCAAACTAGAATAATCTCTTACCCTACTGGGATGGAGCTCCCCTTCAAGGCCCACGGCTAACCAACAAAAGCAAAGACAAATAATACATATTATTCCTCATATATTAGTTTTTCTCAAAGGTCTCCACTCGCTCTGAGAAGTCAGGATAATCAACTCGACCACAACATTCACTAATCCAAGTTGAAATGCACTTCAAACTAATTTAGAACTTGTAGCACATGAAATCCTTACAACTCATAAACAATCGGGAAATCACACATATGACTCATAAATTTATCCTGGAAACCCCAATGGGGAAACCAGCTACAGTGGGGATTTCTACTTTCTCGAGCCCAGAGAACATAAAATATAGAAGAGGTACAATAAGATTTAGAGAAGCAACAAGTGAACCTCAAGGGCCAAAGCCCCAGATTAGCAACAACATCAACTACTGCTCTTGGATAATGCGCCCCCAACAGTACACCCTCAGGCTAAATCTCTTGAATCTGACTCTGCCAATCACTGGAAGTTGTACACTTTGTCTAACACTCAGAAGGATGCTCCCTCAGCCTTTTGCTCTGATCTGCTTTGCTCAGTAAGATGAACTACGTATTCAATCACTGAAAACGTCCCCCAACTGTACAACTGTGCCCTCATTCCTTTGAGGCATGTCTCAACTGACCTACTATCAGTCTGACTCTAACTGTCACTAAAGACCTTGTTAGTTTTTCTAAGTTAATTTACTTAGGATATTTATCTGAATGAATAACAAGCACAACAATACATCAAAGATACATAAGATACACAAGACACAAAGATTTTCATCGTGGAAACTGTTATCACATATATAGTAGCCAGGTTACCATATTCTATTTTTCAGACACACTACTATTTTCAGCGAGATCTCTTACATATGAGATGCTGAGATGAGCAGTTTTGTCGGATCACTATTGTATTAGTGGACTATTGTTACTCTCCCATGTCAGGACTGAGTCTCAGGACACTCAGATTTGAGGATTGATGTAGCCATCTAGTCATTACAGAGCAGTTATTGATGCCCAGTTTTATATTGGTACTTTCTCATTGGACAGATGGTGTCTCAGATGGATTAGATTGCATGATTATGACTCAACATTTTATATTGTGTTATGGTTATTATTGCTCTTATACTGATTTTTGTGACATGTATTAACTTGTGGTATCATGATCTGGCGGTCATTAATTATATGGACTTGGTTGTATCTTGTACTATGTATTGATGTCCATACTTAGACTTGAAAATTCCTGCTCTATACTCATTGGTTTTACCCTCCTTAGGGAGAATAGAGGTAGTCATTCTCAACATTGTTTTGGCTTGCTAGTGTTGGCTCAATCATTCATTGTCTCCACCCATCCATTACCTTCCAATTTAGTTTTCAACCTGACTGACTTCTTGACTTATGGCATGGAGGACCTTTCCCCGCTAGAACCCTTGTTGGATAAGCCTCCCTGTTTATATTGTGTCTTGGCTTTGAGTTGGTGACAGAATTTGCCTTTGGTGAGTTGGATTGTATGCCTAAATCATTCTGGTCGATTGTCCCAATGTTTGGCACTGTGCAAAACTCCCTCTGGTCACTTGAGATGTTGTTGGCTAAAATTGAAAGCTCATGTACTACCTGTATTGAAAATATTGAATATGTGCCCATGGAAAATGAAAATTATAAAACGGTGTTTCTTAACATATGTAAAAAGGGCAAGAGCGATAATACTCCTTGAAGAGTATAAGAAAAGGTCCAAAAAAGCAATGGTTAAAAATATGCTATATCCAAATATTGTTGACCTTATAAAAATAAATATGTCTCGGATGAAAGCTGCAATTAGTGGTGCTTTTAAGCACTGGTGAAGTCCCAAAGGGTCATATAGGCCAAAAAGGCCATGGAATAAAATGATGATCCTAGTGAACTTGGATCAAGCTTGATGTAGTCATGATGCCTAAGTTGAATAAGCACTCTCTAAACAACTCACCCATTTGTGAGGCACTGCCATTCCTTGTGTTGTTGTTTGTTTGACATTGGTTATAGTGAGTATTCCCTTTCCATATCGGAAGTGTCATAATGTTGAGTAGGAAGTCATCCTTTGCCTTAAGCCTTGTCAATTTCATTCTTCACCCTTCACTAGCAAAATGATTACAACTATGAAGTGAGTATAGTCTTGAAAGTCTAAGTCCGAGTAATAATAAATAAAGCCTTATATATATGTATTGGTTGATGTACCGCCAGTGAAATGAATGCTACTTGTTGTGATTGTTACTTGAATGAGTTGTAGAGCATGTCTTAGCCTTTTAACACATGCAGCAGATGGATGTAGTTTGAGTTATTATGGGTGTCTGATCATTTATAGATGGTTATATTGTTTATTTGATATGATTGATGGTCAAATAGAGATCTGTGAGGGGTATGAGTATACACCTTAGATGGATTTGGACTCTCTAAGTCTAATGAGACAGTTTATTTCCAGTTTCGGGCACTTGCAGATATGATCAGGCTCATTCTGCCTTTCTGATGTATTTTTTCTTCACAGGTTGATATGTTTGAGCAGGGAGATGTTTTAGTTGGATCTCCTAGGGCGTTGTATGGGCATAGGGGGTGCAACCACTTGTTTGTACCATAGTACCCCCATCCCAGAGAGCTTGGTGGGCTTAGTTTGACAACGTAGGCACCCTAGGAGGTTGTTTTGGCAGGATCACGTTTCTCGAGGCAGATTAAAAAATGATTAAATGGCTATTGACGAAATCGATTTGGGCTATTGAGGCAAGGAAATGACATGGGATGAGGCATAATGATGAGAGTGATGTCCTCCACACTTTCTCCAGCAGTTGCAGCTCCTGATTGGGCCCACATCTATTTTTGGGCATTTTTATATTATTTTCTGGAGCTCTTTTGGGAGGCTCACGATTTTCTCAAGGAGGCACAAAAGTCAAAGAATTAAATTATTATATTATTTTATTGTGCCATGGGGACACCGAGAGGGAGTTAGTCAAACACTCTTTGGACCCACCATGTGCTTTCATTTATTTCTTGTTGAGTGGGTTACCTTTTTTGGGTGGGTTAGTCCACTTTGATAAATTATGGTTATATTGATCCATGTATTGTATGTTGAGCTCATCTCAACCATTAATTAGAACATTTCATCTTTTAATCTTAGCCACTCGTTTTGAAAGTGGTTAGGATTCGGTTATGATTGAGGTTCTCTCATTTCTATTTAAAGGAGAGAGCTTCTCATTTGTAAGGGGTCTTTGGCTCTTGGATCTAAATAATAGAAATATTTTTTCGTGGAAATTTTCTGGATCTGTGTTGGATCTGATGTTTTCAAATGGTGATTGGATAATCTTCAGCTTCCTAGCATTGTGGAAATTCTTGTGAGATCTATATTTTTTGCTATCATTGTTTTGCCTACTGGAGGGCATTTTGGCTAGAGCGTTTTTGCAGGGGGACCTCAACTCGCTTAGTTTTATTTGTCTTGGATCATGGGGGTTTTTATTAGTTTTATTGTGATCTATGATTTCTTCGTTTTACTTTCTTGTAGCATTTGGTTTCTTTATCTTGTATTGGCAAATCTGATATTGTTGACATTTGCTCATGCAGGATAGGGGGCTCATTGGTGGCTTGGAGCTTGCATATGCCTTAGAAATCATTTGGATCTTCCAAAATTGATCTGGATAGCAAAGATCATCACTGTTAAAGACATCTATAAGCATTTCTAGGTAAGATCTAACAGGTAAGTCTCTTCTCTTCAGATCTTATTCCATTGTACCTTGCTTTACTTCAAATTTTTTTAGAAAACTCCTAAATACTAAAAACCCTAAAAAGCAATAAATCTGGGAATCGTCCGATATTTGGCCAAACCATTTCTGGGTTTCATAGATCGGGCGTCCCCTTCACTAAATCTATGGCAACGCTGGTCAAACTCCTGCTGGTTTGACCTAGATCTGATTTTTAGCCAAAAAACTGTATAACCCCCAATTGAAAATTTGACTTGCTAGGGTTGACTTTTTCTGAATTCTGACTTCACAGATAGATAGATTAGCTCCCACATAGTCCAAATCAACCCCAATGCTGTCCAAATTCTTGGCAGTTTGACCTAGATTTGAGTTTTTGACTGAAACAGCCCTAGCGCCCTCGTTGAAAATTGGACTTTTCCGGATTTGACTTTTTTTTTTTTGTTCTTCTGAAATTTGACAAGATAGGCTGATAGATCAGGGCCTAAGCACTCCAGAACATCCCCAACGCTGAGCTAGTTCTTTCCGGTTTGCTTTAGATCTGAAAAATTGGTTTTCAACCCCCCTAGCCCCCTCATCAGATTTTGACTTTTCTAGATCTGATTTTTCTGCTAATTTTCTAATTTGGGATTGTAGATTAGGTTACCCTGACCTCATTTCTCCTTCAACGCTGAGTTGTTAGCCTCTTGGTGACCCTAGAACTGCAGATCTGCTTTTCCAAGCCCTAGCGCTAGCCCTTCATTGAGCTGGTTTCCTGTAACCTGATTTTTCCAAGCTAAATTCTTTCCGGGTCCATAGATCAAGGTATATCCCAGGTGGGTTCACTGAAACATTGGGTTGATGTTGACACCATTGCCCACTGCACATAAGGCACTGATCTCCTAGCTAGCGCTAGCCCTAACTTGACCTCACTCCCTTTCCCTTTGCCAACATTCATTGATAACTTAAGTCACCTATCTTTCACTAAGTCTGTCTCCTTGGTACTAGACAGTCCCAACTCTGTCCTTGCTTACCCTGTCACAGTTATGTTTCCTAAGACAGTGGTCACTTCCATCAGTTGCTAGTACCTAAACCCTAGAGCTAGGGTTTCCATTTACCTTGCACCTTACTTTAAAGCCCCATTTGATCTATTCTGGTGTCTAGGTCTGATCTCTCCTGTCAGGAGCAGATCTGGGTCTCCCCCATTGTTGTCTTGGACTAGGATAACATAAAGTGAAGGCTGCCTTGATTGGCGTGACAACCATCCATTTGGGAGTCTACGCAGTCGTGGTTCCACCCCTTAGTTGCTTGCCCCTCTACCATCCATCCTGGATCCACCTCACACAAGCAACTACTAGGTTGGTGATAACATTTTGGCACCGTTGCCGGGGGAGGTAGAGGCCTACCTTGGTTCAACATACCTCACCTTTCCCTATGACAAATCTTTTTTTGGTGAATTACTTGTATGGTTCACCTGGCGACTCCACCCCGTGACTCCACTGAGGATCGTACCCAACATATTAATCTTAAGTTCTTAGAGCATACCATAAATCATAATGAATTTAGATGTATTTCTGAGGCACATGAAAGAAGTAACCAAAAACATGATTGAAACTACAAGACAAATAAACGAAAGGAATAGATGGTGGTCGGACTACGAGTATGAGGATGATCTCGAGCATGATTATGGATATGAATCTAGTTATCACAATCTTTATGATACCCACCAACTTCCTCACCCATGCAATAAAGATTTCTCGACCATCCCGAGTGGACCTGTAAGTCGACATGAACCTAGAAGTCAGTCCCAGTCAAAGCCTTTTAGCCATGTAACCAGAGTTGTTAAAAAGCAAGACAAACGGTCTCCTTTTAACTTTTCTGAAATATCGGGAGCACCTCATCCTATGCCAGATGATTACACTAGGAGGATGCCCTGATTCAATGGAAATAAAGATATATCTATTGAAAGTCGTCTGGATATTTTATGGGATTACATGGAATCTAGAGGTGCTAACAATGAAGATGTTTATATGCGAGTCTTAGGAGAATCCTTGCAAGGGGATGTTCAACTATGGTTTGATCATTTAGCACCAGGATCCATCATTGGGTATGACATGTTCACAGATTTGTTAATTTATAGTTGGAGTAGGAACATTGATAAAATTGTAGAGTGTCAGTCTAGCAATGATTGTGTAGTTGTTAATCAATATATTGGCAATTTGCTTTCTCAATTGGATCATTCCTCTTCTGAAATGTTCCAAATTATGAGTGTGCCTATAATCCATAAGAATGTTACAGAGTACTTTTGAGGATAATGTTTCAAAACCTCTTGCTGAAATTAAGAGGGATATCAATCAAATCATACAAGATACTTTGTTATTATTACCTGAAGCAGTCATAGAGCAAATCCTAGATTTGATCCGTGGAAGGGAACCTAACATGCACCATCAAGAAGTATCTATAGTTGAGCCTTCCATTGGTGAGGTCATTAAAGAGACTTTAGAAGAGGAACTCCATAGTCATTCCCTAATTGATAATAATTTGAGTCAGTATCCAACCTATCCGAATCTGGATTCGGGCCTTGATCATATCACTGCAAAAGAAGAAAAGGTTGAAATTAATAAAACTTCCGTTGAAGAGCAATCATGCGGGCATATTGTAGTTGAAGACCAAGTTTGTGAGGATAGAAATGAACATAGTAATGTTTTCCCTTATTAAATGAATGATGATGATCATTTATCCTCAGTTGAATGTAATGAACAATCTCAAGAAGAACAACCACATGATGATGATCATTTATCCTCAGTTGAATGTAATGAACAATCTCAAGAAGAACAACCACATGATGATGATATACTAGTGAGCAAGCTTGACCTAGAACCTTCTTTGTCACATCTTTCAAACTGGAATCTGTGTCCCAATAATCATCAAGAGCCTCCAAGGAATGATCCTTGTAATGTTGTTACTATTCCCCGTCATATTTTTGATCAAAGTGATTTGGTTGAGGAGATTAATCATAGTGAGTCTAGTTCTTGGGATGTTAGTTTTAATCTTGCCAATTTCTTTAGCAAATGTCCCACATCACATGGTAGATTGGTGTTAACATCTTTAGGTGATACAAATCAAGTCTTAATTTGTCAATCCACCCTCCCATCCCAGCTTTTGAAGTCCTCTATGGTATCATGCGGTACAGAGTCTCGAAAGTGCCAAATGGTCAATGGTAAAACATTTTATCTCCTTTCATCCTTGGTGCATAATGCTTTCAATTTTGCTAATTTCTTTGATTGGGTAAATGAAAAGCTCTATAAAGACCAATTCCATATTTTCTCATTTTATAAACAACAAATGGAGTTAATCTCAATTTCTGGTTTAGTGATCTCTAATTTGTCCCTATTTTGCTTCACCATTGATCATGATGTGAGTATGATTGAGTGTGCTAACCAGAAAGAGGAGGGAAACAATGATGGCCTAGGGGGGATGAATCATGTATTGTGTTCTTCTATTTCAACAAATCTAAACTTGCATAAATTTTATGATCCTATTGATCTATGGGTAGAAGAAGTTTGCAACATTCGACGTCATCCCTGGCATGGTTTCCTTTCTCTTTATCCATATCTTTCTTCGATTTTTAAACAACAAGTTATAATGGCTTCAACTTTCATTCACATTGCTTACAAGCCATCGTTGATTTGTTGTATCATTAATTGTAAAGAAAGCTCAATAGATTCTTTCAGCAAGTGGTTACATTGGATTTATGATTTTACCTAACACTTGTCTAAACTGGTTAAAGTAGGGTAGGTAGGATTAAATAAGCCTCTCCTGGCAGTAGTATAGAATCTTGCTTGGTTGTCTGAACCTCATTTTTGAAGCTCTTAGTGTAATTTTGTTGTCCTGCAAAATAAAAAATCAAACTTTTACTGAAAGTTATTGTTATAGATTAGATTTATTTTCTGCTTTTCAGTTTCATGCATTTTTATTTTCAGTATTTTATATATTATCCACATATTGTTCTGATGACCGGTCTGCGAGTTTGGTAGAGCTCTGGATATGTTGCAGGTAGTCAGGTACATTCTTGGTAGCAGTTGCAGAGCTGGATGGATTGATTGAGGATGCGAGAAGCAGAGTGCGAGGACCAGACATTCTGAGGTTCTCAAGCACTCTTTTCAACAAAGCACTTGTCCCAGCTGGAGCCAGATGTTATCACATATATAGTAGCCAGGCTACCATATTTTATTTTTCAGACACAGTACTATTTTCAGCCAGATCTCTTACATATGAGATGCTGAGATGAGCAGTTTTGTCGGATCATTATTGTATTAGTGGACTATTGTTACTCTCCCATGTTAGGACTCAGTCTTAGGACACTCAGATTTGAGGATTGATGTAGCCATCTAGTCATTACAGAGCAGTTATTGATGCCTAGTTTTATGTAAGTACTTTCTCATTGGACAGATGGTGTCTCACATGGATTATATTGCATGATTATGACTCAGCATTTTATATTGTGTTATGGTTATTATTGCTGTTATACTGATTTTTGTGACATGTATTAACTTCTGGTATCATGATTTGGCAGTCATAATTATATGGACTTGGTTGTATCTTGTACTATGTATTGATGTTCCTACTTAGACATGAAAGTTCCTGATCTATACTGATTGGTTTTACCCTCCTTAGGGAGAATAAAGGTAGTCATTCCCAACATTGTTTTGGCTTGCTAGTGTTGGCTCAATCATTCATTGTCTCCACTCATCTATTATCTTCTAGTTTAGTTTGCAACCCGACTGACTTCTTGACTTATGGCATGGAGGACCTTTCTCCTCTAGAACCCTTGTTGGACAAGCCTCCCTGTTTATATTGTGTCTTGGCTCTGAGTTGGTGACAGAACTTGCCTTTGGTGAGTTGGATTGTATGCCTAAATCATTCTGGTCGGTTGTCTCGATGTTTGGCACTGTGCAGAACTCCCCCTGGTCACTTGAGATGTTGTTGGCTAAAACTCAAAGCTCATGCACTACCTGTATTGAAAATATTGAATATGCACCCATGGAAAATGAAAATTATAAAACTGTGTTTCTTAACATATGTAAAGAGGGCAAGAGCGATAATACTCCTTGAAGAGTATAAGAAAAGGTCTAAAAAGCAATGGTTAAAAATATGCTATATCCAAATATTGTTGACCTTATAAAAATAAATATGTCCCGGATGAAAGCTGCAATTAGCTGTGCTTTTAAGCACTGGTGAAGTCCCAAAGGGTCATATAGGCCAAAAAGGCCATGGAATAAAATGATGATCCTAGTGAACTTGGATCAAGCTTGATGTAGTCATGATGCTTAAGTTGAATAAGCACTCTCTAAACAACTCACCCATTTGTGAGGCACTGCCATTCCTTGTGTTGTTGTTTGTTCGACATTGGTTATAGTGAGTATTCCCTTTCCATATCCGAAGTGTCATGATGTTGAGTAGGAAGTCATCCTTTGCTTTAAGCCTTGCCAATTTCATTTTTCACCTTTCACTAGCAAAATGACTACAACTATGAAGTGAGTATAGTCTTGAAAGTCTAAGTTTGAGTAATAATAAATAAAGCCTTATATATATGTATTGGTTGATGTACCTCCAGTGAAATGAATGCTACTTGTTGTGGTTGTTACTTGAATGAGTTGTAGAGCATGTCTTAGCCTTTTAACACCTGCAGCAGATGGATGTAGTCTGAGTTATTATGGGTGTCTGATCATTTACAGATGGTTATATTGTTTATTTGATACGATTGATGGTCAGATAGAGACCTATGAGGGGTATGAGTATACACCTTAGATGGATTTGGACTCTCTAAGTCTAATGAGACAGTTTATTTCCAGTTTCGGGCACTTGTAGATATGATCAGGCTCATTCTGCCTTTCTGATGCAGTTTTTTTTCACAGGTTGATATGTTTGAGCAGGGAGATGTTTTAGTTGAATCTCCTAGGGCGTTGTATGGGCATAGGGGGTGCAACCACTTGTTTGTACCATAGTACCCCCATCCCTGAGAGCTTGGTGGGTTCAGTTTGACAATGTGGGCACCCTAGGAGGCTGTTTTGGCAGGATCACGTTTCCCGAGGTAGATTAAAAAATGATTAAATGGCTATTGATGAAATCGATTTGGGCTACTGAGGCAAAGAAATGACATAGGATGAGGCACAATGATGAGAGTGATGTCCTCCACACCTTCTCCAGCAGTTGTAGCTCTTGATCGGGCCCACATCTATTTTTGGGCATTTTTATATTATTTTCTGGAGCTCTTTTGGGAGGCTCACGATTTCCTTAAGGAGGCACAAAAGTCAAAGAATTATGTTATTATATTATTTTATTGTGCCATGGAGACACCCATAGGGAGTTAGTCAAACACTCCTTGGACCCACCAGGTGCTTTCATTTATTTCTTGTTGAGTGGGTTACCTTTTTGGGTGGGTTAGTCCACTTTGTTAAATTATGGTTATATTGATCCATGTATTGTATGTTGAGCTCATCTCAACCATTGATTAGAACATTTCATTTTTAATCTTAGCCACTCGTTTTGAAAGTGGTTAGGATTCGGTTATGATTGAGGTTCTCTCATTTCTATTTAAAGGAGAGAGCTTCTCATTTGTAAAAGGTCTTTGGCTCTTGGATCTGAATAATAGAAAGACTTTTTTGTGGAAATTTTCTGGATCTGCTTTGCATCTGATGTTCTCAAATGGTGATTGGATAATCTTCAGCTTCCTAGCATTGTGGAAATTCTTGTGAGATCTATATTTTTTGCTATCATTGTTTTGCCTACAGGAGGGCATTTTGGCTGGAGCGTTTTTGCAGGGGGACCTCAACTCGCTTGGTTTTCTTCGTCTTGGATCAGGGGGTTTTCATTAGTTTCATCGTGATCTATGATTACTTCGTTTTACTTTCTTGTAGCATTTGGTTTCTTTATCTTGTATTGGCAAATCTGATATTGTTGACGTTTGCTCATGCAGGATAAGGGGCGCATTGGTGGCTTGGAGCTTGCATATGCCATAGAAATCATTTGGATCTTTCAGAATTGATCTTGATAGCAAAGATCATCACTGTTAAAGACTTTTGCAAGCATTTCTAGGTAAGATCTAATAGGTAAGTCTCTTTTCTTCAGATCTTATCCCATTGTACCTTGCTTTACTTTAAATTTTTTGAAAACTCCTAAATACTAAAAACCCTAAAAAGCAATAAATTTGGGAATCGTCTGATATTTGGCCAAACCATTTCTGGGTTTCATAGATCGGGCCTCCCCTTCACTAAATCTACTGCAACCCTGGTCAAACTCCTGCTGTTTTGACATAGATTTGATTTTTAGCCAGAAAATTGCATACCCACCCACTGAAATTTTGACCTGCTAGGGTTTTGACTTTTTCTGAATCTTGACTTCACAGATAGATAGATCGGGTCCCACACAGTCCAAATCAACCCCAATGCTATCCAAATTCTTGGCAGTTTGACGTAGATCTGAGTTTTTGACTTAAACAGCCCTAGTGCCCTCATTGAAAATTGGACTTTTCCGGATTTGACTTTTTCTGAAATCTGACAAGATAGGCTGATATATCAGGGCTTAAGCACTCCAGAACACCCCCAATGCTGAGCTAGTTCTTTCTGGTTTGCCCTATATCTAAAAAATTGGTTTTCAACCCCCCTAGCCCCCTCATTAGATTCTGACTTTTCCAGATCTGATTTTTCTGCTGATTTTCTGATTTGGGTTTGTAGATCAGGTTACCCTGACCTCATTTCTCCTTCAACGCTGAGTTGTTAGCCTCCTGGTGACCCTAGAACTGCAGATCTGCTTTTCCAAGCCCTAGCACTAGCCCTCCATTGCGCTGGTTTCCTGTAACCTGATTTTTCCGGGCTAAATCCTTTCTGGGTCCATAAATCAAGGTATATCCCAGGTGGGTTCACTGAAACGTTGGGTTGATGCTGACTCCATTGCCCAATGCACATAAGGCACCGATCTCCTAGCTAGCGCTAGCCCTAACTTGACCTCACTCGCTTTCCCTTTACCAACATTCATTAATAACTTAAGTCACCTATCTTTCACTAAGTCAGTCTCCTTGGTACTAGACAGTCCCAACTCTGTCCTTGCTTACCCTGTCACAGTTACGTTTCCCAAGACAGTAGTCACCTCCATCAGTTGCTAGTACCTAAACCCTAGAGCTAGGGTTTCCATTTACCTTGCACCTTACATACTTTAAAGCCCCATTTGATCTATTCTGGTGTCTAGGTCTGATCTCTCCTTTCAGGAGCAGATCTGGGCCTCCCCCATTGTTGTCTTGGACTAGGATAACATAAAGTGAAGGCTGCCTTGATTGGCGTGACAACCATCCATTTGGGAGTCTAGGCAGTCGTGGTTCCACCCCTTAGTTGCTTGCCCCTCTACCATCCATCCTGGATCCACCTCACACAAGCAACTACAAGGTTGGTGATAACAGAAACCATAAAGGAGAAAACCCCGCAAACTTCCTCAGAATAGTTTTGTCACGAAAGATAACATGACAAGATAAAATAACCCAAGAACAATATCTCTGCAGCAACTCTCTGTCCCTCCTCTTCCTCTCTCTCCTAAAGCGCACATGAGAGAGCAAGTGAAGTGTGTGTTGAATGAGGAGGGCGCCTCTCTATTTATATTCTTCCGTTGAGTTAGTTAACTCAACCACTAGGTCACCCTGGTTACTTGTGCGGCCGACCTACCTAAGAATACACATAAATACATTTTACTTTATTGAACCTTCGGACTATTGCCCCGACTTACAATGGAGGGTTTACCTCAGTGACCATACACATTGATGACATCCCGTAAAGGGGTAACACACATTCCCAATGAGGGTACGACAATATACAATGATAATATATATCAGAATATCTTCCGAAGTTACAAATACGAGAACACTCCCTCTTAACTAGGAAGGTATTCTCTCGCCACAGTCATCAACACATCTGGTCATCGTCACTGAGTCATCATCATCGCTGCTGCCATTGTTCTGTTCTTGCCCAATCTGTCGCATCTATCCATCATAGGAAGTTTGTACAGAGCCAACCCTTTTTCATGCTAGATGTAGGCCTAAACCTGATCTAAGTCTGTAAGTCATCAAGTAGGTATAACTCGGGACTTATTACATTGCCTCTGCAAAACTTGAAGGAGCATCCCAAGACTGATTATATGCCTCTGCAAAACCTGAAGGAGCATCCCAGGATTGATTATACGCCTCTGCAAAACCTGAAGGAGCACCCCAGGACTGATTATATGCCTCTGCAAAACCTAAAGGATCTCCCTGGACTGATTATATGCCTCTGCAAAACCTGAAGGATCTCCCAAGACTGATTATATGCCTTTACAAAACCTGAAGGAGCATCCCAGGACTGTGTAATATCCCGAACTGATATTCTACGGTTCTTTACTACTAAGTTGTTGTTCATACCAATGTTACCAACATCGGCGATAAATCGGTCGATGTCCAATAAATCATCATTTTTTCGCCGCGCTGAGATTTAAACAAAAAATTGCCCCGAAAAATCGCGAGTTGATGCAAAAAATTGTCCGTGCGGACAAGGCCGGAAAAAATTGTCTTTAAGTTGGTTTTTTTTCATTTTTTTTTTCTCATTTTGACTCAAACAGTCCACTAGGATGTGAGCTAAGGGTCTGAGAGGGCAAGTGAAGAGAGTTTCAAGAGACCAAGAACGAATTTAGGCAACATTTTCTTCACCATCAAGCATCAAATTGAAGATTGGATCTTGCCATTTGGGGTTTTTTTCCACAATTATCACAACTGAAGGTAAGTAAAAAATTTGCCCATCATTTCTCACTTTTCCAAGAGGGATTGTTGTTGATTTGCTTTGCCATGTAATTCTCTATCTTCAAAAATGATTTTTATAGGGTTTTAAGCATTTTTTTTCAACTGTTATGTATTTTTTTGTTGCTTGCATGCCAAAAAACGTTTTGGCATTTTTTATCTTGCCCTAGATTCCTTATAAATCCTCATAAAAATGTCTATGTATTTTTTCTTATCAAATTAATGGTTGAATGCTCAATATTTCTTGGAATTCTTCTTGTGTTTTAAACTTTTACATTTTCATTAATCACATATGCTAAAAAACGTTTTTTTTCTTGCCTTAGGTTCAAACTTCAAGTTCAAAGTATCAAGATTCAAGCTTCATTTTGTCCATAATAACTCCATATACAAGATGCCAAAGGCTTTGGATCCATTTTGGGAGTGGGGCTCACCTATTGACCCAGTCAATCGACAAATTCTCACTTGCAATCTATGTGGGAAAAGAATGATAGGAGGGATAAGTAGGCTGAAATACCACCTTTCACAAATAGCAGGGCATGATGTGGGTCCTTGCAAAGAAACAACTTCGGAAATCATTGCTAAGGCCACATAAGCGATTGAGGGCACTGGGCTAATGAAACAATACAGGGAGCCTGTGAGGAATCAACTTGCTTCAAGATCCAGGTCCGCAGCAGGAGTAGGGGCTATTGGGACAGTCCCATATACTGATACCCACTCCACACAGCAGTCCACATCGCCTTTCATGGTATCTTCAAGATGCAACCCTGGTGGACAACCTTCTATAAGGTCTATTGTGAAAGTAAAGGAAAAAGCAGACACACACAAACTTATTGGTTGATGCTTGTTATGGAGTGCTATTCCATTTAACTTTGCAAAGAACCCATTTTATGTGTCCATGTTTGAGGCGTCTGCTATAGTTGGAGCGGGTTTTAAGCCCTCTAGTTATGAGGAGTTGAGAGGGCCCATCCTTCAGGATGAAAAGGCTGATTGCACTTGCAGATTGGAGGAGCTTCAAAGATCATGGGACTTAACAGGATGCAGTGTGATGTCAGATGGTTGGACCGATATGAGGGGTAGGACACTTCTCAATTTCTTGGTTCATTGCCCCAGGGGGACTATGTTCATGAGATCTGTGGATGCATCTGCACATGTCAAAGATGCGGTTTTACTATGTGGCTTGTTGGATGAGTTCATCCAAGAGATTGGGCCGCAGCATGTTGTCCAAGTGATAACGGACAACGCTGCGAACTATGTGGCTGCTGGTAGGATGCTCATGGCCAGATATCCTACACTATTCTGGACTCCTTGTGCCGCCAATTGCCTTGATTTGATCTTGGAGGATTTAGGCAAGATTGATTGGATCAAGGATACTATTGATTCAGCACGGAGCATCACAAAATTCATATATAACCATGCAGCAGTGCTTAGCTTGATGAGAAAGTTCACAGGTGACAAAGAGTTGGTGCGTCCTGCCATCACACGCTTTGCCACTAGCTTTATTTCTCTTCAATCACTCTTGAATTCTATGTGGGACTTGCAGGCGATGTTCTTTTCACCAGAGTGGCGTGCTTTATCATTTAGCACTAGACCAGAGGGGCAAGCCACATTTAGGCTAGTTGCATATGATGAGAGTTTTTGGGGTGCGGTGAAGGAGGTGTGCACCATCACCGAACCTTTGGTAAGGGTTCTCCGCTTAGTTGATGGAGAGAAGCCCGCAATGGGCTACCTATATGAGGCCATGGATAGGGCCAAAGAATCCATCCGTGCTTATTATGAGGACAAGGGAGATCAGGGGCAGGAGAGACGACATACGATATGGGCGGTGATTGATGCGCGATGGAACCACACACTCCATCACCCCATTCATGTTGCAGGGCTATACCTCAACCCTTCGTATGCTTACTCCTATGGCTTTAGATTTGATGGAGAGGTTATGTTTGGATTCTAAGAGTGTGTCCAAAGGATGGTACCTGATGCAGCTGAGCATACACAGCTTTCCCAAGAGTTGGAAATGTATAAGAGAGCTACAGGATTATTTGGGTTTGATATAGCAATAAATGATAGGACCAACCTGATGCCAAGTAAGCTTCACCTAGTTTTAAACTTTCGACTTTAAAGTTTAAATTTAAAATTTCATTTTCTCTTTTTAATTCTTTGTTTTAAATTTTATTTTTCGTTTCTCATGTTTATTTTATTCATAATTTCATTGTAGATAATTGGTGGGAGAACTATGGTGGTTGTGTACCTATTCTACAGAGGCTTGCCATTCGAGTGCTCAGCCAGACATGTAGCTCTTCTGGTTGCGATAGACTCGGTGGTAGCACAGGCACTAGTACTGGTAGAGGAGCAGGAGCTGCAGGACTACCTCCTCGACCTTCTCATTCTTCAGGACATCAGTTTCGGCCACCTTCTCCAGTTTCTAGAGGACGTCATTTTGCAGGGTCTTCTTCTAGAGGACGTCAGAGTCCAGTACGAGGCCCACAAGCCTCAAGGGCACCTACTTCTAGTTCTAGAGGAAAGGCCATTTGCACAGCAATTACCTTTTCTCGTAAAATGGGTAGAGGGAATCAGTAGTTTATTTACTTTATTTCATTGTAGATGACTCGTGAGTCATGATGATGGTCATGAGATACATTTGTTATATTTTTGATGACTTAAGATGCAAGGACATGATCCATTTTGTATGTGTGATGTATCTCAATTCTCTAGACATCTTATATATCTTATATGTCGATTTTCTTTCCATATTCATGTAGCAATGTGTTTATTTGATGTTATTGTTGCTTTAGATGTTTAAAAAATTGAAAAAAAATGAATATTTTTCTATTTTTTAAGTTTGCCGATTTTTTCGCTGTGCCGATGTTTGCCGATGTTTTGTCGAGATATCCCGAAACGATGTTTACTGGACCCTGCCGATTTTTTCGCCGCGCTGATGTTTGCAACACTGGTTCATACACTCAATGATGTGCAAAAGACTGAATAAAAAGTGCATGTGACATTGTCGTGCCCAAATGTCCTAAAATATAGCAGATACAGAGAAATTATAGGGTCGAAAGTTTCAGAAAGAAGTTGTACACTTACCACTGATAAATAAGTTGATAGTACTCCAGAGATATCGTGCATGCATGTAGTGTTGGATAGGTGAGGTAATAGTGCTCCCTTTCTCTTGTTGAGGCCCAGCTACAAAGGAGGCTCTCTCCCAGCTGAAGATGGCGTTTTTGATGAAGGGATGGCCAATTGCTGTTGAAACTTTGTAGGAATGATAGCCTCTTCTTCCCGAAGAGATAGGCTGGTGCATGCAGACGATCTGACTCCTCCAAGACCCCTAGCAAATTGTTTTGCTGGAGAGGGTGACGTCTCCCCTTTTGCTGTAAATCTGCTGCTGGATGCCCTGAGTGTGTTGACAATGGGCTAATAATCCCTCAGTGTTATGTGCTGAGCCTGCTGAGAGGAATGGTGAAATATGCATAGAAAAGATTGAGATGAACGATCCTAGTGAATCCTTCTGGGGTTTTCCAGCTAAATCCCAGCTGTAAAACGTGAACCTGCAAAAATATGCTATGTTGGGGAAAAATCACTGAATGCGAAAGGATAAGGTGAATGCTGATAGTAGACCTAGATGGCCTATCCTAAAAGAGACTAGGGCAGATGGATTTCACTGTCGAATCCTTGTTAGTTGAAGACGTCGTCTTCAATCCTAGCTGGTGCTGCTGCTACTCAAAATCTCCACATCAGCAATAATAATCATAGGTATGTTCTTTGGTCCAATAACCCTTCTTAAATAGCGTAGCATGTACTTTTAGGGTTTGCATGTCACTTTTAGGGTTTGCACTTTACTTTTGCATGCATGCATTTCTAATTTCTTGTTGACTTTAAGACTGAAGAAATAAGGCCTGCATGCTCTGCATGCTTTATGATAATAACTTTGATGGCCCTCTTTACTATATTGATGACTGAATAATTGCCCTAATATGCTCCCGGTATTAAAGGTCCTCGGTCAATTCCCTATTCATCAAAAACAGAACATTACAATCCTCCCTCACCAAAGATTGCTTGTCCTCGAGCAATGCCAACACAACTCTGCAATCAATGAAACTGAACCAACTGAATCCAAGGATGATCCCAGGGTCCCAAATTATCCTAGGAGATCTGTAGCACCCTCTGCTCAAAGCACTGCACTCCACAGTACCATCACAAGATATCCCATGGATCCTCCTATAAGTAGAGTAACTAACCATGGTGTAAACTAGGTACCATCACAAGAGACCTCCTAAAAGCATCCTTTTGCAATCACTAAACTGCCAGTCACTATAATCCTAGGGTCCCAAATCAATCTGAGAATTGCAGAGGTCAAAATGCATCCACCACTACCTTGCGTAGTATCGACACAAGGAGCATCCTGTAGACTCGCAAGTAACCCCATTAGTAAACATTGTATCCATCCCTCATAAGGTCTCCCACGATCCCAATGCAAACTTGTGCATCTTTCATCCCAATTATCCCAAGGCTCTTGTGGGACTATACCCTTGGCTAGGAATGTCTTCCCAAGAATCGCCCACTCAATAGGACAACAACACTTAATCTCTCTCTCATCCAACCCCCAAAAAGGACCTTGTCCGTAAGCACTATCACAAGGAATAATCCTACCAAGCTGACATTCTGCCCTTCTGATTTCAACTGGAATGCTCATATACTGCTGCCCAATTTCTCGATCTTGGCCAACCTGTAAAAACCATCCGCCATTATGCAAATGTGGACTCAAGCTACTGCAAGCCTTATCTATGTACTCCCGAAGATGATTGCTTTGAAATGCAACAGTATGTTTCTTTTGCTGCCCCATCAAGGAATCCAATTGCTCTTGAATACTAGAAATCCTGACTGTTGACTCAGTACTTACAACTCGAAGAACTGTAAGCTCAACATCTCGCTGTACTATGGTGTCTCAGAGTATCTTGGTTCTCTCTTTCATTGCTAGAATGCTTTCTTTAACACGTTCAATCTTCTTTCGGTGACTATCATCTGGAAGCTCTATCTCATGCATGTATAAACTCTCCCTAACCTCCATGTGTGACTGCCCACTGTCTCGACTACTGTTCTCATTGCCTTGCACCTCATGTATTTCGCCTGTCATAACTGTTTGGACTCCTGCTGTAGGTGATGAAGAGTGTACCAACTCCAATTGACTAGCCAATGTGCTTATGTCGCTAGACTCACAGGATGGCTCTAATGCTATCTCCTCATGCACATCCTCATCATGTACTCTTAACTCCAAATCAAGCTAACCAACAACCTCTACTTCATGCTCCTCTTCCTTCACTCCCCCAACTATGCCATTAAGGAGATCTTCATCCAAATCCTTGGGCTGGATCCCGAACTTGATGGTGTAATAATCTTGAAAGGACAATGCTGCACATACCTCATCACCCAAGGCTAGATACTCCTGACATCGAGGCAAGTGTTGAAGTGTTGCTAACCTCTGCAAATTTCTAGTCAAGATCCTTCTCATTGTCTTCATGTTCTCACAAGCTGGCAATGAAAAACCTTTGTTCTGACATGCACTTCACCAACATCACTAACATGCTTTAGCATGTACAAGCATGCATCAACATGCACTTTTATTCAATTGTTATGTGCCCACAACTGGCAAGGATCATGCTCTGATACCACTGTCATATCCCGAACTAATATTTTACGGTTGTTTACTACTAAGTTGTTGTTCATACACTCAATGATGTGCAAAAGACTGAATAAAAAGTGCATGCGACATTGCTGTGCCGAAATGTTCTAAAATATAGCAGATCTGGAGAAGTTATAGGGTGGAAAGTTTCAGAAAGAAGTTGTACACTTACCATTGATAAATAAGTTGAAAGTACTCCATAGATATGCTACATGCATGTGGTGCTGGATAGGTGAGGTAATAGTGCTCCCTTTCTCCTGTTGACGCCTAGCTACAAAGGAGGCTCTCTCCCAGTTGAAGATGACGTCTTTGATGAAGGGATGGGCAGTTGTTATTGAAACTTCGTAGGAATGATAGTCTCTTCTTCTCGAAGAGATAGGCTGGTGCATGCAGAGGATATGACTCCTCCAAGACCCCTAGCGAATTGTTTTGCTGGAGAGGGTGACGTCTCCCCTTCTACTGTAAATCTGTTGTTGGATGCCATGATTGTGCTGACAATGGGTTGATAATCCCTCAGTGTGATGCGCTGAGCCTGTTGAGAGGAATTGTGAAATATGCCGAGAAAAGACTGAGTTGAAGGATCCCAGTGAATCCTTTTGGGGTTTTCCAGTTAAATCCCAACTGTAAAACGTGAACCTGCAAAAAGATGTTCTGTTGGTGCAGAATCATTGAATACAGAAGGATACGGTGAATGATGATAGTAGACCTAGATGGCCTACCTTGAAAGAGACTAAGGCAAATGGATTTCACTGCCGAAGCCCTGTTAGCTGAAGACGTCGTCTTCAACCCCAACTATTGCTGCTGCTTCTAAAAAACTCCAAATCAACAATAATAATCATAGGTATGTTCTTTGGTCCAATAACCCTTCTTAAATAGCTTAGCATGTACTTTTAGGGTTTGCATGTCACTTTTAGGGTTTGCGCTTTACTTTTGTATGCATGCAATTCTAATTTCTCGTTGACTTTAAGACTGAAGAAATAAGGCCTGCATTCTCTGCATGCTTTATGATAATAACTCTGATGGCCCTCTTTACTATACTGATGACTAAATAATTATCCTAATATGCTCCCAGTATTAAAGGTCCTCGGTCAATTCCCTATTTATAAAAAATGGAACATTACAGACTGATTATATGCCTCTGCAAAACTTGAAGGATCTCTCAGGACTGATTATACGCCTCTGCAAAACCTGAAGGAGCATCCCAGGACTGAGTATATGCCTCTGCAAAACTTGAAGAATCTCCCAAGACTGATTATATGCCTCTTGCAAAACCTGAATCCCCTACTACCATCTCGTCATCTTCAGATCATCTCATCGTCACACGGAGCACAGCCGAGATGCACACATCTCAACCATACTGGAACAACCAAAACCCTTACATCTGCACCATGGGAGGACACACCTACCACCATGTGAGAAAGGCTCTTGTGCATCTACATCTTTCAGACTCATCATCTCCCCTTGGAGGGAACCTCGATCTGAAGTACACCAAGCTTCTCTCTGAAGTAATCAAACTTCACTCTGGCCAATGGCTTGGTCAACACATTGGCTATCTTCTTGTCCGTCAGAACATACTGGAGCTTCACTGCTCCTCTTTGCACCATATCCGGTACTTGATCTCAATGTGCTTCGACTTGTCATGAAACAATGGGTTCTCGAACAACTTTACCCAACTCTGGTTTTCATAGAAGATACAAGTCGCTTCTAACTGGAGATCAAACAAATCAAATAGTAGCTTCCTAAGCCATACTGCCTCACAACTGGTCGAACAAGCTGCGACATACTATGTTTCGGCTATACTCAGTGCCACGCGAGACTGCTTCCTGCTAAACCAAGAGATCATACCTAATCCCATACTGAAGCAACACCTGGAGGTGCTCTTCCTATCTACGACACTTTTAGCCCAGTCCGAATCAACATAACCCTGCAGGTTAACCTTTTGATTCGCGTCATATCTGATCCCATAATCAATTGTACCCTTTAGGTTCCTCAATATATGCTTTGCAGCAACCAAGTGAACTTGTCTTGGATCCGTTAGGAACTGGCTCAAAGTGTTCACAACAAAGCATATGTCTAGTCTCATGTTTGTTAAGTACATCAATGAGCCAATCATCTGACAAAACATCGTGGTATCAACCGTCTCTAATGAAGCATCACACAGTAGCTTCAAATTCGATGCCATAGGTGTGGCTATCGCCTTGCAGTCCAGTATTCCGAATTTCTTCAGAATATCCACTGCATACTTTCCTTGACCAAAGAAAATCCCATCCGCATTCTACCACACTTCCACACCTAAGAAGTAGTGTATCATCCCTAGGTCTTTCATGTCGAACTCTGTAGCAATTCTTCTTCTTGCATCTTTAATGATTTCCTCTTCGCCTGTCAGTAACAGGTCATCAACATATAGCAGGAAAATCACTGGTTTTCTGCCTTCAACCTTGAAGCAAAGGTTGGGATCCGCTTTACTCTCAGTAAAGCCTAGGGCCTTCAGTAAGTTGGCCATCCTGCTGTATCATGTCAAACTTGAGGATCTTCTGTAGTCACTCCCTCTAAAGCGGAGCATCATTCTCCCTCTGCCTTTCGTACTCTATGTATTGAAACATCCAGTACTGGAGTGACAAGTAGCTTCCTCTGCTACTGATCTTCTATGTATCCATCTAGTGTCACTGGATACCAAGATCCTCTATCTTGATCTTTGTTGAAAAGTTCTTTTCGCACCCATCTGTGAGCTTGTCCTCCCCTATAGGCTTTCATCTTCAACCTTGCAGCAAAGTTTAAGATCTTCATCACTCTAGGTGATGTTCAAGTTCCTCATGTAACTGTATGTGTTGTACAAGGCCTTCTTTAATTTGCACACATGAGTCTGTTTGTCATGTGTCTCAACTCCCAGTGGCTGCTCTACGTACACTTCCTCCTCGACTACATCATTCAAGAATGTTGTCTGGATGTCAGTTGGTGTGTCTCCCATCGCATACTTGCATGTATGGATCTAATTAAGTGCACCTCGCAACTGGTGCAAATGTCTCCTCGTAGTCTATGCCTTCTTTCTGTGAGAAGCCTCGTGCTATGAATCTTTCCTTGTATCCCACGATGCTGCCATCTACTACATGCTAGATCTTGTAGATCCATATGGAAGACACTACGAACTTCCCTTTAGGTCTCGACACCGCATCCTAGACATCATTCCTCTTGATCAACTGGTACTCTTGATCATAGTCTCCTTCCCTTTCTTCTTGGCTGCTTCTTCATAGCTGGAAGGCTCTGCATCAATGATGTCACTCAACAGTGTCACATAACTAGAGTGTGTCCCCTCTTGCTTTCTTTGGAAGTTTCGTCATACTATTCTTCATCTTGGATGATTTCTCATGCCTAAGGTGGTCTTCATCTCTTGAGGTGGATCTACCGTTCTCTTTATATTCTTCTGAAGCTCTTTCTTTCGCCACGGTGCCTCTGACCCGGGAAGCTTCAGGTTTCTCTTCTGAACTGTCGTTACTTGTTCTTTGGAATGATCTGCAAGTCAAGTTCAGTTACATGATTAGAAACATCTCATAATTTCCAAAACATATTAATAGTGACAAATATATGTGACATAGTCATGCAACTATCTTAGCCAATGTTACTACATTCATCCATATCCCGTACACATACAATAACTTCTAGATGCCTTCTACTCTAGTGTTATTAAGAGTGTGTACTACTCCTAATATGTCAGCAAAGAGGTTTTAATCTAGATAAATGGAATGTTGTACAATATCATTGGCTTCTTACCCATTATGTGCAATTCAATAGTATAAATGCAAACACTCAAACATGCATAGTACATCAATTGAATATAAACAAGTGCACAACCAAACAATACCATGAAATGACAATTGAATACTTATCTTTATTTGTTTGGCAGGTAGATTCTTTCTTAAGCCTTCAACTTCAACTGCATCATTTCTTTTCCAAATGCTGAGAATCAAGATGGATAAGAGGTTCTTCATGAGTTGAGTCATTCATATTCCTCATTGCTTGAGCAATCTTCTTTGAATTGTGAGAGTTTGATCTTCAGTTGCTTCCATCTTCTCTTCTCTTATTATGAGCCGAGCTTCTTCTTGTGTGCACTCATCCCAGAGTCTGTTGAAGGTAATCAACTTCCTTTTGGCACACATTCCTCGAATGAATGAATCCCATGATCTTGGGAGGCCATTCAAGGTGGTTATAACAATCTCTTCTTCTTCTTCGTTTGCTTTGTCATAGCATTTAACACTTCCTTTTCGTGTCTTCAAGGATGACACATGAGGGATGAGATGATCTTTAATAGAATCTACAATGATTTTCTTGGCTCTAGCCTTAGCCTCATCTCCCTCTGGCTCTTAGAACTTCCTTACTTAGATATTGATCCAAGTCATTTTCTTCAAGGATCACGGAGGTCTTATACTTCCATACTCGAAAGTTGTCAGCTTCACCAAGCTTGTCATCAAGTTGGGTGTGATTATTCATTTTGAAATGAGAACCTCAAATGTAAATAGCAAAGATTTAGATCTTACCGATTTCAGGTGTCCGACCTAGTTCCAGAGCTGGTTGATATAGGGTTTGTCATAAAAATCCTAATTTTTCAAAATTGGAATTTCAAACTTCTAATTGGATAGAAAGATGAGCCTCTTCAAGGCGAGCTGCCCAATGTACTCCTTTTATGAAAACAATGGTGGGAAGCTCTCAGAACAGGAAGCCCTAGTTTTCCAATTTCTTCTGCAGAATTGTCTGATATTGATTTCGTTGTATCTGCGAAGTTTCAATTCCTTACAGTCTGAAACTTTGCACTGAGATAGCCTGATATGTCTTCTTTCCAACCCCATATGTTAGAACAGAAATGGATTCTCCAAGTGGGACTTACACTGATTTTACCAAGGTGTCTGTTTTGGGGACTGTTCAGCATAGCGAACTTGTACGGACTGCCACGTGTCACTGTTTCACATTCTGGGTTTGAAAAGCGGACCACAAAAACTACAGTCCGTGCCTTACATGCAACATCTTGCGAAATTTCATTTGGACCTTCCTAGCCTGAGATATAGCAATTCTCTCTAGGTCACCTGTTTATGACTATATTCTGGAGGAGGCTGGAACCTTGATTTGGAGGAACCATATCCCCTGAAGTATAGTGATTTTGAGGCTGAAACGTTTACACAAGGTATAGGAAGAATTCCTCTTCGGCATGTAAAAGTTTCGGCTTTTGATCCTTCTCTAATCTTGCGTTATAGTGAAAATGCTAAGATGACTAAATTCAGTCTTCTGGGGTTTTTAGGCATGAAACCCTAATTTCCATTAGCTTCCATTGTAGCTGTATTTCGGCTGCACAGTGCCTTCTTTCAGAGTGCCTTTGATACCATGTTAGTTTTTCTACATTAATTTACTTAGGATATTCATCTGAACGAATAACAAGCACATCAATACATCAAAGATACATAAGATACACAACACAAAGATTTTCATCAGGGAAACCATAAAGGAGAAAACCCCGCAAACTTCCTCAGAATAGTTCCGTCACAAAGATAAGATGACAAGATAAAATAACCTAAGAACAATATCTTTGCAGCAGCTCTCTGTCCCTCCTCTTCCTCTCTCTCCTAAAGCGCACATGAGACGGAAAGTGAAGTATGTGTCGAATGAGGTGGGCGCCTCTCTATTTATATTCTTCTGTTGAGTTAGTTAACTCAACCACTAGGTCTCCCACGTTACTTGTGGGGTCGACCTACCTAAGAATACACATAAATACATTTTACTTTATTTAACCTGGGGACTGTTGCCCCGACTTACAATGGAGGGTTTACCTCAGTGACCATACACAATGATGACATCCCGTAAAGGGGTAACACACATCCCTAATGGGGATACAACAATATACAATGATAATATACATCAGAATATCTTCCGAAGTTACAAATACAACTACAGACCTCTCCTCAGTCACCGATGAAGATCCTCAATTCTCTGGGCCCTCTTATCCTCCCACAGGTGTGCAGCAACTCCCTCACATCCCACACGTGTGACGTGTTGTTGCTCATGTCCTCTTCTAGTTGCTCACACTACTGTTACTGATGTTGCTCTTCAGTGTCTGAAGATGTTGAGTGAAGACTCTTTCTCTCACTGCCCTGATGAAAGAACTCCTCACTCTCTAAAGATCTATCCTCTCACTGCCCTCAGGAATGCGCCCCTAGCTATCTTAGATGGTTCACCCTCCTTTGGTCAACTGTTGCTCGCAGCCTTTCTGATCTCCTGATGCTCACAAAAGATAATTTACTTTTGCACCCTCAATTCCTTTTTATAAGTCAATTAGAAATTAGGTCACCAAGCCCTAATTAGGGTTCCAAAACCCTTTTTTCACTTTCGGTGCCAAAAATCAAACTGTTGCATCAAAATTGCATGTATGCACTTTTGCATGTAATTGATAAAAGTGACTTGATTCACTGCATGTTTCCACCGCTGGATCCCCATCCACACATGAAAAGCATTACACCATAGATCTTGCCTCCAAATCCTTCTATATTCCAAATAATAAACAATACAATACAAGAAATAACATTCCTTCGGTCCTCTAACCATGAGAAAAAGAGAGCAAAGCTCTTGCTTTTATAGCAAAAATGGAGCAAAACCCCAAGGGGGGCGAATTTGCCAAGTGTTGGAGCTTTTTGAGAAGAATGGGCGCAAATTGGAGTGAACTAGTGGTGGTAGGCGATACCTCTCATAAGGTAGGTCAAACCCCCCACTTTCCGTGACACATATACAACAAGAGATGAGCCTGATCATGGATAAATTTGTCCCTCTAAGGAGAAATTCCCCCCCCCTCATGGATTTGATTCAAATTGGCTTGATTTGATCTTGATTTGGTCTCCAATTAGCCCCAACATCATCCTAAGTTGAATTGGAACATGTTTGACACAAGTTCCTACTGATTTAGGGATGTGTTTTTTCTCCATATTTTCCCTTTTTCTAATATTTTTTTCAATTTTTGCCTTTTTTAGAGAATATGACGTAAGTGATAAATAATCACTTAAAACTTAGGAAAAGTGGGTTTTAGCGTAAACTCAGTTTGAAAACGAGCACCCCCATGGAAAATTTGGCTCCCAAGGCACACTTTTATGACACTTACAATTTTTACAATTAACTCATAAAACAGTTAATCCATTTTAACTGGAAACTTTTTTATTCTCGGAAATTGAAAAAAAACCTATGGGGGACCTAGTACATGTTCATAATGACACAAAATGATGACTAACATGGTAATATGCATAGACACATAGACTTTAATAGCGTCCCAAGATCTAACCACCAAAGAAAATATTCCAGCTTTGGAGGTTTGAGTGAAAAACCTAGAAATTATATGTCGTTGACAAGCAACATATAATTAACAAGGAATAAACACTCTAGAGTACCGCATTGATGGCTCGGTATAAGCTGGCCAAGTCTTTACAAAAGGTCATCATGCTACGTCAACTTATTACAATTTCCCTGCAAGGTATGAACATGCAAAAATTTAAAAATGGACCAAAATTTGGCCCTGAAAAGTCTTATGAACTTTCGAGCACTGATAATGAACAAGGGACGTGTTCTCAACTTCCGCAGCTCATTGGAAATCCACTTAAGTACAACTTTAGTGGATAACAGGAATTTCAGGGTATCCAAATAATATCCCTTTTTAGTTGAAAGAGTTAGAAGATCACGTGTTGCAATTTCATGGAGATGTTCATCAAGATTTTCAATTTCTTTCTTCATTTATAGATTTTACATCAAATGACAATTTTATTCATAAAGATGCCTTAGTGAAGTTATTTGAATTTTTTTTGTAAGGGAATGTGTAATGAACATAATAAATAAACATTAAATAAATAAATAAAGAACAATGATTAATAATTAAATAATTAATGAAGGGATTGATAAAATCATACCTCATTGATGATCAATACTTGCAAGGACGTTCAAATAAAATGCCAATGATAAATGCTGAAGTCCGATGCTGTTTCAATATGAGTAAACACCTTAGTGAACATTATGAGATTTTGCAGCAACAACACACAGGGATGAAATGGAGATTATAGGAGGCAAAAAGCACCATATGTCAACAGGAAAAAAATTACAGCACTAAATAGAAATTCTCATAAGTACAAAAGTTTGAAGATGGAAAACATTCAACTGAAATAGTCCATAAAAATCATGAGGAATTTAGATGGAATAAATGTTGGAGTAGGACAAGGACAGGCTAGCACTTCTGTCTCTCCAACACTCTTGAAGTCACTAGTTCAAAACTTGAAATAAAGATCAATCACTTGTTGATAAAGATGAAACCTTCCAGGCTCTGCCAGACATTCCCCCTTTACACCAACATTCTGAGGTTACTCTAGGACCAGTTACAGAACAAGATCAATCCTTGCAGGAGACGACTAACTTACGTTGAGAACTTTTAAGCTTTAGGCAGGATGCTTAATTTTTTTTGGGGGTATCTGTAAGGTGAAAAGGGGTAACATGATTATGAGTTATGACTTCAGTTATGTTTTAACTTTTGATTAAATAATGACTTTGATTTTGAATAGATGTAACGAAGGGGTTGCTTCTATGCAACTTGTTATCACAGATCTTGTAGTTGCCCTAAAAGATGAATCCTATACAGGATGGCAGAGGGGACAGGAAACCAAAGTTGTGACCTATGAAAACCCTAACCCCCAAAAGATGGATGGTTGTCACGTCGGTTAGGGATTCCTTCGCTTTATGCCACTGAATGTCCGAGTGACAATGGGGGAGACCCTATCATTTTTAGAAAGGACAAATCTACAGATAATCACCAGATCAAGCCAAAAATGTGAATACATAAGGTGAGAGCTGGAAACCCTAGATTTAAGGGATAAGCCACGGTTTAAGGATTATTCGAGTATGGGTGTTTAAGGAATATGGAAATGTTACTCAAATCTATTAGATCAGTTACTTAAAGAGTTTAAAATAGATCTAGGGTTGGTGTGCTTGTTCAGATAATCAGACCCTGGACCTTGGGGGGATTTAATCAGAAATGTGGAAAATACCCAGACCGAGGTTGATATAATGAATTTAGGCTTTCAGCACATCTACTTGGATGTAAGATTCAACAACAAAAGAACCTAAGTGAAACCGGAACAAGAACAAGGGAAACTAGCTAACAGACCAAACAGGGGCGTTTTCTCCCAAACTGAAACTAGTGCCTGGAGATGGGAAGAGGAGTCCAAGCTTGACGTTTTTGAGAAAGTCAAAGATTTTACGATATGCCAGACATAACCCAGATTGTCAAATTTGCCAATTCCCTATGCCAACTGGTTCGATGATTTTTTCTAATGCTAAATGAGGGTTTTTTTAGTTATGAAGATGATGTGCAATGCATGCAGAAAATAAAAGGAGGAGAAATTACCTGCGAGACATATCTAGATCTTGCAGATGACCTCAGAAATGATGAAGAATGTTGTTTCCTTGATCAAATGGACTTTCTTAGAGAGATTCTTGACGTTGTTATGCCTCAGTCAATCACCCAAGTGTCCTCTTCAACCTCCCCGATCAGAGAACAATCAGAAGATTAGACAAATGAATAGGATATACGGAATACGGAAAGGACAAGAAGTAAAAATTCATTAGAAAGAAATACTCCTTGAACCGAACACCCAAGAGCCAGAATGATGGTGGGTTCCCCCACAAAAACACCCTCTCTCTCCTAGCATGCCTCCTTAACTTGCAGATGAAGTGGGTAAAGAAAAAATGCAAGATATCTCTCGAAAAAAGCTCAGTACAGAAGAGCAACAATGTCAATCATCAGATCATCAAATCATTCACAAGATACACAAAGAGTAATTCCAAGCAAATTTTCTTTATTCAAATTCCGGTGCCAAAGCTCATGAATACAATGGGGGGGTCACCTCTCTTAATTAGTTTGAGAGAGACGTAAACCCTAGCTCACTTTTACATCCAACAGTTGAGATTAAAACGTCATCAACAGTGGAGATCAACAATACATAGATCAATACATGGATCAAGTGACCAAGTCAAAGAGAGAGCGCACTTTGCTCAAGGACGCCTCTCTAAAGTGAAAGTCACATTACAACATAAGATGTGACATGCCAATACATAGGAGGGGTTCACTAGGGGCTTAATTCACCCTAGGCCCCTTTACAACTTCATAATACATGATATAACAGTACAATACATCATTAACCAAGTAGAGGGGGCGCCCTTTAGGGGGCTTTTCTCACCGGCTGAGACAAGATAGAAATAATCCATATAATTGCTAACTAAAAAATGCTAAAGGACTGTCCGGGAAGCTGAGACACATCATCTGCAAAAATTCCAAGCCATTCCCTTGACCCAGGAGGCCAAATCGATTTTTTTAGTGATTTCTCTAGTTCATTTTTGTTGGTACAATCTTTGGAAAATTATAAATCCACCATAACTTTGTCCATGGTGCAAACTGGGGAAAACTTACTGCTTTAGATGATCTAGAGACATAGAAGAATGGTATAAGTGACTACGTATACCCCCTCGAACACTGCACTTCTCTAGGGGGATCAAACCATAGTGGAAAAAATCGGCATCGGCAAAAAATCGGCGAGGGTCCAGAAAACATTTTCTCGGCAACATCGGCGAAAAAATCGGCAAAAATCGGCAAACCGCGGGAAGCATTAAAAAATGCAAATTTTGTACTTTAATAGGGTTAAAATTTGCTTACCGATTTTTTCCCCTATTTGCCGATTTTTCTTGATTTTTCCCGATCTTTCCCGATTTTTCCCCCATTTTTTCCGATGTTTGCCGGTTTTTTCCCGATGTTTGCCGATTTTTGCCGATGTTTGCCGATTTTTGCCGATGTTTGCCGATTTTTCCCGATTTTTGCCGATTTTTCGCGATGTCTGATTTTTTGAAAAAATCGCGATTTTTTCGGGCCGAAAAATCGGCAGCCAGAAAAAATCGCGATTTTTCGGGACATCGCCGAAAAATCGACGATTTTTTCCACTATGGATCAAACATACTGCCATTTGTAATAAAATTTAATCATTTGACTAATAATAAAATGATAATAATCACTTTTCAGGAGAACCGGGGCCAAACTATCAAAATTGAAACTGTAGTATTGGTCTTGGGCATGTTTGGAACAAATATAGACCATGTTGTATTTTGAGCCATTGCCTTGGGAACTGTACTTGACTTAGTCAATTGGTTTGACCAGGTCAAAGTACCCAAAATCAAGGTGAGATACTGCATCAATATGATCCTGTAAGCATCTAGGGTGAGAAATTCTCCAATGGTGTATATCAAAACCAAGCTTAGGTCAATTATTCATAATCATGGTGACAACTAATAATAATAATACTAAATAGTAAGATGTACTTGTGCTTCTGAAGAATCTTGGAACTTTCTGGAAGTCTGCTTGTCCATGCCATAGTTACAAAGGGTAAATAATGTGCTATTGCTGGGTGAGGATGGACAACAAAGTTTGAGCCAAAGGGTAATGACTTTTGGCCGTCTTTGACTTTGCGATTTATCCGAATAATGACAAGTACACACAACCAAAGTGATATATGCACGATAGGTAAACAATAGGGAATGGTGGCATCTCACAGGTGGATGAGCAGATCTGAAAAGTTTCCATTCAACTTTAACAATCATGTCGACAACTCACATCCAAGCTAAAGATCAAGCTCCGTGAGGATCTTTTCTAGGACCCTTGCGTTGAGTACACAAGAAACTGTAGTGAAGAGATCCTAGGGGACACTTAGAATTAGCTGTCCTTTACTCCATCTCACATCAAAACCCATAGGCTCCGTGAGGAATTAATCATTGCATTTCAATAAGATGGCCAACAGTCTTTACATTTAGCATTTGTTTATCCACTGCTTTATTTGGGCCTTTAACAATTTCACTTCATAGCCCTTTTTTATTTGTGGACTCTAAAGACGTAGTTTGCAATTTCATTATATATAACATATAGCTCATCATGCATGTAATGATGGTAGACATATTGCTTCAAGTTTTAGCTGACAACTTCTCAGGCAACTAGGGGGAATATCCACAGTCAAGACCAAACATCGGGGGCAACTGACCAGAGAGGTCAAGGCTTCAAAACCCAACTCGCCTAAGCTTAGGAACCAACACCAGCAGGTTTTCCTGGCCCAGAAAGATTAAGGCTCTGGCAAGTTTTGTTGCACAACTTAGAGCCGAGACACAAAACATCATGGGATCCATCATGCATAGAGGTCAAAATGGGGAAACGATCTTCAATCTCACAAGTCTCAAACAGTCTAAGTCATAGGACAAACCTTACAATGGATCAAATTGGATGGATGGGGACAAATTATACATGGAACTAACCTAGCACTAAGGTTTACTATTTGTACAAGCATGGCATGCGCAACAGTCTTCACATCAAGTCCCTTGATTATTCATAACACATGTTAAAGCAGTAGTGGATATAAGCATAGGTCACCATAATCATCCTAACATGACAAGCATAGGTGTTTGACATACATCATAGAGCAAAATCAAACCAAGGAAGTGTATACCCGATCTCACCCCATATATCTGTCTCCAATTGATAAGCCCCTCTCTAACTGTGTGTACCAACTCTGATCTGCTGGTCTGCTCCAATGAACTAGATCATCACCAAAGCATCTCAGTGGACTCCTGAATCTCAGTCCTAGCAAGGAAAATCTGATGAACAAGGCTTTGGAATGGTTGAAGCTGTAAAGATCCATGCTAATATCCCATGTGAAAAATAGCTTGGAATAGAATAAAAGACAAGTCTATATGCTGCATCATGGTATTCCAGCTGCAGAATGTATATGTGATAACATCTGGCTCCAACTGGGACAAGTGCTCTAATGAAGAGAGTGCTTGAGAACCTCAGAAATCCTCTATCCGCAACACCATTAGCAACAAATAATTCAGCACTTCCTGCTTTCTGCTTCCTCTCCAGGTATTACCTGTTATCTACGCACATAGAAGCAAGAAATACTAGAGCAACATGTATAGGAAAAATATATGCGAAAAAATAAACTGATAGAAGTAAACGCTGAAAGTAAATCCTAATGTAATCCATTCAAATGCAATAAATGTACTAACAACAGACTGAATTAATAAAGTCATTTATCAATCAGACAGAAAATGGACTTAACTACTGCTCAAAAGAGCTTATTCAAACCCTACCTACTCTATGTTACCGACTAGGCTGCAGCTAGTTGGACTTTTTGTGAGCCACCATTGATGAAAGATACTTGTTCATATTCAGAGTTCTGAAGTCCTTTCAGGCCTTTGTGGTCGTTTTATTTTTTGTAACACATGTTCATACCCCCTTGGGGAAATTGTAAAAAATGTCTTAACATTTAGTTTTTATAAAAGGTCCGGCTTCCCGGACTTGAGCATCAAGCTGACTAGCCCAGAGTGTTTTTTTCCTTGGTTATTATTGGTTGTTGAACAAACGACTAATAATTTCTGAGTTTTTCACTCACACCTCCAAAGCTGGGGTAGTCATCTTGGTGTTTCGGCCTAGGGAGGTTCTTAGAGCCTTCGTGTCAGTGTTTTTCACCATGCTAGGCATTCAAATTGAGTCGTATGGACATGTACTAGGTCCCCCTAGAATTTCGTTAGTTTTCGAGAAAAATAATTTTTTTTTTATCCGTTTTTAAAGCCATTTTTTAATGGTTTAATTAAAAAATTTCAAAGTGTAATAAAAGTCAGATACGGAGTCCGTTTCTGACGTGGGGACACTCGTTTTCACATGCGGAGCATCCACTTTACTCCAGGGACCACTTTCCACATCAGTCGGGCAGCCGAAACATCCCATGAGGCATTATTTGGCTAAAAATGCATGAAAATGGCATTTTAATGCTAAGTTTGGACAAATTGGCACTATAGTCAAAAGTTAAAAAGTCAAAGGTATTAAAATATTGGGGTGATGGGGTGACATGGCATGGGTCCCCTAAGGTATGCGACCTTCTCCATGTGAGGTAAAGCATTTTAAAGTTTGGTTTAAAAGTTTGAGTGGTTGGTTTAAATCATGGTGGCGTGAAGCTTCAAAGAATAGTGAATATGGTGAAGGGAGTTGCGCTAGCCAAAGAGTGGCCCCCACCTTATATCCACATCATTAAAAAAAAACATAGCCTTGGTTTATAAAATAATATACCAATCATTGTTTATTATATCGTGAAGGGTAGCGAGTAGCTATAGTGAGGTGACATCAAGTGGTGATCACATTGAGTTATGGTAACGAGTGACTTGAGGGTGGACCCTACCACCTTTGTTTTTCCTTTAATAAAACTTTGGATATATTGCAAAGTAGACCCATTGCATACCATGACTTGGGTCAAGCGTGGTGTTGTTTTGTGTGATGTCAACCAATTTGGATGGAGCTCACGCGTGAGTATGTGATGTAGTAGCCAAGAGGTGGACCCCCTTTGCACTTGATATGCGAAAGCGGGAGTTATTCATCAAGTAATATTTATCACGTATTCCCTTTGAAGATCAAGCGGGATTTTTTATTTGTTTGTGGATCTCACGTCAGGTTATTGTTGTACATTCGCATGGGGAGTGAAGCATGCGAGTTGGGTGTGTGAGGTGGCTTGATTGGTGGGGAGAGATTGCCTACCTCTTCAGTGAAACTAATAATCACCCCACCGATTTTTTGATTGGTTCAGTTCAACTTAACTTCACTGAGCTAAAATTTTACTTCTTCTGCCAGTGTTGGTGGTGTCCCCTGGGCTTGTATTTGCTATAAATAAAGCTTTCTCTCCTCATTCAAACTAGTTGGAATGTACTGAGAAGAGCTTTGTTGAATGTAATCATTGTTTATTTGAGAAATAAAAGAGGCTTTGGAGGTCTACTTGTGTGGTGCTTTGTGAGTGGATGTATTATCATTGTGCTTTGTTGAGATAATACTTGCCGGATCCATTTTGCTTCCAATTTCCAGATCTAGCTTGCTTGAAGGATTAGTATCAGTTTTGCAAGGTGAATGAAGTTGTTTGCTTACTACCTCTTTTTATTCAGTATGAATGTGTAGAGATGTGAAATTGAATATTTTCATTTGTTTATGGACATTTTCATATTTTTATCTCTAACTGTATATGCTGCTGGATTTGATCTTGTTTGTTGAGTTGTGTGAAGTGCAGGTCATCTTAGCTGGAGATAGAGAGGATCTTGTTTGATCTTTCTCATTCTCACATTTTTTTTGTTTACAGATAAAGTCTCTCGGTGCCCCACAATCAAAGTCTCAACGATCATCTTGTTCTCTAAACTTCCCCTCTCTCCTTCTCAAATTTGTTTAAAAAATTATTTTTGTCCTTTATTCGAAAAGCAGTTGCAGATCTAATGTTTTAAGTTCATTCTCATACATAGATCGTAATTACTTTTCATGATTAGATCTAGCTAAAGTTGAAAAAGAATTCTAGTATAGATCTACATTACCGAGATCTTCTTGCTTCAAGTCATCTGCATTTACAAAATTTAAAGTCTTGATTAGTAAGATTGACTACCAAGTTTAAGTTTCAGATCTAGCATCTAAGTGCTCTAATTTGTTTGTTTTCCTTACGAAACAAACAAAGACCCTGAAAAAATAGCTTTCTAGCTCATTTTTTCAGTTGCTTTTACTTAGTTCATTTCAACTTTTTACTTAGAATTTTTTCGGCAGACTTTGGTAGTATTCCCAAAGCACTCTTAAAGTGTTTTTGGGCATATTCTATTAATGTTTGTTGGCTGTTTTTTGTAGGTTTACGATAAAAGAGGAGGAAACTCTGGCGAATTTTCGCAAAATCAAGCAAAGAGAAGACCAACGGAGCTCCCCCTTGCATAAAAATAATTTTTCCAATGAGTTGTAAGACTTTGGATCCCAATTTGAGGACCAAAGTGCACTTTCTTCCACCTCATTGTAAAAGCAAAATAAAGTTTGAGTAGGCTCATTAGAGCCCGGTCTACATCTCCCATGGGGGGTGTTGCCGCCTAATTCACACTTTAAGACGCAGGAAAGTCACAACCTGCTACGTGTGTCCTTGGGGGCAAGCGAGAGCTGGGGACCACTGTCACCACAGTCTATAGCTCCTCCGTTTAGGCAAGATCCCAACAGAGCCAAGGGGGGTAGTCCCTATGGAAAGACTATGTTCCAGGTTTATTAATTAATTGGAGATTAATTAAAGGGATCTTTTTATTAAGATTACGAAAATACAAGACCAGTGCCTATATCAAATGGAGTCAGAAGATTATAAGTTACAACAATAACAAATCAAAGTATTTAAGCAATGTACAGCTGATCTAAACTTATCTGTATACACAAAGATAGCAAAAGAAAATGCCTTAATGTGAAACTTATTGAACCAACAGGAAATAAAGGAAAGAAAGACTTTAAGTTTGATTCACTTGAAGCAAATTTGAACAA
>LPNX010256255.1:0-25628 GCA_001517045.1 Pseudotsuga menziesii
ATGCAAAATTATCAACAATGGAGACTGAATATGGATCTGTAACACAAAATTATATTAACTGAGTGTACAATAGCCAACCCTATAATAACATAGGCTGCTGAATATATATAATACATGCAAAAATCGAATGCATAAGGAAGCATCCAAATCTAGCATAAAGCAGGCTTACCCAAAATAGGCAAATCCCCCATAGGTGTAAAAAGTTGATCCCAAATCTATCAAGGACCCCATGAATTAGCAAGGGCGCATGGGCAAGCTAAAGAGTGGTCAAATGGCAGCTCATACATGCTTTTGCATGGAGGAAAGAGTGGAGGAGGAAGAGGCAACAAAGTTGATTCACCTCACCTAGTCTTGCTTTCCTATGTGCCTTAAAACATTGAAAAAGCAGGGAATAAAGCAGAAAAAGCAGATGGGCGCCTAGGAGGCCAGGAATAAAGCATATTTGATTCCTAAGGATTTCCCAAGCACTCCATGAGTCAATAATGGAAAGTGTGACCTCTATGGATAGGCAATTAGCAACTTGCACATCGTGGGACTCATGGACTAGGCAAATAAGACAAAATAAATGAATTAATGTCTAAGTGGATAAATACTATGGGTTGATTATTCTAACAGCATTGAGAAGGGTTGGATTCTCTCAGTTGATCATAATATATAAAGAATGAGATGAACCAAATGCCTCTTCAAAATCATCAATAAAAATTAGGAAACACTTACGACCATAGAGGAATTAGTCGGTTAATGAGCACATACATGACCGTGCACATGTTGCAAGGTGGTGTTGCATACAAAGAAGCATATTTGCGAAATATCGTATGGTGCTTTTTGAGAAGTCCCTTTGGATAAACACCATCTTAGCAAGAAGTGAGAGGAAGGTTATGTTGAATTTTGATATTGGTATGATATTTTAAAAAAATTGCAGACTGTAATAGAGATAGTACTTTAGATATTAACAGCAGTAAAACAATTACAGTAGTAAAACACATATCACACAATTGAACACATAATTTTTCACAAAGAAACATTTTAAGGAAAAAAACCCAAAGCATAGTAATTCATCCTCTAAATGAGATGACTGAGTTTGTACATGAGAAGATAAAAAATTCACAGAACTCTAAGATGAATGCATAATTTTCTTTTTCAAACTAAAGAAGCCCTAACAGGATTTTACTACTGTTGTTACTGCTGCCATGTGGACTGTACTTTCACTACTTCCACATGGAATTGGATTGTACATGTTGTTGTACTTTCCCAGTTATTGTGATTGTACCTTCCTGTATTGTATACCACCTCAGCAAAGGTCTGTATATTCCTCGTGGTATGTTGCTGCCCTTCACCACAAGCTGTAGCATCTCTGTCGTTCTTGCTCCTTACCACTGTGACTACTGTCACCTTCTGTTGCTAACCCTCGTGATGCCTTGCTACTGTACACTATCCCTAACAGGGCTTAGATGGATATGAGGCAGCCCTAATAGGGCTGTAGTGTATATGATAAAGCCCTAGTAGGTCTCAGGAGTGTTTTAGTAGCCCTAGCAACAATGGAGAACCAAAAGGGAAGGAATCCATGAAAGATAAATGATGCCCTAGTAGTCTAGGAGATGCCACGTTGAAGAAAGAACAAGAAAAATAACCCAATCACCAACTTTCCTTAGTCATAAAATGCTGCAATAGAAGATAATATCTCAACCACGAATTTATCCTTTTGGGAGCAGTCCAATAACGATGATGAACTTGGATGATGTGAAAATGAGTTGAAGCTTCTTTATTTATATTCCATCAAACATTTAAGTTGGTTCCACATAATTAGGAAGTTGACATTAGGGATTCATTTTTTTTTCATCTTTGACCCTTGACTTTTAATGTTTTGTGGTTCAAAGGTCTTGTTGGTGTTTGGATTGTGCCACTTTGTCCTTCATTTGATGGTCACATGGACTTGGAGCTAAAGTAGCACACTAGATTATGAGGTGGTTATTGTATGTGGTCTTGTTTCCATGAGAAGTGGATACGTACCTTGGGAGGAATAGCATTGGGAATCACAAGGGAGGGTGCTTGACTATGTGAGAGTTGGGACCACTTAACATGCCTTAGGAGGATGAGTACTTAGGACACTTGGGTTGAGGGGGCATTGTTTTTTCTGAGCTCTATCATGATTTGTTCTTGGTCATTCTTATAATTTGTTGTAGGTGGTGTAATATATGTGCTTGCAATTTATATTTTCTTTGATGTAGATAAAATTCAGTACCCCATGGTCATTCTATAATCTAAACTGTCATGTACACTAAAATCTTGGAAAATATAAATCCTACCTAAACTTTATCCTTTATTTTAATCTATATATTATATTTAAATATTGGTTAGTTAAGAGGGTATGATTGAGAAATAAATACATTTTCTAGCCATGTGGATGGATTTGTGGAATTATCCTTCAAGAATTGGCCTTACAAGGAGCTATTGCATATTTGACCTTATTTGACCTTCCATCTCTTTGGTAGGTCAAATAAGAGGTAGTTACAAGGATCCAAGCTTGACACCCTCCAAGTCATGAATTGGTGATGTTTTCTAATTCACAAGTTTGCATGCAAAATAGTGTAGTCTTTACAGTTTTGGAATATTTCTTCTATATCTTATCATCATTTTTCATGGTACTAATAATATTTGTAATATGATGTATTTGTGAGGGACCCTGCATGAGGTCTTTCCATACAAATAGATAATATGTAGAGGATTCCAACTATAAATCTCTAGGTTTAACAAAATCGCAAGTAAGGGTAAGTTCAAGATGCCACCACTTCTTGTAAATGGGATGCTGTTTTTTGAGCTTTTCTAATTCTTGTTATTATCTTGATTCCCCGTGACTACTCATATTTTGTGAAGGATATACAAAACTTCTACTTCCTAAGTTGTAAGCATAAGAAGCATCGGTACAACTAGATAAAATGATATGCTATTTAAAGTAACACGTTGTCTTATGGACATGAGTATATTCATGTGAACATATATAATATATATTGACATGGTGTGTTCCAGGTCCCTTATATAGATTCATTCTTGGGGGGTGGGTTCAATATTGGCACAAATGGTCATAAAGACCTGTTTGGATGGGTCACTATAAAAATTACAATACTTAATGATCAACGTGATGTTGCACAACTTTTTGAAACCAATATCCCTTTCTCTAGAGGTATGACATATTGTACTAGTTGTCCATATTTTTCTGTAATCATTGTCTTTAGAATATTTCATTGAAAATGCTATGGATATTAGGAAAATTCATACTAGTGCATATCCATTATGCATCCAACCCATTGAAACTAAACATGCCACTATTCTCCATCTTGAAAACTATCCAAAAGGATATGTGGCCCTATTGTAAACATTCAGTCACCATATTATTTACCACCATGTTGAAATTAACACTGCTAAAATATATAAGAATATAGGCTCTATTGTTGATATGAGATCTAAAGAAAATATGTATCATAGAAACACTACTATATGATCATCGCACATCAAATGCATATCCTATATAAATTTTATGCTAACTAATTCTTATATTTATAATTATTTAGCCATGCATGCTTCATCTCAAAATAAAAATTGACTTAGGCATATTAAAAAAAACTCTGAAAACCATCCCTTAAATCATTCATCCCAACAAAAGTTAATCGTCCTAAATTCCATACACCTATTCATAAATTTCAAAGTCTCCCCCCCACTTCAATATTTGACTAACCCTTAGTTATGCTCGAGGAGTATAGCAACTTAAATATAGGTTGGAGGTGTAGAAAACCTAAAATATGTAGAGGTGCAAAGGCACACATGGCATGGAGATCACTTGGTTGTAAAATCTAAATCCATTGAGGCATAAGTGAAAAATATCAAATTTAACTGCAAAGCACATAGGTGTAGATTCACAGTAATATAGCTATAACACTAAGGGGGCACTCTTGAGTCTTGAATAAACAAGAGGCCCACATGCATAAAAATAATGCAGTAAAATATATATATGATTCCAATGGTCTTGAGCGAAGCGGTCCTGAAGAAAATCAGGTGGATATCCTCGAGAACGAAGCCGAGAGTAAAACAATATTCTGAGTTGAAGAAATCTAGACTGTCTACTTTCATGAAGCAAATATCTCCTAAATTCATTGATTGCAAATGAATATTTTTGGTGCCATGGATGTCAGGAAGTGAACGTAATGTATTGATATGCATTTAGTGGCTTCTGATAACATTTGGTAGAAAGCTTTCCAGAAGTTTGAAAACCAGGTCCTTTGAAAAGCACAACATCCAGTAAGTTTACATTTGTAGAAAAAATACAAGAAATGATGAAAATGTTATTAGGATTAATCGACACATAGAATTTGAGGTAAGCATGTAGTCGATATTGAGAGCCAGACCAAACCAAGAAACCATCAGCAATAAAATTTTGAATAATTTGATTTCTGGAGAATACATTATGCGATTAACTTCTTTCTATAAGTTACAAATAAAGAGATAGGCATAAACAACTACAAAATTGATGCCCATCGCGGTGCCTTTGGTTTGCTGATAAAAAGAGACATTAAATTCCATAAAATGACAAACTAATTACCAAATCAGCAGAACTAACCAAATATTCCACATCCTCAGGTGAAAACAGAACAGAGGTATTGTGTAGAAGCATGTCCCGAAGAGCAAGAAGACCTTCTTGAGTAGGAATGCTAGGGTATAGTGATTTTACATCAAAATTGACCAACATAGAATATGTAGGAAAGAATTGTAATATCCCCAATACTAATATTCTACTAATACTTGGTATAATGCTGACTCATACACTCAATCTTGTGCAAAAGTACGAAATAACCGTGCATGCAAAATTGCCATGCAAAAGGCCTTAAAATATAGCTGAGTTAGGGCTAGGGTTTACAAAAAGGAATTTAACACTTACTGCTAATAATATGATTTGTGATACTCCCGAGATAATACTCATGCATCAAAACCTGAATTGATGAAGAACTAGTGCTCCCTTCCTCCAGTGTTAATGTCAACATCACAAACCCCTTTCTCAACCACATGTGACGTTTTTGGTGGAGGATCTATCTGATGAAAGTGATATTTTACCAAGACGAATGTATTCTCATGATGAAGAGGATAACTAGAGCATGCATAAGTTTTGACCCCTCTAGGAAGGCTAGCGAATTGGTTCACTCGTTTAGCTGCTCACAACCCTAGCTACATGAAATTGATGAGAACTGTTCTGGATGGGAAAACTGGAAGTTTATGATCACTTGATACCATAGGATGATCTTGTTGATAAAGATGCTACCAATATTCAGAACATAAACTGAGATCCGGAGACCCAACAAATTCTTTGGGGTTTTCTAGCTAAATTCCCAGCTGTACCGTGTCCTTGCAAATAATATTTTGATGGATACCAAATAGCTGTATATGAATGAATAAAGATGAAGAGTGGATGGTGGACCTGAATGGCCTACCATGAAGGAGACTAGGGAAGATATCTCACTACCGAACCCTCATTAGCAGAAGACATCGTCTTCAACTCCAACTGCCGCGGCTGCACGCTGTGCTGCTGCTCAAAGCTCCAAATCAATCAATAACAATAATAGATACTCTTCAGTCAAAATAACCCTCTTAAATAGAGTCTCATGCATTAGAGGAAATTTCAACTCAAAATGGGCCTCCTAAAAAAAATTAATAAAATAATAGTTAAAATAATAAAATAATATTTATTATTTTTGGAGGAAGAAAAGAAAAAAACTACTTTTTTGTTTGTATTTTTGACCTATACGGTATTTCAAATTTAAAACAATTCCATTGGCTAACACATGATGACATGGAATTTGAGTTAAAGTTAAAAGGCCCATTTTGAGTTGAAATTTCCTCTAATGTGATTTTAGGTTTTGCATGTCACTTTTAGGGTTTATGCTTCACTTTTGCATGCATGCAATTCTAATTTGATGTTGACTTTTAAGCCTAAAGAGATAAGGATTCTTTTATCCAACTGATGAATTTAACACTGAATGAATGTCTTGATCTGCTCTAAGTATCAAATTCCCTTAGTCAATTCCTTCTCATGCTGTACCCGCTTGAACATATGGGAATTAAGTAGGTTAGTAGGTGTTTTGGTTGCTTTAATTAGAGGGGGACATTACAGTCCTCCCCGCTTGAGATTGATTGTCCTCAAGAAACTACAAACTAGGATGCTTCAATACCTTCTTTCCCTCCCATGTGGCATCTTCCATAGGTAATTGCCTCCATTTTACCAAATACTCCCAAATCACCTCGTTTCAGAGCTTCCTTTCTCGCACCTGTAGGATTCTCTCTGGAATCAGTACCAACATCCCTTCAACATCTAAGGGAGGAAAATAGGTGGATGGAGCAATGTTCTTTCCTAATGTTTTCTTGATATTGGACACATGAAACAAATTTTTAATCTTGCTTTCCTCTGGGAGTTCTAGCTCATAAGACACCTCTCCCAACCTTTTGAACTACCTTGTGAGGACCATAGAAGTGAGGTTTAATTTTTTTTTGCTCCTTTCTTTTTGAGGGAATATTTTATGTATGGTTGTAGCCATAAATATACTAGATTACCTACCTCAAAACTCCTCTCAATCCCATGTCTGTCTGCGTATAGCTTCTATCGATTCTGTGCTGCCTGTAAGTTCTCCCTCAGGACCTTAAGAATATCTTGAATGTACTGTACCCAATATTTTTCCTTGGGTGCTTTGTTGTCTCCAAAAGCTAAATCTACAAAGCTCAGTGCCTCATAGCCATACAATATTCTAAACAATGTCATCGTGATAGAAATATGGTAGGTAGTATTGTAGCAGTATTCCCCTAAGTGTATCCATTTAATCCATATCCTCTGTTGTCCTACTACATAATTGCGTAGATACCCTTCAACCAATTTATTGACAATCTCCGTTTTCTCGTCGCTTTGCGGATGATAACTTGTACTTGTAGCGAGTTCGGTCCCTACTAACCTGAATAGCTCCTGCCAAAAAGAACTGGTGAACTTATTGTCACTATCACTGTCAATGGTTTTGGCTAACCCATGTAGTCTGAAAACCTCTCTGATAAATAACTCAGCTACCTGTGTTGTTGAATAATTAGAAGAGATAGAAAACAAGTGAGAAAATTTAGTCAACCGATCTATCACTACATATAAGAAGTCTCATCCTTGTACCTTGGGAAACCCTGTAATGAATTCCATTGATATACTCTCCCACTTCTGCTTCGGTATCAGTAATGGTTGAAGTAACCCTACTGGATGAGTGTGCTCAATCTTGTTCTCTTGGAAGATGCTGCATTCCTGGATGTGTTACAGTACTTCCCCTTTGAGGCCCTTCCCTAAGAAATTCTCTCGGATATGCCTGTAGGTTTCCGAGAAACCCTGATATCTTGATAGTGGTGAGTCATGTGATGCATGTATGATATTCCTTTTTAATGCTGATTCTGGGATGAGGTATATCCTGCCCTTGTAATAGATGATGTCATCAATTTTTTTGTACCTATCATTTTGAATCTGTCCATCCAATAAATCACAAGAAAATTTGTTTTTGGAGTACTCTACTAAGAGAAGAGACCTCCAATTCATGGATATACTCATGAGAGATAATGAAGCAGGTCATCTGGATAATGCATCAGATAATACATTGTTCTTACCCTTCACATACTATATCTCAAAATCATAGGCCTACACCTTGCTGACCCATTTCTATTGGCGCTCATTTAACTCCTTCTGCTCCAAGAATTACTTGAGGCTCTTAGGATCTGTATTGATTTTGAATTTGCTTCCCACCAGGTACTGTCTGAATTTAGTGAGGGAATGTAAGATGGATAGCATCTCTTTGTCATATATGGAGTAGTGGCATTCATAGTCTTTCATTTTCCTGCTCTCAAATGCAATCAGGTGATGGTTTTGCATCAGTATTGCCCCTAGTCCTTCCCCTGAAGCATCACATTCCACTATGAATGGCTGTGAGAGGTCTGGTAGTTTGCAAGATGGGAAAGAAATCATGATGGTTTTCATTTCCTCAAATGTTTTCTATTCCAAATATTTCCATGTGAATGCCCCCTTCTTTGTGAGCTCGATGAGTGGTGTGGCAAATTGAGAGAACCCCTTAACATACCTTCGATAATATGTGCAAAGGACTAAGAATCCATTCACTTCAGTGACTGTCTTCGGCGTCGGCCAATCCCTGATAGTCCTAATCTTCTCCATATGAATCTGTTGATGATGTGCCTTGAATACAACATCTCTTTCATGCCAAATTCACACTTAGACATATTCACGTAAAGTGAGTGTTCTTAGAGGATTATCAAGACCTCATCTAAGTGTTTCAGATGTTCCGCCCAAGTTTTGATGTAAATCAAAATATCATCAAAGAATACTAGCAAATACTTATGTAACCAAGCCATGAAATTGTAGTTCACACACGACTAGAAAGTGGCTAGAAAATTGGTGAGTACAAAAGGAATGACCAAGAACTCGTAGTGATCACAGTGGCAATGTAAATATGTTTTGGAAATGTCTTGATCCCTTATTCGGATCTATGGTACCCCGAGCGAAGATCAATATTTGAAAAGTATTTGGCACCCCGCAACTCGTCCATTAGTTCATCAATCCTTGGAATGGGATACCTATTTTTGATGGTATTTTTGTTGAGTGCTCTATAATCAATGGACATTCGCAATGTTCCATCCTTCTTTTTAACTAAGACAACTGATGATGAAAAGGGACTAGAATTGGGTCGGATATATCCTAGTTCTAGTAATTTCTTGATTGTCTTGTCGATCTCATCCTTGTATATTTTGGGAATCCTATAAGTAGTGGTGATGAATGCATGTGTCCCATCCTCTAACTCAATGATATGATCAAATCCCCTATCTGGTGGTCTACCTGTTGGAAGATCTTGAAATACCTTCTTGTGCTTCTGCAATAAGGCATGAATATCCACTAGGTGTTGAGTGTTGTTCTCTGGAGGTTTCCTAAAGGCGACTAAACATTCTGCTGACCATTATATGTCACCCTATCTGAGCATGACCTCCATTCTCTGTGAGGATACTGGTTTTGGGGGATAAGTATTCATGCCCCTAAAAACTACCTGTTTCCCATCTGGTCCCTGGAATTCCATTTCCATCACCCTGTAATCTATAGTATATTTTCCTATTGAATAAATCCATTAGATGCCTAATACTACATTCATATCAGCCACATTCACTACATAAAATGAGTCTATCATATGGTAGTTTCCTAATGTGACATTCCATTTAGGAATCCAATAGTTGCACTCCATGCTGGTGTTTCATTTTACTGCTACAGTAAATCCCTCAAACTTATCTATCAGAATGCTCCACTTAGCCACCCATGCTACATCAATGAAATTGTGGGTTTATCCCCCATCAATCAATACTCCTAATCTTTGGCCCTGTACTACTCCCATGACCCTGAGAGTATGAAACCTAGGTACTCCGGATAATGTAGCAATAAATCCCTCCGGTGTATCCCCTTGGAGTGACTCCTCCTCTGCTACCCATAATTCCTTTGTTGTTTCCTTCTTGTAGTCCTCCCCTTAACTGTCTTAATATACCTCTATGTAGTGGGATTTGGCCTTTACTGAGCACCTGTGTCCTAGAACCCATGGTTCCTAACAAGTAAAACACAACTTCTTCCATCTCAAGTCTTTTCTTGTGTCCTCGTGTAACCAAGTTTTCTTCGCTATGTCTTGCTGGAAAGGTTCCTATATTTGTCTCTAATTAGAAAGTTGGTCTTGAGTGGAAACCTGTTCTTCAGAACCGAGTCTTGGAGATCCTTGGCTTGACTGATTTCCTCCTGTAGAGTGGAGGGTTTTTAGGATTTCACCCACCCCCGTAGTGGTTTCGTCAAGGCCTTAGTAAACAACATAATCAGCCTATTATTTGAAACATTTGTCACCACAACAACTACCCTCTGGAACTCAAAGATGAAGGCCTTAGCAGTACCTATAAGCTTGAGTTGAGCCAACTCTCTAAAGTGTATCTCTGGGTCCTCCCTTTCAAACCGCTCCATGAGCTTCTGTGTGAACTCACTATAGGAACTGATGGTATTGTGACCCAATGTCACTAGTCTGTGGTACCACCACTCATTTTCCTCTCCATCTAGGAGGAGTGGAGCCAATTTAATGGCATCTATCTATGTCATGGGGTGTAGTTGGAAATAAGTATCCAAGTTCTGAACCCATATCCTCGCTAAAACTCTCTGAGCCCCATCAAATTTTGGGATGGTCAACATACCCAAGGTTTTTTTCAACTCGTAATTATGATTAAATCCCTTGTTTAAATTCCTAGGTCTACTCCTACTCTTCATGTTGCAGATACAAAGACCCAATGAATGCTTTGGGGTTTTCGAGTTAAATTCCCAATTGTACTATGTCCCAACAAATAATCTTTCTATGGATACCAAATATCTATATATGAATGAATAAAGATGAAGAGTGGATGGTGGACCTGAATGGCCTACCTCAAAGGAGACCAGGGAATATATCTCATTGCCGAACCCTCATTAGCTGAAGACATCGTCTTCAACCCCAACTACCACGGCTGCACACTATGCTGCTGCTCAAAGCTCCAAATCAATCAACAACAATAATAGATAAACTCTTTAATCCAAATAACCCTCTTAAATAGAGTCTCATGCACTTTTAGGTTTTGCATGTCACTTTTTGGGCTTATGCTTCACTTTTGCATGCATGCAATTCTAATTTGATGTTGAATTTTAAGCCTAAAGAGATAAGGATTCTCTTATCCGACTGATGAATTTAACAATGAATGAATGTCCTGATATGCTCTAAGTATCAAATTCCCTCAGTAAATTTCATCTCATGCAGTACCCGCTTGAACCTATGGGAATAAAGTAGGTTAACAGGTGTTCTGGGTGCTTTAATTAGAGGGGGACATTACAAGCATTATGTTTCAATAGCTTGAAGAAGACATAAACAATATGGAAGATGGTTGGGATGTTCCAAAATAGTACTCAGAAGTTTGTGATGTAGAAATCTGGACAAGGGTTCAAACATGAATCCATTGTAGGAGAAAACAAGACATCCTACAAGAGGGTTTTTCTACACTTTCCAGATGAAGTATGCACAATCATGTTAGATTTTTGTCATTCTAAGCTAGCATTATGATATTAGGATCTTTAATTGAGAGAATAACATGCATTGCAATAAAACACAAGAGACAAGAGACACAAAGAATTTTCCTTGGGGAAACCATAAAGGAGAAAACCCTGCAACTTCCTCAAAGATAGAATGAGCACCAATGACAGCAGTAAAACTCGAAAACATAAAGATGATCTCCACAACTTCTGTCTCTCTCTCTCACACTGAGATAGATTATCCTATCTCACTTATGCACCCCAATGAGTGAGTGTGTGTGTGATAAATAGAGAGGCTCACTCTCTATTTATGTTCTTTCGTTCACTTGAAGTGCACTCCAACATGTCGTCCTCACTTAAAAATTACTTACTAGAGCCGACATCTCTAGGAGTGTCTAATAACCTAGTGCCCCACAACTTGTGGGGAATTTTCCCTCTACTCAACAAGGAGGGTTAAACTTGACTTAGATGGTGGGGACTATTGCCTTGACTTACAATGACTCAACTAGGGTCAACTTCACTAGGATATTCTAATAACCCTAGGGACCCACAACTACAGGGACTTTAACCCTTGACCAATAGGAGGGTTACCCACAATGACTTGACATGACTTGTTTACATTATAGAAACTTTCTGATCGGAACATCGGGGCATGACATGACTCAATTACATTATATACACATCCCAGAATAAACATTGGGGTACAATACATAAGATATACAGATGAATACATTTTGAAGTTACAAATACATAAAAACTCCCTCTTAACTAGGAAGGTATTCTCTCGACACAATTTATCAGCACAAGTCTTCTTCTCTGTATCATATGAATCATCATCAAGTTCTCGTCATCTTCATCTTCAAGTCATCTTCATCTTCAGGTCATCTTCATCTTCAAGTCATCTTCATCTAGATCTAGATCATCACTCGATCTGGATCATCATCATTGGATCTAGATCATCACTCGATCTGGATAATCATCACCGGATCTAGATCATCACTCGATCTGGATCATCATTGCTGGATCATCACTTGATTTGGATCATCACTGCTGGATCATCATCAAGTCTAGATCATCACTTGATCTGGATCGTCACTGCTGGATCATCATCAAGTCTGGATCATCACTTGATCTAGATCGTTACTACTGGATCGTCATCAAGTCTGGATCATCACTTGATTTGGATCATCACTGCTAGATCATCATCAATTCTAGATCATCACCTGATCTGGATCGTCACTACTGAATCATCATCAAGTCTAAATCATTACTTAATCTAGCTCATCATCAAAGCTGGATCATCACTGAATCATCATCATCATTACTGCTTCTGCTATCTCAATCAAATGGTGCTATCTTCTTCATTCTTCTTTTCACAAGAAGTTCTACAGAGCCAGTCCTGTAGGCCTACCCTTCATGTAGATATTCATCAGTGCTTATATCTGACACTTAAGTCAGAATGGCCCACCCAGCTCTTACATCTGACCTCATCTTGTCAGAAAGGCACGCCCAACACTCACATCTGACCTCATCTTGTCAGAAAGGCACGCCCAACACTCACATCTGACCTCATCTTGTCAGAAAGGCCCAGCACTCACATCTGACCATGTGTAAACACATCGCACCAGAATGGCTTAGCACTTATATTCGATCATGTGCAAGCACATTGCATCAGAAAGGATCTGCACTTACATCCGACCTTTTCTTGTCAAAAAGGCATAGCACTCACATCTGATCATGTGTAAGCACATCGCGCCAGAATGGCTCAACACTTATATCCCACCTGATCTTGTCAGAAAGGCTCTGCACTTACATTCGACCATGTGTAAACACATCGCATCGAAAGGGTGTGCACTCACATCTTATCATGTAGGAACGAATCCTACAGTCCTATCAGAATGGCCCCCAGTCCCAGACTGAGCTACCTGGTAACTGACCATGCTCCTCCATTCTTCTAGAGAATGGCAGTTTCCCTTACATCTGACCTACTCGTCAGAATGGCCAACACTCACATTTGACATGGGAGGAACCTAATCCTTTAACCATGATAGACTGGTTCAGCCCTTACATCTGATCAAGTGGGAACACATCCCTCTATCACATCAGAATGGCTCTCAGTCCTAGACTGAGTTTTTGTGGTAACTGACTAGGCACCTACATTCCAAGAATGGAAATAGCCCTTATATTTGATCATGTAGGAACCGATCCTACAGTCATATAAGAATGGCTCGGCACTCATATCTGACATGGAAGGAACCTAAATCCTCTCACCATGATAGAATGGCTCAGCCCTTACATTTGACCATGGAAGGAACTTAATCCTCTCCCATGTCAGAATGGATCTAGGTCTCATGATTTCTCCTTAGAGGGAACCTCGATCTCGAGAACACCAAGATTCTCCCTAAAGTACTCAAACTTCACTTTGACCATTTCTAGCATAGAATCACATTAGGGCTGATTACATCCAAGGATGATCTGTGAGCTTCACCAGGACCGATTACATCCGAGGGCAACCTGTCTCATCAGCTATGCTAGAAATCCTTCTTTCAATAGATCTTGATCTGGATCATTGCTCCTCTCTGCATCATACACTAGGACAACATTGAGATTGTGCACTAATCCAATATGTCAGCAAAGAGGTTTCATTCTAGATAAGAAGCAATGGAGGGTTGTATGGCACCATGAGCTACTTACCCATCACATGCATATTAGTAGTATACTGTAATTAATGCAAACATTCTATCATGCATAATACATCAACTGAATATAAACAAATGCATAACCGTAAATAATATCATGAAATGACAATTGAATACTTATCTTTATTTGTTTCATGGTAGGACTCCTTCTTGAGCCTTGAGCTTCATCATCTTCTTCATTCATCAAAGCATCGTATCTTATCCAAATGATAAGATGGATATGAGGTTCTTCAAGAGTTGAGTTCTTCATATTCCTCATCGCTTGACGTATCTTCTTTGGATGGTGAGAGCTTGATCTTCAGTTTCTCCCATATTCTCTTCTTCTCATGAGTCGAGCTTCTTCTTATTCCCAGAGTCTGCTGAAAGTAATCACTTCCTTCTGGAACACATTCCTCGCATGAATGAATTCATGATCCAGGGAGGCCACTCGAGATGGCTATCACTACTTCTGCATTCTCCATTTCTTCTTCTACTGCTTTAAGTTGTTCCGCGTTTTGGATCTTCACATTCTTCAACTTGTTTTTTCAAAGCCATCTTCTCATTTATGTTCTTCCCTTTAGATAGCTTGGTCAAGGAATAAAACATTTTTGGTCTCTTTAGGAAAGACACTTGTGGTACAAGTTGATCTGTGATTGAATCAACAATGATATTCTTGTGTAAGGCTTTGAGCCTCATCTCCCTCTGGAACTGGAACCTCTCTACTCATGTAGGTGTCCAATTCATTTCTTCAAGGAGATCATATACTTCCATGCTTGGAAGTTGTCAACTTAAACAATCTTATCATCAAGCTGTTGTGATAGATCACTTTGAAACGAGAACCTCAAATGCAAATAGCCATTAGAGGAAATTTGAGGTCTAAAATGGGCCTCCTAAGGAAAATAATAAAATAACAGTTAAAATAATAAAATAATAGTTAAAATAATAAAATAATACTTATTACTTTTGGAGGAAGAATGAAAAAAACTACTTTTTTTGTTTGTATTTTCGACATATCTCCTTGTGTTTTTAGTCAAATTCCGAGTGGGAGAGATCGATTGATGCGGAATTTAATCCCACATCCAACGACTACCCACACTTCATACTTTTGATAGACCCCGTTACCCCAAAAACATGAAATACCTGAAAAAATGTGATGATGATTGTCATCATCACATTTTTTCAGGTATTTCTTATTTTTGGGGTAGCAAGGTCTGTCAAAAGTATGCAGTGTGGGTACTCCTTGGATGCGTAATTATATTATGCATCTAACGAGCTCTCCCACTAGGAAGTTGAGCAAAAACACAGGGAGATATGTCGAAAATACAAACAAAAAAAGTAGTTTTCTTTTATGACAAATATGTCAATTCAACCATTATGGTTGACTCATTTTATTGAAATTCTATTGTTTCTTGAATTCCAACTCACAAAATTTATTGTCGGCATGTTTTCTTATAAGGCCCATTTTAGACCCCAAATTTCCTCTAATGAAAAGATTAGATATTACCGATTTGAAGTGTCCGTCCTAGTTCTGGAGCTGGCTGATCTAGGGTTTGTTAGAGAAACCCTAATTTTCAAAACTTGGAATATTTCAGATCTTATTGGATATAAAGATACATCTCTTCAAATGGAGCTGTCCAATGTACTCTTTTTCTGAAAACAGTGGAGGGAAGCTCCCGAAACAAGAAGCCCCAGTTTTCCAATTTCTCCTCCAGAAATTCTTGTTACTGTTTATGCAGTAGCTCCAAAATTACTACTCCTCTATGTATGAAAAATCTCAATGAGGTAGCCTTGCCTATCGCTGATCCAACACCATAGGTTTTATAAGAATTGGGTTCACCAATTGGGACTTATGATTGTTTTCCCAAGGTGACCTGTTACAAGACTGTTCAGAACAACGAAGTTGTACAGACTGCCATGTGTCACTGGTTCACCTTCTGAGTATGAATCTCATACAAAATAAATTAAAGTTTGTTCCCTTTCTGGAACATCTTCATAAATTTCATTTGGACTTTTGTAGTCCAAGATATATCAATTCTCCCCAGGTGTCCTGTTTATGGATGAATTCTGGAAGAGGGTAGAACCCTAAATTGGAGGGATCATATCTCCCAGAATATACTAAATCCGAGGCTTCCTTTTGGACACATTGTAAATCACGATTCTATCTTCGGCCTCTGCAATTTTCAGCCCCTAATCCTTAGCCAATATCAGGATATAGCGAATGTAGAAAAACATAGCAGTTTTAGTATTTAGGGTTCTTTCTAGCTCAGGGTCAAACTAGGGTTTGAATTTTCTGGAGTTTTACCCAACCAAAAATCTTGATCCAGGTATATAAACTTCGATTTTGATGAGGATAAAAATCCTATGCTGAGCTCACTCAAAAATTCCTTTTCTGTAGAAATCCGTAATTTCCGCACCGAAAACTGAAAATGCTCGGAATCGAATTCCGCTTCGACAGAAAGATGCGCCCTTCAATGGAGAGTCATCCTAGCATAATTTTGCTGATGGATTGTGTAGAAAGACCTAAAACTTAAGAATCCCTAGCTTCTGTAGCTACACAATGTCTTCTTCTCAAGTTAGCTCTGTTACCATGTTAGAATTCTATCATTAAGCTAGCATAACATTAGGATCTTTAACTGAGAGAATAACATGAAAAAAAATCAAACACAAGAGACAATGAACATAGTTTTTATCCTTGGGGAAACCATAAATTGTGAAAACCCCACAACTTCCTCAGAGATAGAATCAGCACCAAAAGTAAAACTCGAAAAACATAAAGATCTCCAAAGCTCCTGTCTCTCTCTCTCACACTGAGAGAGCTTCTCCTCTCTCACTCATCCACACCAATGAGTGAGTGTGTGTGTGATAAGTAGAGAGACTCACTCTCTATTTATATTCTTCCATTCACTTAAGACCCACTCCAACATGTCGGCCTCACTTAACAATTACTTACTAGAGCTGACATCTCTAGGAGTGTCTAATAACCATAGTGCCCCACAACTTGTGGGGACTTTGCCTCGTCCGACAAATAGGAGGGTAACAAAACGGTGGGGACTATTGCCCTGAATTACACTGACTCACCTAGGGCCGACTTCACTAGGAAAATCTAATAACCCTAGGGCCCCACAACTGTGGGGACTTTAACCCTTGACCAATAAGAGGGTTACCCACAATGAATTGACATGACTTTCTCATTATAGAAACTTCCTAGAATAAACATCGGGGTATGACATGACTCAATTACATTATAGACACATCCCAGAATAAACATCGGGGTACAATACATAAGAACACGGATGAATACATTCCGAAGTTACAAATTCATCAACTCTCCCTCTTAACTAGGAAGGTATTGTCTCGACACAATATATCATCACAAGTCTTCTTCACTGTATCATCTGGATCATCATCAAGTCATTTTCGTCTTCAAGTCATCTTCATCTTCAAGTCATCTTTATTGTCAAGTCATCTTTTTCTTCAAGTCATATTTTTCTTCAGATCATCTTCATCTTCGAATTTGGATCATCACTTGACATCATCATTGGATCTGGATCAGCACTGGACATCATCACTAGATCTGGATCATCACTTGATCTGGACCATCACTGCTGGATCATCATCACTGGGTCTGGATCATCATCACTCGATCTGGATCATCACTGGGTCATCATCACGGGTGCTATTTGTTGATTCTTCTCATCATAGGAACCTATACAGAACAAGTCCTTTTTCATACTGGATGTATCATCACGGAGCTAGTCCTTTTTCATACTAGATGAGGCATCACAGAGCTGGTCCTTTTTCATACCAGATGTGGAAGCTACTCAGAGCTAGTCCTTTTTCATACTAGATGAGTCTTCACAGAGCTGGTCCTTTTTCATACCAGATGAGGCATCATAGAGTTGGTCCTTTTTCATACCAGATGAGGCATCACAGAGTTGGTCCTTTTTCATACCAGATGTGGCAGCTACTCAGAGCTAGTCCTTTTTCATACTAGATGAGTCTTCACAGAGCTAGTCCTTTTTCATACTAGATGTGGAACCTACACAGAGCTAGTCCTTTTTCATACTAGATGTGTCTTCATAGAGCCATCCCTTTTTCATGCTGGATATGGGACCTACACAGAGCTAGTCCTTTTTCATACTAGATGTGTCTTCACAGAGCCAACCCTTTTTCATGCTAGATGTGAGATGTACACAGAGCTAGTTTTTTTTCATACTAGATGTGTCTTCACAGAGCCAACCCTTTTTCATGCTGGATGTGGGACCTACACAGAGATAGTCCTTTTTCATACTAGATGTGTCTTGATAGAGCTAGCCCTTTTTCATGCTGGATGTGGGATCATCACATACACCTGGCAATGGAAGGAACCAATCTTCTCACCATGTCATAGCTCTTACATCCGACTATGGAAGGAACCAATCCTCTCACCATGTTGGAAGGGTACAACACTTATATCTGACCATGGAAGGAACCAATCCTCTCACCATGTCAGAATGGCTTAGCACGGACACATCACTTCCTCTTGGGAGGAATCTCGATCTGGAGAACACCAAGCGTCTCTCTGAAGTACTCAAACTTCCCTTTGGCCATTTCTAGCATAGAATCACATCAGGGCTGATTATGTACAAGTATAACCTGCGAGCTTCACCAGGACCTATTACATCTGAGAACAACATACATGACCGATTACGTCTGAGCAACCTACGAGCTTCTCCAGGATTTATGCTTAGACAATCTGTCTCACCAACTATGCTAGAACTCCCTCTTTTGAGAGATCTCAATCTGTATCACAAACTGGAGCTTTACTACTCCTCTTTGCATCATACCAAAAATGCAAGTCAGATCAATCAAATCAAATAGTAGTTTTCAGAACAAACATACTACCTCCCAAATCACAAGTGGCAACATATTTTGCCTCAACTGTACTCAACGCCATGTAGGATTCCATCCTTTCAAACCAAGAGATCACACCTGACCTCATACTGAAGTAGGACCTCGAAGTGCTCTTCCTATCAATGGCACTTCCTGCCCAATACGAATCCACATAGCCCTCTAGGTTAATCTTCTGATTCGTATCATACTTGAGCCCATGCTCAACTGTACCCTTTAGGTACCTCACTGCATGCTTTGCAACCATCAAGTGAACATGTATCAATGTCTTCATAGAAAAGCAAATATCTGGTCTCTTATTTGTCAGGTACATCAAGAAATAAATCATATGACAATACATTGTGGCATCAACCGACTCTGATGAAGCAACACTCAATAGATTCAGGTTTGATTCCATAGGTGTGTTCATGGCCTTCCAGTCATCATCCTGAACCTCTTCAGAATATTTACTACATACTTCCCTTGTCCACACCTTCATGCCTAGAACATAGTGCATCAACACATAATAGGAGCATCACTGGTATTCTTCCTTCAACCTTGAAGCAAAGGTTGGAATCCACTTTACTCTCAGTAAAGCCTAGACTCATAAGTAATCTGTCCATCCTATCGTACCATGTCGATCCTTAGGATCTTCTGCAGTCACTCCCTATGAAGCATCATACTCCCTCTGTCTTCCGTACTCTATGCATTGAAACATTCTATACTGGAGTGACACTGGATACCAAGATCCTCGATCTTGAACTTTTTCAAAAGTTCTTCTCACACCCATCTGTGAGCTTGTCATCCTCTATCAACCTTGTAGCAAAGGTTCAGATCTTCATTAAGCTCCTCATGTATGTGTTATCCCATGGGTGTCTTCTGAGCTCGTACAAGGCCTTCTTTCATTTGCACACATGATTATGCATGTCATGTGACTCCACTTCCAGTGGCTGCAAATGTCTCTTCATAGTCTATGCCTTGTATCCCATGATGTATCCATCTATTGCATGATGGAACTACGAACTTCCCTTCATGTATCGATACTGCATCCTAGACATCATTCTTCTTGAACTGGTCTTCCCTTTCTTCTTGGAAGATTCTGCATCAATGATGTCGCTGTATTCATCATATTATTTTTCATCTTTGAACTGTCGTCACTTGTTCTTTGGAACAAGTCTCATCCTTCTTTGTCTGCAGGCGATTATGTATGCGATCTTTCCTACAAGTCAAATGCATTTGTAAGGTTAGAAACATTTCATAAGGAATGTTCATACTGGAAAATTATTATGCATATATATATGCTCATGCAACTACTTTAGCCAATACAACATTCATCCATATCTCACGGAAAATTTTCTAGATGCCTTCCATCTCTACCAGGACAACATTGAGATTGTGCACTAATCCAATATGTCAGCAAAGAGGTTTCATTCTAGATAAGTAGCAATGGAGAGTTGTATGGCACCATGAGATACTTACCCATCACATGCATATTAGTAGTATACTGTAATTAATGCAACATTCTATCGTGCATAATACATCAACTGAATATAAACAAATGCATAACAAAAAAATATCATGAAATGACAATTGAATACTTATCTTTATTTGTTTCGTTGGTAGACTCCTTCTTGAGCCTTCAACTTCATCATCTTCTTCATTCATCATAGCATCATTTCTTATCCAAATGATAAGATGGATAAGAGGTTCTTCAAGAGTTGAGTTCTTCATATTCCTCATCGCTTGAGGTATCCTCTTTGGATGGTGAGAGATTGATCTTTGATTGCTCCCATCTTCTCTTCTTCTCATGAGTTGAGCTTCTTCTTATTCCCAGAGTCTGCTGAAATTAATCACTTCCTTCTGGAACACATTCCTTGCATGAATGAATTCATTTTTCAGGGAGGCCATTCGAGATGGCTATCACTACTTCTGCATTCTCCATTTATTCTTCTACTGCTTCAAGTTGTTCTGCGTTCTAGATATTCACATTCTTCAACTTGTTTTCTCAAAGCCATCTTCTGATTTATGTTCTTCCCCTTAGATAGCTTGTTCAAGGAATCAAACATCTTTGGTCTCTTTAGGAAAGACACTTGTGGTACAATTTGATCTGTGATTGAATCAACAATGATCTTCTTGGCCTTGACCAAGTTCTTCTTGTGTAAGGCTTTGAGCCTCATCTCCCTCTAGAACTGGAACCTCTCTACTCATGTAGGTGTCCAATTCATTTCTTCATGGAGATCATATACTTCCATGCTTGGAAGTTGTCAACTTAAACAATCTTATCATCAGATTGTTGTGATAGATCACTTTGAAATGAGAACCTCAAATGCAAATAGCAAAAGATTAGATCTTATTGATTTGAAGTGTCCGTCCTTGTTCCGGAGTTGGCTGATCTAGGGTTTGTCAGAGAAACCCTAATTTTAAAAAAATGGAATATTTCAGATCTGATTGGATAGAAAGATATATCTCTTCAAATGGAGCTGTCCAATGTACTCCTTTTCTGAAAACAGTGGAGGGAAGATCCCAGAACAGGAAGCCCTAGTTTTCCAATTTCTCCTACAGAAATTCCTGTTACTGTTTCTATGGTAGCTCTGAAATTATAGCTCCTCTATGTCTGAAACATATCAATGAGGTAGCCTTTCCTATCCCCAATCCAACACCATAGGTTTCATCAGAATTGGGACTTATGATTATTTTCCCAAGGTGACTTGTTATAGGACTGTTCAAAACAGTGAAGTTGTACAGACTTCCGCGTGTCACTAGTTCACCTTCTGAGTCTGAATCTCATACCACATAAATTAAAGTTCGTGCCGTTTCTAGAAAATATTCATAAATTTCATTTGGACCTTTGTAGTCCAAGATATATCAATTGTCCCTAGGTGTCCTGTTTATGGATGAATTTTGCAAGAGACTAGAACCCTAACGTGGAGGGATCATATCTCCCAAAATATACCAAATCTGAGGCTGAATTTTGGAAACATGTAAATCAAGATTTTATCTTCAACCTCTGCAATTTTCAGACCCTGAGCCTTCGCCAATCTCATGATATAGCTAATGTAGAAAAACTTAGCAGGTTTAGTATTTAGGGTTTTTTCTAGCTCGGGATCAAACTAGGGTTTGAATTTCCTGGAGTTTTACGCAACCAAAAATATTGATCCAGGTATCTAAACTTCGATTTTGATGAGGAGAACAATCCTATGCCGGGCTCACTCAAAAATTCCTTTTCTGTAGAAAGCCGTAGTTTCTGCACCGAAAATTGAAAATGCTTGGAATCGAATTCCGCTTCGACAGAAAGATTCGCCCTTCAATGGAGAGTCATCCTAGCATACTTTTACTGATGGATTGTGGAGAGAGACCCAAAAATTAAGAATCCCTAGCTTTTGTAGCTACACAATGTCTTCTTCTCAGGTTAGCTTTAATACCATGTTAGAATTTTATCATTAAGCTGGCATAACATTAGGATCTTTAAATGACAGAATAACAAGCACAACAATCAAACACAAGAGACAATGAAAACTGTGTTTATCCTTGAGGAAACCATAAATGGGAAAAACCCCACAAATTCCTTAGAGATAGAATCAGCACCAAAAGTTAAAGCCGAAAAACATCAAGATGATCTCCACATCTCCTGTCTCTCTCTCTCACACTGAGAGAGCTTCTCCTCGCTCACTCATGCGCATGAATGAGTGAGTGTGTGTGTGATAAATAGAGAGACTCACTCTCTATTTATATTCTTCCATTCACTTGAAACCCACTCCAACATGTCGGCCTCACTTAACAATTACTTACTAGAGTCGACATCTCTAGGAGTGTCCAATAAACCTAGTGCCCCACAACTTGTGGGGAATTTGCCTCCTCCGACAAATAGGAGGGTAACACAATGGTGGGGACTATTACCCCGACTTACAATGACTCACGTAGGGTAAAATTCACTAGGACAGTCTAATAACCCTAGGGCCCCACAACTGTGGGGACTTTAACCCTTGACCAATAAGATGGTTACCCACAATGACTTGACATGAATTTCTCATTATAGAAACTTCCTGGAATAAAAATTGGGGTATGACATGAATCAATTACAGTACAGACACATCCCAAAATAAACATCGGGGTACAATACATAAGATATACAGATGAATACATTCCGGAGTTACAAATACATCAACACTCCCTCTTAACTAGGAAGGTATTCTCTCGACACAATATATCATCACAAGTCTACTTCGCTGTATCATCTGGAACATCATCAAGTCATATTCATCTTCAAGTCATCTTCATCTTCAAATCATCTTTATTTTCAAGTCATCTTTTTCTTCAAGTCATCTTCATCTTCGGATCTGGATCATCACTGGATATCATCTTTGGATTTGGTTCATCACTGGACATCATCACTAGATCTGGATCATCACTTGATTTGGATCATCACTTGATCTGGATCATCACTGCTGGATCATCATCACTGGATCTAGATCATCATCACTCTATCTGGATCATCACTGGGTCATCATCATGGGTGCTATCTGTTGATTCTTCTCGTCATAGGAACCTATAAAGAGCCAGTCCTTTTTCATACTGGATGTGTCATCACAGAGCTAGTCCTTTTTCATACTAGATGAGGCATCACCGAGCTGGTCCTTTTTCATACCAGATGTGGTAGCTACTCAGAGCTAGTCCTTTTTCATACTAGATGAGTCTTCACAGAGATGGTCCTTTTTCATACCAGATGAGGCATCATAGAGTTGGTCCTTTTTCATACCAGATGAGGCATCACAGAGTTGGTCCTTTTCATACCAGATGTGGTAGCTACTCAGAGCTAGTCCTTTTTCATACTAGATGAGTCTTCACAGAGCTAGTCCTTTTTCATACTAGATGTGGAACCTACACATAGCTATTCCTTTTTAATACTAGATGTGTCTTAATAGAGCCAGCCCTTTTTCATGCTGGATGTGGGACCTACACAGAGCTAGTCCTTTTTCATACTAGATGTGTCTTCACAGAGCCAACCCTTTTTCATGCTGGATGTGGGACCTACATAGAGCTAGTCCTTTTTCATACTAGATGTGTCTTCACAGAGCCAACCCTTTTTCATGTTGGACGTGGGACCTACACAGATATAGTCCTTTTTCATACTAGATGTGTCTTCATAGAGCCAACCCTTTTTCATGCTGGATGTGGGATCATCACATACACCTGACAATGGAAGGAACCAATCCTCTCACCATGTCACAGCTCTTACATCTGAACATGGAAGGAACCAATCCTCTCACCATGTTGGAAGGGCACAACACTTATATTTGACCATGGAAGGAACCAATCCTCTCACTATGTTAGAATGGCTCAGCATGGACACATCACTTCCTCTTAGGAGGAATCTCGATCTGGAGAACACCAAGATTCTCCCTAAAGTACTCAAACTTCACTCTGGCTATTTCTAGTATAGAATCACATTAGGGCTGATTACGTCCAAGGATAACCTGTGAGCTTTGCCAGGACCTATTACATCCGAGAACAACATATAGGACCGATTACGTCTAATTAACCTACGATCTTTGCCAGGATTTATGCTCATACAACCTGTCTCACCAGCTATGATAGAACTCCCTCTTTCGAGAGATCTCGATTTGTATCACAAACTGGAGCTTTACTTCTCCTCTCTGCATCATACCAAAAATGCAAGTTAGATCAATCAAATCAAATAGTAGTTTTCAAAAGAATAATACAACCTCCCAAATCACAAGTGGCAACATCTTTTGCCTTGACTGTACTCAACTCCATACAGGACTCCATCGTGTCAAACCAAGAGATCACACCTGATCTCATATTGAAGTAGCACCTCAAAGTGCTCTTCCTATCAATGACACTTCCTTCCCAATACGAATCCACATAGCCCTCTAGGTTAATCTTTTGATTCGTATCATATTTGAGCCCATACTCAACTGTACCCTTCAGGTACCTCACTGCATGCTTTGCAACCATCAAGTGAACATGTCTCAATGTGTTCACAGCAAAGCAAATATCTGGTCTCTTATTTGTCAGGTACATCAAGAAATAAATCATCTAACAATACATCGTGGAATCAACCAACTCTGATGAAGCAAAACTCAATAGCTTCAGGTTCGATGCAATAGGTGTGGTCATGGCCTTGCAGTAATAATATTGAACCTCTTTAGGATCTTTACTGCATACTTCCCTTGTCCACACCTTCATGCCTAGAACATAGTGCATCAACACATAATAGGAGCATCATTGGTCTTCTGCCTTCAACCTTGAAGCAAAGGTTGGAATCCACTTTACTCTCAGTAAATCCTAGAGTCATCATTAATCTGTCCATCCTGTCGTACCATGTCAATCCTTAGGATCTTCTACAGTCACTCCCTCTGAAGCATCATACTCCCTCTATCTTCTGTACTTTATGCATTGAAACATTATGTACTGGAGTGACATCGGATACCAAGATCCTCTATCTTGAACTTTTTCAAAAGTTCTTCTCACACCCATCTATGAGCTTGTCATCGTCTATCAACCTTGTAGCAAAGGTTCAAATCTTCATTAAGCTCCTCATGTATGTGTTATCCCATGGGTGTCTTCTGAGCTCGTCCAAGGCCTTCTTTCATTTGCACACATGATTATGCATGTCATGTGACTTCACTTCCAGTGGCTGCAAATGTCTCTTCGTAGTCTATGCCTTGTATCCCACGATGTTTCCATCTACTGCATGATGGAACTATGAACTTCCCTTCATGTATCGATAGTGCATCCTAGACATCATTCTTCTTGAACTGGTCTTCCCTTTTTTCTTGGAATATTCTGCATCAATGATGTCACTGTATTCGTCATATTATTTTTCATCTTTGAACTGTCGTCACTTGTTCTTTGGAACAAGTCTCATCCTTCTTTGTCTGCAGGCGATTATGTATGCGATCTTTCCTACAAGTCAAATG